>VWZP01009370.1:0-310327 GCA_013396995.1 Dicaeum eximium
TTCTTGGTTTAAATGGAAACTGCTGCCAGGAAAACATTAAGGTCATTGGTATCTGTGTGTTGTTATTCTAATATTACCTACATCTGCTTAGAAACTTTCTTGCCCTTATCTCCAAAGGAACAACTTATGAATGACATGTAAGGGTTTTTCTCAAATTCGTCTCCTGGATTTCAAAGTGTTTGTGCATCATTTGGTTTGAGTATTGATTTACTGTGGTTTGTTTTATTGTGAGTCAGGAGTCTATGTGATGAATCTCTTTTCTTCGCAAAATCTAAAGATTTGAATTGAAAATGTTATGTGCTTAGGCATAGCATGAATTATATACTCATGGATAGTACTGGATGCCCCGTAGCCTACGTAGGCCCACTCTCTGAGCTAATGAATTTATTGCTGTGTAGGTCCTGCTGTTGAGAGTTCGAGTTCACCTTCCAAATATGAGCAGTTTGCTGATTGCCAGAGACAGAGAAATGACATTTAAATTATTGATATTATTATCTTGATTGACTAGAGATATTGTTTGGGCTTTTTTAAAAATTCCTTTGAGACATATTAAAAATAAGACAACTACTTACTTTGAGACAGAACCTGTAACACTTTGGCATTTAAAAATCAGATTTGTAGCTGCTTGGAAGTGAGAGAATGAAGATTATTCCATCAGTATGCATGTACTGATCATTTACGTCACTGCATGATCTGAGGACCTGTGCTTTTTATTGACTTGATTTATTATTTGGTTTGTAGTACTGATAGCTGTACTAAATGGGTGGATCTTCAGGGTTCTTGTTAGTCCATGTAATTTGGGACTTTGCTTCAAATAGTTTTATTCAAAATGGTGTTATTTTTTTCATTATTTTTATTCTACTACTATGACAGTTGCTCAAGTGTGAACTTTCATAGTCTAAAAAACCCCCCAGAACACCAAACTAGAGCTCTGTCGATAGGTAGAGGCACGAAGTCTGTGAGCAGTGTGAATGCTGCTCACTAATTTTCTATGCCCAGTTCAAGATGTCTGTATGTTCTGCCCAGTTCAAGATGTGTGTCTGTTCAAGATGTCCATTTCCATTCTGTCAGAATATATAGCAGTTTCTTAGTGGTCTGTTTTCAGTACATGATTCTCTTTGATTTTCCTTCCAAATAAATGTTCAAAGAGGAAAATACATACAATGTGTGACATCAGCTTAGATAAGAAAAAGATTTGTGACTTTTTCATTGTGTAGAAGAGAGGAATAGAGCTTAGTTCTCTGAGTTATAATTAAATTGCCTAAATCACGGGACTATCTCTTCTTTCTCTGTGTGTTCCCTCCTCCCCACCTACCAGCTTCTGCCACAAACGGTGGAAGCAGTGTCAGCGACAGGTTCTGCAGCTTTCCCCGACATTCTTTGCTGTATTCACACATGAGAGCAGCCGTGTGCTTGTGTGAGCAGGGTAACTTCTTCACCCCAAAAAATCACTCGGAGGGACATCACTTTATTTTTACTGTTTGGAGTGAGCATGATAGCGTCAAGAGAGCAGAGGAATGAAGGATTAATATATTTCTCCCTAAGCAAGATGTCTGATCGATGTTTGAAGAGTGATGCATAAAAAGTGAGTGGGTAGAGAGTGAGCCAAAGGAATGAAAAACTGTGGAGGAAATGTAGGATGGTGCTGGAAGGTTGTCAAAACCTGAGGTTTGCTGTCTGCTGCACAGCGGGCATGTTGTAACCCGAATGAAAACAGAGTTGGGTTTTGACCTAAATTTCTGTGTGTGCAGTTTAAGTTTGGACTGAAAGTTTTTGCTGTCGTTGTTTTAAGAGCTGTCTAGATATGAGTTGGAGTGTGCAGGGTGAAGCTGCATCATTATTAAACTAAGGATGTGTTGTCTTGCTTCTGCATGCCTTATGGAAGTGGCCTGGGGAGAGTGTGGGTTTGCCTATAAATGTGTGAGATTCCTGCAAGACTGGCTCGGAGTAAGTGTATATGATCTTGATTTTCAGACTGGCCTGCATTTCAAGGCTGTGGTAAGCTTCTGGAGCTTCTTAAGGAAGCTGTATTTTAAATAATCAAGTACTGTGTTTATAAATTTATGGTAATAAATTCCTGCCGTGGTTTTAAAATTCCATCATCTTTAAGACAAGCCTCTTCTGTGTGATAAACCCCTTTTTTATCTTCCTCCCTTTTCAGTTTTTTTTGGTAGCAATAACAGTGTTTATGCAGTAAGTTATTTTTATTCATTCTTTGTTGTATTTTCAGTACAAGAGCTACAGGTTCTTCATGCAAAATGTAAATAAGCATTGACATTCAAGCTGTGTTGCTTCAAGAAATGCTAGAAGTTTAACTAAATTTAAGTGGGAACTTGACAAACGAACAGAAAAGATTGTTAAGTAGAAAGACACCATTTCGGGCTCAGAAAGCATCTGAAGTGTCAGTTTGCTGAAGACTGGAAGGGAGTTTTGGGAAATACTGCTGTTTACTTGTCTATTTTTGCACTGTTCCCAAGATGTTCACTTTTGACTGTTGTAGGAAAAGTGTCCTGGCCTAGAGGATCCTTTGTTCTGATCCAGCATGGCTGTTCTTTCCTAGTTACACACTGTAGGTATTGCTGTCTTTGTTATTGTAACTCATTCTTCTTTTACAATAAAGTGTTTTAATTCTTCCTGTGTGAGCTCTGTGTTTGGTAACTGCAAAATATTGTGTTGTTAAATCAAAGGCACTGTAGAAAGGCCACTTAGCTTCTCCTGCTTTCCATTTGCAGCTTCTGTTCAGGAGATTAGTTTTCCCCAGTTTGATTTTTTTTTTTTGAGAGTTTGTGCTCACTGTTACTGTTTATAGTTTGACAAATACTTTGCAGTAACTTACAGCACTTAAATACTGGACAGATCCTTGGACTGTTATGATCTTGCTAATCAGTTTTAAAATATCTTGAATACAGATGTCATGGTTCTGTGACATATTGCAAGCTCAGCCCTTGGGTGCCAGGACAGAAGAGTTTTGGTGAAAATGAAGTGAGCATCTTCTCACTCTGTAGTCAAAGGTTGTTTCAGGGCTATGTAACAGATGTATGGAGCTGTTTGAGAATCAGGAAAACCTATTTCCATTGTGTGGCCTTCCAGAATAGGTAAACAGATACAGCCTATGGTGACTGTGTCTTTCAGGTATCCTCATAGACCTCTCAGACTGGCCCTGTGTTGTGGCAAGTTTCATGGGTGAGTAAGGTGCCCTCTTAGCCAGCTGGCATCTTTGTTCCCCAGAGAGACAAAAGGCTACTGATGTAGTGAACGCATTTAAATATTGAGCCTTGTGTTATGAGTGGTGTACAAAGCTCTGATGTCAGCTTTTACATAGTGGCATCTTTTGTGTTTCTGAAGTAGAAAATGTATCTTGGCTGCATTTTCAAAATTTGCTTAAATTTTTCTCGTACTCCCTTTCTTGTGGGTGGGGTGGGAAAAGGTATAGAGGATGCACAGAACACTGATGGACAAAGTCAATAAGGCATCTAATATAAACTAAAAATAATATAAAATACTCCATCCATCCTTTAATAATTTGGTCCCTGCTATACAAAAAAGATGTGGACAGCTGGAGAGGGTCAAGAGAAGGGCCACAAAGATGACTGGAGGACTGGGAAGCCTTTCACATGGAAAAGGGCTGAGAGAGCTGGATGCGTTTAGCCTTGAGAAAGAACGGCCTAGGATGGAGACCTTATCACCATGTTCCAGTATTTAAAAGGTGTCTACAGAGAATACTGAGACTCCCTTTTTACTAGGAATCACATGGAAAGATGAGGGGGTAAGAGGTACAAGTTACCCCTTGGGAGGATTCTGATTGGACACAAGAGGAAAATTTTTCACAGTTGGGACAGTCAGCCATTGGAATAATCTTTTTGGAGAAATGGTGGAGTCCCCAACGCTGGATTTTTTTAAGACTTGCCTGGACAAAGTGCTGGGCTACCTTGTCTAGACTGCGCTTTTGCTGGGAGAGGTTGGACCAGATTTTCCTTGAGATCCCTTCCAACCTGGTATCCTATGATTCTGTGATTGATTTTGATCTGGTTATTGCTTTTGTGATGATACACCTCTTGTGGAATACTGTTTAATGCAGCAGTGTTCTGTGTGCCTAAAAGTAATAATTTGTGTGGATGCATCTTTATAATCAAAGCTGTTTTTACTTGTAGACTCTTTGTTGATCTGGGTAATTTTCCATGTACATGTATGCACAAATGTCAGACTGTGCTGGTTGTATATTAGTAGAGAACTAAGAGTCTTCTGCAGTGTAACTTGATAAAAAGTGAGGCTTGAATCAGGAGAATTTATTGTATTCTTAATTGCTCTGATTGGCAACTTCTTGAAACAGACATCTGGGTTTTCTGCCAGATACAATGGGTGCAAGAAGAGTCTCCCCTCAAATTATGGGATTGCTGTAGAACCTAAAATTAGCTATTTTCCTTATTTTTCTCAGGTAGTATTAATGCAACATAACTTTCTAATTGCCTCTATTAGCATTGTTTATTCAGCCATTTGTCATAATGATGGGGTTTTCCCTAAAGAGCTACTATTTTATTTTTCTTTTAATCAGTATCTTAGCTAATTGAGAGTGATTATTACAGTGTTTCACCTTTTTAGCAACTGTAAACAAATGAGAGATATGATTCTAAAACTGGTTTTGGGACATTTTTCCTTAGCTGTCTTTCTCCTGGTGTCTAAAATACATCTTGTGTTTCACTACCATACTGCACATACTGCTGATACTTGTGTGTTGTTGTCACTGTGTGCCAGGGCATGGAGGGATTTTTAATTGCAGTAATTTACAGTTTAGAAGTGTAATGGATGGAAGGGAGGAAGTGAGATACAGGTTATGAAAGTTTTTTGTGATGTTGCACTAAAAACTGAGAAACTTCAGAAACTCAGAAAAAATTCCAATTAAATATGTTTTCTGGAAGCAGGCTACAGTTAGGTAACTATTAATTTTGGTATTAAACTCTTAGGGTTGTGCATTAAGCAGTTTTCTGAATGAAAAATATCAGAAAACTTCAGACTGATTGGTGCAGGGCACATTGCACCTGAAAAATGGTATTGGTTCATTAGAAATTTGGACGCATGCTTTGCATATTTGATATCTTATATATCTTGATATATTTGATATTTTTATCTACTGATAAAGGATATAATGTTTTGTATTCTGAATGTAAGATAAGTGCACCTTCCTTGAAAATAAGTGGAAAAAGAGTTATACAAAGGCTGAGGAATACTTTTATGATGGGCTAACTTTAGGCAACTTTTTTATTCCTGGTGGAAATGTGCTTACACCCTGTTTTGGTCTAGGTAGAAATCAGAACAAGAGTTGAACTGTGTGACAAATACGAGTATTAGTAGGCTATAATAATTCATGCTAAACCTTTTTACCTTCAGTGTTTGAGATGCAAGGTTTATAGCTTTATTTTTTGCTTCCTCTCTCCCCTGTTTTGACCCACTGAAGTTTCACAGCAGAATTTGTTGCAGTTGTTCCTTTGTCTCGATTGTTAAAGTATTGCTATTGCTAATTCTCTGTATTTTTGGTATATTGTATTTCTCACAGAAAAAGGCAATTTCCTTATGATAACATGTGTGTGAATTGAATAATTATAGTATTGGAGATGGAAAGTGAGAAATATGGAATGTGTATGAAGAAAAAAAAAAACAATGACATGTTACTTTTTATAATTGACAAATTCTCAGTGAAAGAGCTGGATCTTAGTTCTACACCTAGGTATTACTGATGAATGCTTTCATTCTAGTCTTTGTACCTCTCATGCAATGTTTTGCTGATTAGTCTTCTTAAAATAAAAATCAATTGTTACTGTTCATGATAACTATAAGATGGCTATGGTAGTTAGTCTCATTTTATTATTGATAAATAAGACTGAGAGATGGTTCAAATTTGGTTCCAGTTTTAAGGCTTCTTAAAAATGTCCTTTTTTCATTGTTTAGATAAAAGTCCCAGACTATAAATCCAAATACTTGATTATATTTTGTGTTTTTGGGTTAGTTGGCTGCTCTTTGAAAGTATGGGTAGGGATTGATACAACTGAACCATTGAACAATTTATCGTCTGCCTACTGCCTCTTTTATTTCAATTTCACACCAACTGCAGGAAATACTTTTGTGTGTTGTATCAGTTATTAATGTATGGTGTATATATATTGCTGAAAACAAGAACTTGTGAGCTTCTGAGAAAGCTGAAATGTTGGGTAACCTTTAGGGAAACCCTTACGGAAACCTTTGCTGTGCTTTCTTGAAATGGTGGGCTGTGTGAAGAAGAATGACATCAGCTGTGCCTGCTGTTCACTTTGACTGGCTTTAGGCTCAAAGTTCTCAGAGTACTTGGGAAAATTTTCTGTATCAACTTCTCTAGCAGATTTCTGTTCTCTGGTCGGACCAAGGATACAAATTAAAGAAATTATGTGCAGCAATGGTGTCTCATTTTTGACAGTAAATTTAGCAGCAGAACTAATTCTTGATGTGATAGGAAGTGTATCACAAATAGCTGAGATAGTAAGGGACCTGTGGAACTCATCTAGTCCATCTCCTGCTCAAAGTAGAGTCACCAGATTGCTCAGGACCACATCCAGCCTAGTTTTGAATACCTCAAAGGATCCACAACCTGCCTGGGCAGCCCTAATCTAGTGAAGGATTATCCTTACACTAAGAAAGGCTGGTGCTTTAGCTTTGTGGTTGTTTTGTTTTGGTGGTTTGTTGTTGGTTTGTTTTTTCCTTTCCTCTTATTTTTGGAAGTTTAGATGATGTTTTCTGTAACTCAGTTTCTGGCCATTGCATCTTTTCCTTCTGCTGGACACCACTGAGAAGAGTCTGGCCCTTTGTTCTTTACTTCTTTCCATCAGACATTCACACACAATAAGATTTCCAGCGCCCCAGGCTTCTCTTTTCCAAGGTAAACAATCCCCAGAAATCTCTGAACCTCTTCAGATTATCATATTTTGGGGTCAGCCTTGGTAGGGAATGAGAATTGGACTGACAAATTGGAAATTGATTTGGTGAAATGAAAAGTACACAAAGTGAGATGTTAAAAGATGATTGTCTATTTCAAATAAGCTGCATAGAGAAATAACAGATCTGCAAGTAAAATCAGTTGCACAGTTAAGCTTAAGAACTTGAATTATGGAGATGCTTTATAGTTCTTGTAAGTTAGAGAAATATTTTAATGCTTTTCTACAATAACTGGAACAACTCTTCACAAAAAGAGGTTAGAAATAACTGGAGTGAGATGAGGAAGAAGAATCAAAGCTGTATCTTCTCTCAGAATGGTTATGGATAAAGTTGGATCTAGCAAGTTTGAATCACAGTAATGTTTTCTATTGAGCTTTAAGGGATAGTTAGTATGGATGAGAATTGGGGATTCATAAAAATAAATATGTTGCAAGATGTGTATAATCCTGGCTATGAGGAAGGTACTGCTGTGGTGGTATCAGAGTGGGTGATACTGCTGGTTTCTCCAGGACAGTTGGTGACTGAAAAGTGACCTTTGCATAGAAAAAGGCAATGAAAGGAAATGAAAAAGACAAAATTTCAAGGCACCTGTTATGTGTGAGAGGCAGTGCTGAAGAACTATGCAACCCTGGGGATTGGAATTGCTGAGCATAATAACATAAAGTGCAGCTTGTCATAAATATGAGTATTACAAAGAGCCTTTGCAGAAGTCTGGGAGCTCATTAGTTGGAAATGCAGAGCATTAGGAAGAGGTGATTTGGTTTATTTGGCTGCAGCTGAGTTTGAGCCATAAGACCAAATTGAACAAATAGGATCTGAGAATGTATCGGACTGTTTTTATTCTGTAGAAGTAGGCAGCAATGTTGGTAGGTACCAAGAAGAGTTAATTTTAAATGGAGTATGTTTTTCTGGCTGATTAAGGTTAAAAGTAATGAATCCAATGTGGAACAAGTACAGAGAGATTACTCAAATTATTAGATGAATGGTGGCTTTGCTTGTGGTGAAAAGAACTTTGTTCTGCATGGCTTAACAAGCTGGACAGTGAGACAAGATGGTTGCAATTTGTGTTCAGAAGTGTGAAAAACCATTTGAAATAAAAAGCAAAGTAATTGAAGTGTCTATGGAAATTGAAAGTTCTGGAATCATTCAATCTGAATGCTCCATAACTTGTTTTTGATTTGTTGCAGTATGTATTCTGTGACCAGCTTTGAAAAAAATGTTGTAGTGGTAGAGATTTAGTTTTTTATCAAGGTGGTTAGCTTTACCCATTTGCAGCAGATATTGATGTTCTGATCTGTGGTTTCTAGCAATATTTGATGTGCTCCATTACATGAATGTTCTTTTATCAGTTCCCATTATTTTAATATTATTAGGAATAAACTATATGCTTAGTAAAAGTTTGCAAATAATAAAGTCAGCAAAACCATAGTGCCAGTATCTGTGGAAGTAATTTTCTCTATGTAGTTCTGTAGAGAGAATATTTATAAAGCTATTTGTTTATTTGATCTCTGTTGGAAGTATTTACAAAACCAAGCAAAAACAAATTTGGCAAGAATCCTTTCCAGATGTGATCTTGGGAAAATGGGTGGGAATTGGCCACTCACGTACTTTCAGATTCAAGCAGTTCATTTTGTATCTGGTGGTCTGATCTCTATGTTTTTGAAAGACAGCAGGTCATTAAAGAAACCAACTCTTAGTTTTTGCAAAAACACAGGTTGCCAGTAGTTTAGGCTCTCATTTCAAACACCTGGTGTTCTGAGAAGAAAACTGAGACCTTACAGAGCAAGAGTGTGTTGTTTGGGTTTTTGAAACAACTCCTGTTACCTCTTGTCGCTCAGAAGAAAAATCAGGAATGGCAACTGTTACATTTCAGAGCAAAGGAATGCATTAACAAAAGTTTTGAACTGGGAAGGAAAGGCTTGTTTGTTTGTTTGTTTGTTTAATAATGAGTCATTTCACAGGAAACTGGTGAAATAACATTATTGGTAATGATGTTGATCCCATTAAGTCCTGTTATAACTGAACAATTAACATTTCAAAATGGCTGCAAAATCATAAAAAATCAAGCGAACAGTTGTTCCCTTCTTGGGTCTTCCAGGAACGGTTATCTTCCTTGCTTTTCTGTAATTGTTAATTCTCTTTTACAGTTGTCATATAAAACTGCCAGCCTAACACCAGAATCCCAGGAGGTTGACAAATAAGCTGTAAAAAATAAGCTGTGAGGTTCCTGAAAGTCTCTGAAAACTGTGGTGCTGTGAAACAAGGGACTTTAACATATGATAGTCATAGATTGTTAAGGGGAAAAGGGAAAATAGGGGGTGTATACATACAGCCAGCAGAACTTCAAAAAGCTGCTGGCAGGTAGCTCTTGCATTTTCTCCATATGAACAAGTGCAGTGCTCTGCAACTGAGCAGTGCTGGCTTTTTAGTCTTGGAGGTGAAACATGGAACTTTTTAGGCAGCTGCAGTTGGGATTGCTTTGTGGCTTATCCAGATGCCTTTGTGATGATGTGATGCTCAGATTCCTGTGGCTAGTGAATGAAACTGGTAGGCTTGTGTGGATGGGTTAGGCATGCACAACCCTCTACAGCACATCATCTCAAATTGCGACACAGGATGTATGAAAGCGTAGACGGATAATTGTTTTCCACAAGGAAAAATATCTGATGCAGGTATTAAGGGTATTTTTATTCATGAAGAGTTCTCAGAGACAACTGGTTTGAATATTGACAGCAGAGCATTCTGTGAGGCATGAGAAGAACCAGCAAGCACAATTTGGTTTGTAGTTTTATGATCTCTTAGAAATTATGTCCCTGGAAGTGTTGGTAAGGGTTACTGTGGAGCTAAGGGATGACTGTGGGAAAACATGAAGTGCCCTGGTCTGGTTTCCAAGTGGGAGATACATATATATATATACACACATATATATAGATATATTATGTGTGTAATATTTAATAGTGTGTACTTTTATGTTGTTCTCATTACAGTAAAGTTAAAGGAGGAACAAGCTGCTTTTGGTGGAAGGGATGTGGATCTTTTGCTCCATTCCTTTAAGGGCAAAAGGATGATATAGCCCTTCTGTTTGTTTCCCGAAACTGACTTTGGATAAAAACATGGATCAGTAAGATGTAAAGCAGGGGGAATTTCTTGGGGCTCGTAAAGTCTTGCAGTGGGTACACTTGGAGTGTTTTTGCTTTGGGCCGGTCTCACCAGTGATGTGATCCTGGAATGATTTTCTGAAAGCTGTGTTGTCTTATAGCTGACTTTAAAGTACTAAAAGCTGTTGTGTACTCACAGTTTGTACTAGATAATGATAAAATGCTCTGAAAACCAAGTGGGTTTATCTTTGGGTTCAGTCAGTCTCAGCTACCTGGTCCTTAAAACATCTCTTTCAGCTGTGAAATTTAGATTCCTTTAGAGAAACTATGTTTTAGGTTATCTTCCTCTTGCAGCTGTATGGGTTAATTATGTAACTTTGAGATGTGAGAACAGGAAAATATAGGTGGGAGGTGCTTTAGCTAATAAGCTAAATTATTAAAGAAAATGTAGTTTCAGTGCTTGTCAGTGGTAACGTAGAAATTCTCATTCCCTACTTCATGCTACTACACAGTTGGGCTAAGTATAAACTGTGGTTTTATGCTTTTTTAGGCATTACTGAATTCTTGTTGTAGGAACCTTTTCTGTACGAACAGTGTATTTTCACTTAGCTAGCATGAGTGTCATCCTTTTAACAACACAAACAAGTCTTTAAAAGTATTTATTTCTTTTATTCTTGTCCTTTTTAGAAGGACAAGATTCTAAGTAACCCTATACTATCTTTCTTCATTTCATGACTATTCCCTCTATGTATGACTTTTCCAGTTTAATCATAGAATAGTTTAGATTGAAAGAGACCTTTAAAGGTCATACAGTCCAACCCCCCTATAGTTGTATGTATTTTTGTTAGCTAGTGAGGCTGCATGCTGTTAGGTTAAGAAGGTGTACTGTGGAACTTACCATCTGTGCACTGAAAGTGAGAAGTGCGAGCAGCAGTAGTGAGCTGAATATTAATAGTGGAGAAAAACCAAATGTGGCAGCGTGGTCCACCTAAGTCCTACATTTGCATGTTTAGGTGAGCACTCATGGCTTTTAGGTGACTGCTCAAATCAAGAAAGCTGGAAACAGGATGTTTTTTAGGAGTGAATGACTTCACACAACTGAGAGAAGAAGAAAAATAGAAAAAAATCCTGATTGAGGAAACATTGGCATCAGGGAGAAGGAGGATCGTGGCTATTCATGCAGGTGATCCTTAGTAAGAAAAAAATGGAAGAGGATTGTTTGTCACATCAAAAAAAAGGAAATAGTGCTCTGTGCACTATTGCAGTGCAGAAGGTGAATGAAATCCTTAGGAGGATACGAGAAAAATATGAAAGAGGGATTCTGGGATCTAGGAGGGAACAAATTTCAAGAGAAAAGGTTAGACAAAAGGCTTACTTTTATTCGTAGTGGTGTTTGATCTATTTGCTTTTAATAAAACGCAAATCTTTGTAGAGATCTTTTATTCTGGATACTCTTTATTGGTAAAGAAAAAGAAATTGAGATAGCAGCATTTTCTGTTGCCAAATAGGATAAAACCGTGACACACAGTCAGTGTTAAGTTTGTTCTTTATATGCAGTGAAACATAAATCTCTCAGTGTGTGCATATAAGGGATTTAGAAAGAACATGACAATTATGGAGGTAGAAAAAGGTAGCTAGATAAATAGAAATATGCGTAATTTGAAGTGTTTGTTGCCTTTAAAAATACCAGATTTTGTTACAAATACTGAGCAACTTTTCTCTTTATATTTATTTTTAACAGACTTTGAAGGCAGATCCAGAAGAACTTTTTACAAAACTGGAGAGAATTGGTAAGGGGTCTTTTGGTGAAGTTTTTAAAGGAATTGACAATCGGACTCAGAAAGTTGTTGCTATAAAAATTATTGACCTCGAAGAAGCAGAAGATGAAATAGAAGACATCCAGCAAGAAATCACGGTGTTGAGTCAGTGTGACAGTCCATATGTAACTAAATATTATGGATCCTATTTAAAGGTAAGATACTCACAGATGGTGGTGATTTGATTTTACAGGTAATTCTTTTCCAGACTATCCAGTTGTGCCTGTTTTTGTTGGTGAGGTTTGTCAAACTTCAATTGAAGAAAAATATTTTTTTGTCCTTTCAACTCCAAAGAATGAATGAGTTAATATATTTTGTGAAGTATGTGGCAGAATTTATTAGGAAAAAAAATGCACATATTTTGCTATTTCTGTACAAAAATCCCTTTAAATAAGATGAGTTCGTTGAGCTCTAATACGTTTAGATTCTCTTAATATTAGGTAATTTAAATTCAGAAAATTCAACCTAAGTCTGCATTTGAATTATCAAAACATTAAAAGAAATTAGTATCAGCTGTTTTGTGAAGCTTGAAATTTTTTGTCAAGGTTTGATCTCTCATCATTCTAAGCTGTTAGGTTGTCCTTCTGAGGGGACTGAACCCAGCCTTGGTCTGAGTGATTTAAAAAATCTGAAAAGGAAATAATTCTGCACATTAGACATAAGTGAATGGAAGGGGTTTCTGTTAACTGTCTTGTGAATCTGTTTCCCTTTCTCCCACTGCCATATTATTATTGTCAGGATTCAGTTTGAAGTGTGCCAGATAGTTTGCTCTTTTGTTAAGGTTTTCTTTTATTGTTTTTAATTGTATGGATGTAATGGTTTATTAGGTCTTGAAGGTAGTGGAAATATCTTTTGATATTACTTTATTCCTTGGCCAGACTTTGTTCCCGTCTCTATCTCTTTCTTTTATGACAGTGAGATGAGAATCTAGGTAAGAGATTGTTGTCTTGGCAGGATTTGAAGTTAGAAGTAGGCAGAAAATACTTTAATTCAGTCTGCTTTTGCTTTTGTGGAAGTATTCTATTTGTCAGCAAAGACATGAAGGTTCTGAAAGGGGGACCCTGCTTTATCTCTGTATTTCTGAGATTGCCAGTTAATTTCCAAAGAAAAAAGGACTTTTTCTGGATCTGGGATATGCATTACTCAAGTGAGAGACAGTTTTTCCTTTCTTCCTTGTGCTCTGAACCAGTTTGCTTGGATATCTTATCAGTGAAGGGCTTTGGTAGTTGTTTTTAGACCTAATAACCTGTTACCAGGACTGGACTTAGATATTATATATAGGTTTGATCTCAGAAGCATCAAAAGGCAGTTAATTGAACACAGTAAATTGGGTAAATTTTTCCTCATGGCTTCTACTACTGCTTTTGAAATTACACTGTCAAGGATTGATAGTTAAATGAAGTATGGCAACTGCACCACTGTGCCTTCCTGGTCTGTCTGCTCTAAACAGCTGTAAGCCCTTCCCTGTGACATTCCAGTTGTGTGAGCTGTCTCATCATGTCTTCGTAATTGCAATAAGATCAAAGCCCTGTAACTGCACACAGATTTCAAATTCCTGCTGCTTGTTCCCTATACTGCCTTCATTGGACTGCCAGCACTTCACAGAGGTATTTCAGTGGGTCTGGGTCTCAGCAGGGGTGCAAGGGAATGTCACACAGTCCTTTCCTCTTCTCCCACTTTTCCTAGTTCAAAGCTCACTTTACCGGGTTGGCCATTCTGTTGGCAAAGGCTGATGTGACCTGTTTCATGAGGTGGGTTCCATCTCTTCCAATCAGCAGAGTCCTAAACCAAAACCTTGTTGCCAGCACCAGTGGTGCAGCTATCTGGTTTACTTTGTAAATCCATCTACTTCTCCTCTCATCATTTACCCAAACTGGCATAATCAAAGGAAAGACTACCTGTGACTCCAGACCCTTGACCATCATCTCCAGAGCACTGAAATTGAATGTGATGGTTTCTATTACTCTTGGTGTCATTTGTGCCCACACGAGAAACCAGCAAAGGGTATTAGCTCTTACAGGATAAGAAATAGAATACAAGAAAAAGTCTTATGGGAAAACCTCTTATTAGGTTTAAAAATGTATAATTACAATGAGGATGAAAAAGAAAATCTAGTGTACAAATCTGAACTAAGTGAACATTGATGTTTTTTGAAGGTGTTATGGCAGTGGTTGCTTTTCCCAATGGAAGGTGGGAGGAGATTGTAGGGCTCTGTACCCTAAATGAGTTTGTCTGAGTTCAAGGGTCAGTAGGGATACTTGTGCTTATTGTTGTGAGGTGGACCCTCTGATACCTTCCACATCCCTTTTTCTATTCAATGCAGTAGCCTGTGAGTTTTTCAACTTGTCAGCTTTCTAAGATACTGCACTGCTGTGTGTGACTCAGTTACTTCTGCAGTGAAGTACAGCTCTTTCTACAGTTAGTAGAATGTGCAGCTATTCATGTACTCATTGCTTCAGTTCTTTGTGAATGTGTGTTGTTTGTAAGGGACTTGGTACTACAGCACTTTTGATCTTCAAAACAAAAAGCTCATTTCTTTATGCTGTTAAAAATTAATGTGTGGTGGTTATTAGGTGATGCTGAAGTGGTAGAATATTTGCAAAGGAAACATTTTGCAGTTCTATTTGCTTTCTAAAATAAGATTAAGGTCTTGTTATCAGATAATGTGTCGTCACATATATACACACACACAAAAGAGACTATGTTAATCTTTAAATAAATTGGTTCATATTCTTGGCTAGAAATCTAAGTTTATTTGCTGCAGGTCTCTGTTGTATTTGGAAGCCAGGACTGCCATGTGTAGTTCCAAGGGTCTGACTGTCTTATAGCTCTGTTTCTGACAGTGCAGATAATCTATCACTGAGAGTGTTCAACACATTAATTTTCCATGTGTTGAGTGATTAGGAGACATTATTTCTTCTGTGATTGGACAGTTTAACACTAATTATGAGAAAGATAATAATGTCTTGTCACAGAACAAACTTATTTGAAGTAAGCAAGTAGGAAAACAGTAGGATCTCAGTTTATATTGCCAGCCACTTCACCAAATACCATCCTCTAGTCTGTGCAGCCTCATGCTGTTGACTATGTTTCTGGTGGATGTTGGATAGATAAAAAGAGTTACTGTTTATAGGGAACTCTTAATTTGATTTTCTATTTATGTTGGCAGACAGATTGAAATTGTTCTTGGAATTGCTATCCTTTCTCTAAATAGAATGTTTTGGGCTTGAGTTTTTAAATATTTGTTTATTTTTTTAATAAATCAAATAATCTTTATAAGAGAAATCTTTATATTGTTCTTCATTCCGTGTTATTCTACACCTTCTTCCATTAAGCTACGTGATTTTATATGCCCATGTGTTAAGGAACCTGTTGCTTGAAATTTTAGAAGGCTTATATAATACTACTGTGCTTGCCTCAGGTCTCTTCTGTCTTGAGATGATGTGAGAGGAGCTTGTCAATCTCTTGGTGCCTTCTGCATGATATACATGCTAGGACAGCTTGAAATTACCAATTCAATTTAATGGGTTAATGAAAGTTACTTCATTCTAGTAACTTTTTAAAAACACTGTTTACTTTCTAGGTTCTACCTAGAATAGTGTGATATACCAAAAAGCCTTGTTAAATTTTCTTACTCTGCAATTCTCTGTATATCCTAATTGAATATTTTGGAAATGTGTTTAATTTATAGCAAATTCTTCTTTCATATCCAGAAACTAAGCCATATCTGTTCATGTGAAATATTAATGCTTTAGCACAATGAGTCTTAAACAAGAAGCAGCTTATTGCTCCCATAAAACAGTCTTGCATTCCCTCTAGACTCTGTTCTGTGCATCTGTTGTTGGAGGTTTGTGTGCAGTTGCTGTGGTCAGAGTTCATGCCAATTGAGAAAAAGCAATAGTGAAGGGGTATCAGTTTAGGTTGTCATTCTAAATACAAGTTTATTTGTGGTACACTTTTTTGTCAGAAATCAAGATGTATTTATATAAAACAGAAATGGAAATGCTCTTTTCTAAAGGCATTGCATTTTTAAATACAATGTCTTGATGTTCCCATTCTATTGGGAAAAAGAGGTCTTTTGTCTACTGTAGGATATAGTAACTGCAGTGTTGCTCTTAAAGTAAATTGCAGTTGCATGGTTTACATGGGTGCAGATATCTGCAGGGATTGCCATTCCTTATCTGCCATGATGTGTTAAAAACCTGTGTTAATGGTCCTTGCTGTCTTCCAAATGAAAGATTTATCTGTTCCTTCCAAGGACAGAAGAATAGTAGTTCTTTTTAGCTTCTTATAGGATTAATTAATGAAACTTCTCTGGGTCTGTTTGGTTCTTTAGACTTTAGGTTAAAAGCATCCACATTCTTCCTTATAATGAGTTAGGGATTCTTTTGATTTTGTTAATTTAAAAAAAATTCTTATAAATTTGGCTGAAATTTGCTGTCTCTTCTGAGTTTTGCTGTGCTGGAACACTTAGGAAGTATTGCTATGCTAGTTATTCTAAAACTTTTTCAGTTTAGAAGCTTCTCAGCTCTGCTTTTTGCATCTTATTCTGCTTTACCAATTTTTTAAGAACATAGATTTGGTTCTATGGTTGTTTCTCCTGTCCTTGTTGTTTGAAATCGGTTTTATTTTCATGATTCAGATGTCTCTCTGGTAATGTTTCTTCGGTTTTGTTAATAACTTTAAGTATGGCTTTATTATAACTTAATAAAGTTTTTATATTTCTTGATCTTGTCTTATTATTTAGAAATATATGAGCAAATTAATTTGTGTTTATATTGAAAACATTAAAGGTTAAAGACTCTTGACTTTTTTGCATATATGTATATGTGCATTACACTCAAAGCTTAGATTAATAAGTGTATATGGTCAAAAGCTGAGATCAATTTGTTTATGTGTATATATATGTTAAAAATTCTTTCATTTCGTCATCTTAGACTTCTGTACATATGTATGTAATGGCAGAGCAGATAATTTATGAGTAGTTTCATCATCCATTGTAAGTAGGTGCAAATGATATCAAACTGGTATTGAAATAGGTTTACAGTATGTATTTTAAAAATATTACTATATTTCAAAAAATATTGCCGTCTCTAAGCTTGTGTTTCTTTATCTGTCAAATATATTTTTCTAACACACTTTGGAGCTTCAGAGAATGCCATCTTTTGAACTGTTTAAATTCATTGACCCAAGAAGAATAACACTTGTAGTATATTTCCCCCTTTATTTCACACAGACAGCTTCCCATTTTATAAATATATTTTAAGAATTCTTTAAAAAAAGTTTATAGGAAGCAGTGATAGAAGGCTCATAAAGGATAGCTGCCAATCATTTTAACTTTAGGCTTTATTTACATAAAACTCATATGGCTTTTTATTTCATGTCTATGATGTAATATACCTACTACTGAAAGTCAAGCTGGTGTTTCTATAGGCAGCAAGAACACAGAAAATAGCTTCTGGTTAACTTCTATGAGTGACACAGTCTACCTTAATTTAAAAAAAAAAGTGCTTTTATGATGTTTAATTAACGGAGTTCTGTAGTACAGTGCATTCTGGCAAATGAATTCCAGGAAGAACAAAAAATTATTTATGCAAAATGGTGATTCTGAAATTATTCTGTGGTTTTACTTTTGGTAATCACAGGAATGTGAGGTTGGTAAACAGTGCTGTGGCTGAGCTGTAGCAAGTCTTGTGTTGGTTAGGGCTTTGGTATATCACAGGATCAGTGATACTCTTCTTGGAATAACATGGCTGGTGGGCTGGAAAACTGCAAGGCAGTCAGTAAAGAGCTTCTCAGGAACAGTTTAAGGTTTAGGAAGCCTGTATTCCAAAGGATGTCTGAAGTTCAGGCTAGGTCTTATTTTTTTAAGAGAAGGTTGGAAGTGACTCAATGTGTATATAGGAAAGCCCTTCTGTGATTAAGTGCTGATAGTTTAGTGCTTTCTAATCAGTTATGCCAAAATATGACAAGATGTACTTGCTCAGTGGTCAAGATAAGCAAATTTCATCAGATAATCTCATGTTCTGTTTTAAATGGAAGACGGCTTAAATATTGGAACAGCTTAAATGAGGTGGGTTTTTGGGTTTTTTTAGGTCAGTATTTGCTGAATTTAAAGAAGCCTGAGCTCGAGTGCTTTAGGAGACTCATGAACTTTAATGTGGATGTGTTGAATATTCTAGGTAATGTAACTTGGAGTGTGGGTGTTTGTGTGGGACGTCAGTAAGTTTTAAGTTGGTGTTCTTTTGCTTTACAGGTTTAACTGGTTTACTTTAACATTTATGAGCATGTCTGACCTGATGTGACTTTAAATCTATGCTGTGGGTCAGCCAGAAGTTAATGGACTTGGTGCATTCTGTCATCATTTGATGTAGTAGGCAGCCTTTGGCAGGTTTCATCATGCTTATCGGGGTGGGAGATGGAACAGAGATTTTTCCTGCTTAACTTTAGGACTATAGAATCCCCTGCAACAGGGGCTGCTATCTCAACACAGGGAGAAGTGAAATAGCTTCTTGATGATCTGTCATTGTGCTTTGTGCCCAGCCCCACAGCAGCAGCTCGAGCCCTTGCAGACCACTATGTTCACCATTAAACCATGTGTTCACATTTTCTGAACGCTCTCAGGGATGGTGACTACTGCTTCCCTGGTACTCTGTTCCAATGCTTTACAGCCCTTTCTGTGAAGAAATTTTTCTGTGAAGAAATTTCTCTGCCTGATACAACTCAAGGCTGTTTCCTCTCTGTCACTTATTACCTGGGAGAAGAGACCGACCTCCATCTCACTGCAGCCTCCTTTCAGGTGGTTGTAGAGAGCAATAAGGTCTCCCTTGAGTCTCCTTTTCCTCCCCCACCTCCTCCAGGTGATCCTCATGAGACTTGTGCTCCCCACCCTTCCCTAGCCCCACTGTCCTTCCCAGGACTCATTTNAGAAGAGACCGACCTCCATCTCACTGCAGCCTCCTTTCAGGTGGTTGTAGAGAGCAATAAGGTCTCCCTTGAGTCTCCTTTTCCTCCCCCACCTCCTCCAGGTGATCCTCATGAGACTTGTGCTCCCCACCCTTCCCTAGCCCCACTGTCCTTCCCAGGACTCATTTAATCAGGATTAAATGAAAACATCTGTAACTATGTTTCATTTTTCCTGCTACAATTGCAGCCATGTTGTCGTCATTGCATGTTGTGAGAGGTTGAGGCACTGAAATGCCTTGTTCGTTCTCTTGGCCAAAGCTAGAAGGAACTGTCTTCACCTTTAGGAATTCCTGCAACTGGAATGAGAGGAGGGCCGGGGTTGCAAATTCTGTTATTGTGGCAATGTTGAGAACAAAATGAGGCCCACTTTCCTGTGAGCCAGCTCATGTTCTGGTATGCTTACCCTCTTCTGAAGCCCTGGTAACCCTCTGTTCTCATTAGGCAGCCCTAGCCGGCAGAGAAGTTGAATGAGTGTTGCCTTCATTTGTCTGTAGTAAATGTGGAGGTGACATCTGGCTGGGCTGCTCAGAGGGAGGTAGCAAGAAGGTTTCTGTAATGGTTCTGATAGGCTCTCAGATCTTGTCAGTCTGTTGATTCAGAGAATGAGTAGAAAGCTTCCACTGATAGAGCCTCTCGTAGCCATAAATAAGACAAAGGCAAAAGGATGCCAAAGAACACATAAACTCTGTTTCCAGAGTAATGTTGTTTTGCTGTGAAGTCCTGTTTTCGTATTTAAAATAGTTTGGTCCCTTCTTATTTCGGAGTTGCCACCTTGAACTCTGCATCTTTGTTGTCCATAGTCTTTACTACTTCTGTCTTTCCTGTAGTAATTTGCTGTGCTCTTAATGAGAAAAAAGTCCCTTGTTTGCATTGTCTTTGGTACTGTTTTGAATAGTAGTTTTAGAAACTTGTTATTCCAGTATTTTCCTTTAGCAGTCGAAGGGATTATTAGCACTTCTGGAATCTGCATCATATTGCCCTATTTTTTCACATCTGCCTAGTAAACAATGGTGACTTCAAGAATTTTGCTATTCATCAGTGTAATCAGTTCTGCACTTTTAGCCTTTTATGGCTAAGTAATTCTTACTGTACAAGTATATCAAGGTTGGGAAGCATCACCTAGTATATCTCAAAGGAAACGGAGAGTCTCTAGTAACTATGCTTTGTATTTTGTGTAAGTACTTAACTGTATCATGTTATTCTGATCTTGTTTTAAATAAAAATTTAGAAAGCTTAATGTAAAATATCATTTATTGGAAGTAATATGTTTGTGTTGTCCTTGTGATGGCCTTAAAAGCTGCCTCTGTACTGCTGTGATTGCTGACCTCTGTATGGTATGTGTGTAATTTCACATCTCAGTACCTGCTTTTAGGCAGTTCCAGCAGGTATGAAAAATAGAATAGACAGCAGCAGTATCTTGTTCCCCATCCTACTTACATATTCCTGCCATTTAAGTTGTGTTGGGTCTGTTGGCTGCATCATGACTTCTGGTTTATGTAGGAAACAAGTTTCCTCAATGTCTTCTCCTGTCCCTACCAAAACCAACCTGGCAAAAAAAATATAAATAAAAAAATGGTAGACTTGGGTGGCCTAAAAACTATGAGGTGGAGGGAGAGAAAAGTAACACAGTTTTTGGTGATGGCTTACTTCTAGATTAGCTGTAACATGAAGCCCTGTATTTAGTTTGACCATGCAGATCAGGATGATGTAGCATTGCTTTCTAACCATATGTAATCTTGTGTCACATGCCCTTCTGTAACTTGTTAATTAACTACTACACTTCTTGCTACAGGCCTCTGAAATAATTAAAAAGGAAGTATTAATGTGGCATTGAGGTGCAAGCTTTTTGCTGCTGTTGCTGCAAAGGGGAGGTCCAACTCTGCCTTGCAAGTGGCCACAGAGGCAGTTGGAACTTTCAGTGAAGTGGTTCAGCTCACTGAGTGGGTAGGGGCTAATCACCTCTTTTTTATTTATATTTTAAAATCTTTTGTCTTAAGGATTAGAGAATTGTACACTGATGGTTCAGATTAGTCTAAAGTTTTATGCAAGCCCACTGCCAATACATTATTTATGGAGCTTCTTCCATTGGCCGGCAGTAGAGCTGAAAAAAGAGAGTGTGTCTATGTATTTATGCCCAGGCTTAGGTGCATTAGTTTTGTGGACTGGTTCCCCATTTTTTTGCTCAGATAGACTTCCTGGCACAAAGCTGTAATGCAATTTAATCTGGAATGTGATTGGTTCTGCCATCAGGTGGTTGCCAGCCTACTGATCTGATGTTCCCATGAACCTCTAAAACATTTTGGTTGAAAACTTCTTTACCTATGTCCATCATCTAAGAGCATCTGGTGCTCTTACATAGCTACTATGTTTTTGTTGCATCTTGATTGTGAATGTCAGGTAGTCTGTATTGCTCAGTTAACTTTCTTTTACTTAAGTATACTTAGGCATTTATACAGCTTTTTGGCTCAAATTACTTATTCTAAGTGCCCATGTGCTCTGTATGCACACAGTGGTATAAAAGCAGAAGAGTCACATTCTTTACACTTAAAGGACATTATGGCATGTGGCAAAACATGTTAGTAAGCATTTTTAAATGGTTGAATTTTCAGAAATGGTTGTTTGGAATAATTTGGTTAGACTCAGAAATACTGAACTTCAAAAGGGAAGTTTCCCAAAGAATAGGTTTAAGGACTGTAGTAGTTCTAAAACATTGCAGTTCTTGTGTTCAGTAGCCAGTGTTTTCAAACAAATTTTTAAGGTTCTTTCATTATACTGTTAAATTCTAAGCTGTAGTGTAACAGTTGGAATAAAAATGATCATTTGGAGGTACTGAGCTTTCTTCCTTTCTGCTTTCTTCAACAGTTCCTTGAAACAGCAACTTGTAAGAACAAAACAAAAACATAAAAAGAGGAAAGGAGAATGGAAATTATTTATGTGAATATAATGTGTTTTTACCAGTAATTAAGAGTCATGGTAAAATTTGTAAAGACAAAAAGTGGAAAATAATATGGGGTTTCCAGAAAAATTACGTGTTGTTGGACCTGGAATGATGAGCTTGACAGAAATCTAGCTCGACCATCCTGAGCTACTGTGGGGTTGGTATATGTATACAAAGCCATTAGTAATCAAAAGGATTGGCCTATGTGTGTTCTGTAAAGGAGCAGTGGAATTTAATAGCATGTGAATGCAGAACAGATAGGAAAAGAGGGTTATAGCTTGGTAGGCTGCAGACCAGGGGTGCAGAAGATGTTGGAAGTTGTGGTAAGTGGTAAAAAAGGGTTTAAACCAATATATGGATTGATATCTGAGCTGAGAAGTAAATCTGATTTGTAACTTCCATTTTGAATTTAATGTGATGTAATAGGTAAACAGGAACAGATGTAGGCATTAGAGCAATTTTATTTTTGGGCAATGGAGAAGAAGGGGTTCTTGTGCCTCATGGTTCTGTTGGAATTTTGTTTCTGGTATAGAGAAGGGAGTGATTATAAACCCCTTGAGTCCTATTGATGTGAACTACTCCGGTGTAGAAGGTTTAAGAANCAGTATTCCTTGCAAGGTTCTTTTGTTAGTTCTGCTTTAGATGTAATGCAATTTATCTGAGATAAAGAATTCTGTGAACTAATGCTAATTTACTTTTGGTTCCAATTTCTTGATTTGCTTTTGCTTCCAATTTTCTGTTTTACAATCAATAGTTAATCAGTAACCAGTATCACTCTGTAAAATTCAGTTCCATTTGGAGCTTTGATTATGGGTTATGTTTTTGTGTTGCTTGCCTTCTGGTGACAATTTATAAGAGGTGAGTTGTGGTCTGTTGGGATTATCATAGGACCATGTAAGTCACTCATTAATCTTTGTGTGTGGACTTCCTGGGAAAAGATTTACTCCAGTTAGCAGTTAGGTTTTTTCCTCCCATACGGCAATGGCTTGGTAGATATGGTTATGAAGTATTTATTTGCCTGGTGGACAGGGAAGGGAAGGGCGAATCTTGTCAGTCCCACTAAGAATAAAAAACATAACAGTTAAAAGGACAGTGGCTGTAAGGGACAGGATTTTTCACTCTTCTACCACTGTGTTATGAAGCAAGGAAAGGGAGAGTGGCTGTAGGCAGGTAGGAAGAGGAAGAGTATGGATTAATGTACATTTTGGTGTTCCAAAGTAGTAGTTACCCATTCCTTTATGAAGTGTGCTGTTATGTGTGCTGTGCTTCTGTTGTGCAAGTTTTTTGAATTTACTAGCTAGGAGCTGGTTTTGCAGACAATTTAAGAAATACATGTCTGTGTGCTTCTACTGTAATACTTGGGTAGAAGTTACAGATCCAGATTGCCCACTAGTTTGCAGCTCTGGGAAATCATGTGCTTAATAGGACATGCCTAGGCTTGTGACAGCTGGGCTATAAAGAATCATTTCTATGGTGGAAGGGCATGTGCCCAGGAAATGTGCCAAGGAGGCTGTGAATATGGACACTGTTAGAGATGACTCACATTAGGAAAAACATGTAGCTCGTGGCTTTAGCATGTTGGCATGCAAACACAAAAGTCTGCTAAATGCTCTGCAGAAGGAATCTTTTTTCAGCACTGTGACAGAACATTCATTGTTGTGGGGTTTTTTGCAAGCAAGTGGCTCTGCAAGTTGTGCTACAACTAGCTTATGGCAAAAAGGATGCATTTAAAGATTAATTGTATACTGGTGTGGTGATTGCAAGAGGTAATTGTTGGAGAGTGTCTGCTGCATTAGACAGTAGAATTGACTAGTATGTATGTCTAGGAATTAAAATGTGACATTTTTTCATGAGACCTGAAGAAGGCAGGAGTTTCAGAGCACTGGAGAATGATTGCATAGGCAAAAGGCTTTTTTTATACATGTGTACATGCATAAAATACTGTATACTGAGGTGGTTCTGCTTAGTCTGAAGTGTCACATTACCGAGGTTTTTCATGGATTTCAGAGAGTCCAAACTAGAATGAACAGTTCTTCTCTTTACTTAGTTTCTGTTCTGCATTGGCTACCCAGCAGATGCCTTTATTTTTTCCTTTGTGGTTGAACATGTTAGATGGCTGACAAACCTTGATGAAAGGACATAAATGCGCCACATGCAAAACCACAATGATTTCTTTGATTGCAGGGACCTTTTGGCCAGCTTGCAGTAAGGACTTGTGTTTAGAAGAGAACCTTTGGGCTCATCTGTATCTCCCTCCCCTCAAAGGGATGGCAGCCCCAGGACAGCTAGCATTCATCCTGACGCCAAGAGACTTCAAAGGAGGTAAGCGCCTCAGAAACGCTCCCCAGACAAAATACTTGTCAGTCCTGCACCCCAGCCTGGTAATATTCCTTACTACAGCATTACCATCATTCATGGCTCCTTTGTGACAATTTTTTGAGAACTCTATGGGGCCTCATCAGCTGGTTGCAGCCCCCTTAAGATTCACAAAGTTGTCCATTGCTGTTGATTTGCTTAAGAATGTGCCCCCAGTGGAAGGGAAAAAGATATGTTAGACTTCTGGAGTATAACTCAGACATATGCTCCCCTCATTCCCTTAGTTTTTTATTTTCATATTTTGGATGAGGTCCAAACTTGCGCTTTTCTCAATTTGTGTTCCTTAAGGTTAAAGCTGGAGGAAGAAAAAAAAGAAACCAAAACCAAACGCTGCTTACTTCACACAGTTTTAAACCCATTTTTAGAATAGATTTCTGAGTTAGCCCTTTATATCCAGATGATTCCTACCTAATTCTTTGTGTGCTTGAATTTCTAGTGAGCATTATTCCAGAAAAGTTCTGTGGAAATAAATTACTGCATTTTATTTTCCTTGAGGGAAATATGTCCTTAGGAAATATTTTTCTATGCTAGAGATGCTACCTACATGAAGCACAGCCTTCCAAATGCCTATGGAAAAGTAATTTAGTAGAGAAAGCAATTTAAAATAAACAGACGTTTACTTTGATATCATAAATTTAAACACAAAATGCCCATGTTAGCATTTAAAATCTATTGTTCTGTAAAAGCAGACTTTTCAGGGGTGACATCGACCTGTTCTCCACCTAATTCAGGTGAATTGTATGAATACTCAGCTCTAGATCTTTCTTTTCACATTCTTTCACATAATATACATTATGTGTATTTTATATATGTATATATATATTATTATATATTCCAGTATATTCTTATTATGTGAAAACTAAGAATATTACTGGAATCAGTATAAGGAAAAACCTTTTAGGGGCTTTTGCCATGTTAGGGTTTTTTTTTTTTCCTTTCTGTTTTGTTCCTTTTAGTGGACTATTTGGGCATGTAATAGACCTTTAGTGAAGATGATCATAGTGAAGATGTTTGCTGAACACCTACTATTTTATTTTCTAAGGGTGTGGATTTGGAGAGTATAGTTGGCACTCAGACCATTTAAGCTTTAGTATATTTAAATATATTGAGATAGTAAAGAAGTGGATTGTCCTGGAAAATGATATCCTGCCTAATTCTACACTTACATATGTGGAAATGAAGGCAACTTTTCTTTCCCTCATTTGATCTGCCTTTTACTGTCAGTGAAAGTGGAGGTCGTTGTGTTTGGGTTTTTTTGTTTTTTGTTTTTTTTTGGTGTGTGTGTTTTGGTTTCTTTTTGGGCGGGGACGTATTTTTAAATAAATTTGGTCTTATCCCTGCTTCTCTAGAAATTCAGCAAGGAAGAGTGGGAACAGGACTGAGAATTGCTAGACTGCTTTCTAGTCCGAAAGTGTCAGTTGATGGACATCTCCTCTGATAAAATGAGAGACCTAGCTATAGACAGGAAGTGTTATATTATTTGGAGGCTCTGTGTACTCATGAAATACTTTAAAAACTCCTTTTAAAGGTAAATCTAGTTACTCCTACTATCAGTTTTTCCTAGAAGAAGCTGATATTCAAAGCAACATTCTTTCTCTTTGGAGCCTTTCAAATTGATAGTAGGATTCAGTCATTCATTTAGGATGCACAATCGATTTTAACTCTTTTCTTTAGTAGTGTACAACATGATCTACTTCAGAATGGCAAGATTTTTAGCCGTACTTTCTTGATTAATAGTTCATCTTAATCTGTATTTCATACCATCTGCTTTTGCTCCCCTTACACCTCAAAATCCCGAGGTAGTATATTAATTTGCAAGGTTAAAGATAACTAATTAATGGCATCTGTTGGTGTTCCAATACCTTTTCACCTTTCTAAGAAAACAGGACAGTACTTGAAGAACTCTGCTCTAAAGCATGTATTGTTAGTTGTGTCGGGATGGGGAAGGAGAGGACAGTTTATCCAGAGGATGTCTTTGGTGGGATACCTGTGTATGTGTAGTGTTATCTCATAAAATAGCTTCTCTCATTCTTTGAAACCAGCAGTTGTCTTTCCATTCCATCTGACTTTCAAGTGCTCTGAAGCAAATGTCTTTAGAAAATACTAGAGTTTGGTTTTACTTAATGAAATTTCTAATTACATAAGCAAATAGCTTTCAAATAATACACCAATCCATATAATTTCATGTTTTAGTAGTAGGAGGAATCAGATGGAAAAACATTAGCAGATGATTAGGTTGTCAAAGAAAAGCTCAAGTGAAGGATTAGGTGCACTGTAGAACTCTGTGCTTCATAAGAAGTGTTGGAATAATGGTGGTATTCTTATTCCTTGTTAATGAGGCTAAAAATTTTCTGTTCTTTCCGATATGGAGAAAAAAATACAGTGCTTACTGAGATTGCCTTCAAGAACAAACTATACTGTTGTAGAAAGATGGTGTGAATTAGCATAGAAAAATATTTTTTTCTGACTTTGTTTTCTGTGAAGACAATTCCAAAAAGTTTTGAAAACATTGTAGCCTTTCCTGAAACTGTTTGAGTTTTGGAGTAATAGGATTGATTTGTCCATTTTCGGTGGAAAGGACTTTATTTACTACTTACACTAACAGAACTGTGTACCTATAATGTTCAAATTTTGGAGATACTTAATGTGAATATCTGACTTTTGCTATCAGTGATTTTATTCTTTGTCAAATCCTTGCTGTCTGTTGAAAGTATTATTCTGTGATATGGAGCAATAAGATTGGCATCTGGATAGGCTACTTGAAGTTCAGGGGTGCGTTGCTTATCCTATGTCCCTTTCCAAGGATTGTGTAATGAAAAGAATGGAACAAAAGAGCAGATAGTGACATGCTACTCATTCTGTGCTGTTAACATATGGCAGCACTGGGTGTAGTTCTGATTTGATTCAAATTGAGAAAAAAAAAAAAATTTATAACTAGTCAAAAAATTACAAGAATTGAGACCATGAGGTAGATCTGGCTTGTATTCCTTAGCAAAATTGTTCATTTGCTGAATAACAGTAATAGCCACCTTATTTCTAAAGAACTCAATTTTGGCAGTTGGTATCTGTTCTAATAATAATCTGTGGGTCAAATTGAACAGTCAGCTATTGGAAAGTTTGCAAATCCTGATTAATTTCGAGGATGTAATGGCAATACATCAACTCATATGTGTCCTCTCTCTAAAGCCCTAAATAATTATTTTCTTGTATGTGTGTTATTTGTTATGATAGGATGAGCTCCAGGGCAAGAACATTTACAGTGTTTTGGATGCTTTGATACATGTTTTCAGATTTGAGATGGTTTGTGACCTTTATTGTTGATGAAGGTTTTGGGAGCTTGAAGCACAAATACATAAATGCAATTTCCTGTCATTGTCCGAATGCATGTTTTATGGCATCATACAAAACATAATTTTTTTTGTGCCTGATCTTTATCTTTGTCTGTAATCTCCCAACGCCCAAGTGTGTTAATAAATAATGAGAGCTCAAATACCAGGTTTCTTCATAGTGTATAATGAGCTACAGCTGTGGCTTGGTATAGGAAGGAGAGGGTGAATTAATAAGATGGTGCCTGAAGCTGTGCTAGATGACTATGAGGAAAGGAAGGCACTTTGAAGAATTCACATATATGAACTATCATATCCCTTAAGGTATAGTTCTCTGGTTATTTTTCCTCTTGTTATGAAGGGTGTCAGGGCAATAAATGTTTTCAGATTCATTTTAGACAGGTAGTTTTGTGCTTATGTCTTTTGTGGGTTACAAGGCTTGTTTTGGGGCAGGCCCTTCTTTTATTGTGGATGTGGGGTGGGTGAAAGCATCTTTGGCATCACATGATTCTGCCACCTCGTGGCTTTGACAAACAGCAGGGGCTTCAGATGCAGTTAAAAGTGCAAGGGTGAATAGATCCTGAAAAAAATCCCCTTTTCTTTCAAAAATGAGGGAATCAGTCAGAAAGGTGGCTTAAAGCAGATATGGAAGACAAGATACATGATGTCTGCAACTCTTTTTTCAAGTCAAACATTTAAGAATCAGTATGTGAGTATTTTAAAAATTTCTGATTGCTGTGCCTGTCAGGCTTCTCTGGGTTTTTAAATACGAGATTAACAGAAGACAAATCTCCATGTAATGGTAATTGCACTCCTACTTGTAGCAGGAATGCAATTTAGAGAAGTTATCCTGTTGTATGCATTGTGTATTTCAAGGTTCTTTTAATCTGATTTCTTATGTTTGGGGAATTATGAATATCAATACTAAATTTATATCAGTACTTAAATATAAGAGTATTTTCCTGGCCCTTATTACTTTGGCATAACTGAAAAAATTATTAAATAAACTACCACATCTTGAGTTGTGCAGTGGATATCAGTTTTGGTACTAGTTTGTTATTTTCAGTTGAAGCTGTGTCTTTTTGTTTTTCAGTATTCAAGGTTTTTTCCCTAATGCAGTGATGGTAAAATTTCTGTATATAGGTCAATTTAGCAAATCTGTTATTTCAATCAAATATAGTGTTTCTAGCTTCTGATTTTTCATAGATGTTTTAATTCTTGCAAATAGAGATTTTAAGTGGAGTTTGGATGTGGCTTGTGTCCATAACTAAACAAGCTTTTTACATGTTTATAAATACACTTGCTTCTGCTGCTAATTGCGTAGCATAAATTTAAGGTGGGAAATGCCTTTTCTCACAAAGAATTAAAATTGGGAAATTCTTTCTTACAATAGGTGTGGGGAGATTTTATTTCACTTAAAAACAAACATATGCTTACTGTTGTTACTACCGTTTTCAAATTGCACAGGTCATTCAGTGCGCTTACTTCAGGGTCCTTCCAGTCTCTCTCTTTTGTGACTGTGTTAGATCTTCCTCTGCAGTCTCTTCTTCCTGCAAGAAAGAGAGTTAGAAACAATTTCATCTGTACATACCTGTGTTGATTGCTTTAGCTTGGTATTATCATTGTGCTGGGAAATGTGTATGTTCTTCACATAAAATAAATACAAAGCATCTCTGAAGGTAGACCTCTCCCGTGTTTATTCAGATTTTTTTAACTTTGTAAGGACTTACAAACAAACATGTTAATCTAATTACTTGTTTCTTTAAGTCTTCTGTCCTCCTCAGTTAAAATGTACCTTTGAGATTCTATACAAGTCTCTTGGTGGATGGCCTTCTTTTTTCTCCAGTGTACAGTCTTCAATTTTTACGTACTAGAAACTCTTTACCTACTGCATCTGCATTTATTTTGCACGTAGTTCCGTGGTATAGAAGTAACTTGATAAGGGAAACTTCATCAGAGGTAAAGTTGCTACTGTAAGGTTTTCTGTGGTTCCAGAGTTCAAATCAGAAGACAGACCTCAAGAAGAGCAACCATAGTTTGGAAAGGATCTTCAGAAACTTTTCACAGAGTTTCTCCTAAATTCCAAAGCTGTTCCTTTCTTCAGTTTCATAGTATCAGAGGAAAACCCCTTGTTCTTGCTGTGAAAAAGGAAATATTCCACGTGCCCTCATTAATCTGCTCATTTAAGTTTATAGAAAAATAATAATCCTAAATTTGGATGGATGACTCACGATGGCTTCACTGTATTTTGAAGAAAATTCAATGCTGTGTTGTGGCTGATGCTTAGAAGAAGAAAACTGTTCTTGTTTCAGATCTTAAAGTGGAGCAGTGAATGTTGCTAGTGTCAGTATAGAAATGTAGTATCTTCTTGAAGGTATAAGTGATTATGTGTATATATAATTACAAATCTAGGCTATGGAAGAAAATGTAGTGCATTTGGAGTTTTGTTTGAGAGCAAAAGGGGAATATATACTGAAGAGGGTGAGAAGTTCAAGCAAAAAAAGAATTTGGGCAGCTTTAAAAAGGAAAGTGACAGTAGGTGTTAGGGAATGTGAAGCATGCCAGAGATAGTCAGAAAAGAAGGAAAGAAGGAGGCCAGTTGCTATGGTGATGCCAAAGTCAATTGATAGTAGCACTGTGCTGGCCTTGTGCTCTTGTTGCAAGGCATTATCTCTGGTTTGCATGGCCAGGTTTTGGTAGTGGGGGGCCACAGGGGCAGCTTCTGTGAGAAGCTGCTGGAAGCTTTCCCCAAGTCCTATAGATCCAGTGCCAGCTGGCTCCAGGATGGATGTGCTGCTGGCCCAGGCTGAGCCTGTAAGTGACTGTGGCAGTGCCTTTGGAATGACAGATTTAAGAAGGGAGGAAAAAATCTGCACAATTGCATCTGGAGAGAGGAGTGAAAATAAGTGAGAGGAACAGCAAACACCAAGGTCAGTGGAGAAGGGGTGGGGGAGGAGGTGCTCCAAATGCTGGAGTTGAGATTCCCCTGCAGTCCCTGGTGGGGACCATGGTGAGGCAGCTGTGTCCCTGCAGCCCATGGAGCTTCAGTGGGACCACGGAGATCCACCTGCAGCCCATGAGGGAGACCCACACCACCCATGAGTGGATGTGTCTGAATGAGACTGGGACCCTGTGGGAAGCTCACACTGGAGCAGGCTCCTGGCAGGACCTCTGGCTTTATGGAGGGATGAACCCGCTCTGGAGCAGGTCTGACAGGACTTATGACACTGTGGGAGAGCCACAGGCTGTTCCCTAAGGACTGCACCCCATGGAAGGAACTGGAGCAGTTCATGAAGAGCTGCAGCCCGTGGGAGGGACTCACCTTGGAGAAGTCCAGGGAGGACTGTCTCCTGTGGGAGCAGGGCAGGAATGTGGGGAGCCCTCCCTCTGAGGAGGAAGGAGTGGCAGAGACAGCAGTGGCAGAGACATGTGATGAACTAACCACAACCCCATTCCCCATCCCCCAGTTCCACTGGGGATAGGAGATGGAGAAATTTGGAGATGAAATTCAAGCCCATGGAGAAAGGGCCAGGGGGAATGGGTTTTAAGATTTGGTTTTATTTGTCATTATACTATCCTGATTTGACTGGTAATAAATTAATGTGATGTCCCCAGTTTTAGTCTGCCTTGCCCATGAGGGCAACTGGAGATTGTACTCTCCCAGTCCTTACCTCACCCGTGAGCCTTTTACTATATTCTCTCTCCCATATCCAGGTGAGAAAGGGAGTGACAGTGCTTTTGGGGGATACCTAGCATCCAAGCCACCACAGACATAAAGTCGGTATATATAGGTTGTTGGCTCTAGAATGAAATACATATTAAGAAATTCATTACAGCTGTCTCACCAAAAGGATTTATTTGCATCTTCTTGTTAAGCAATAAATGCAGATTTTATATAAGCTTAAAAAAAATCCAAAAAGAATTAGGGAAAGGTGGTAGTAAGATTTGCTACCATAGTAATTAAATTTATTTGGGTACATCATATGAATGTGTTCAGATACTTCATATGAATGATGGAAACTTTAAAAATAAAAACCCAAAACCATAGATGAAGTTGAGGCAAGGGGGAACCATAGAGAATTAAAAATAACTTTGAATATAGGGATCCAGATAAAACGATGCCACAATTTTAATAGATTGCTATTACTTAGCTTTACACTGGGATACACATACAGTTGTGTATGTGTGTTTCTTAACTATATTTTCATACTTCATTTGTTTCAAAATGTAGAATTACTGAGTTTACTGGATCAATGGTTTTTGTATTGTAAATTGAGACATGTGGCCTCAGGCAGCTGATGATGAAAGTTTCAGGAGCAAAGACTAATTTAACTAGAAAAATAATTAAAATGATAAATGATGATTAAAAAGACTATGAGTAATACAACATGTAGTAGTGTAATTGTGTTACATGATTGTGTAACTATGTAATTAAAATTATATTCCTAAATATTTTTGTTAGTTATTTGCTACTTCTAATTTCTAGTTTTTAGCTGGAGAATTTGATACGTAGGGTTCTAGAGAGTTTCTCTTTTGGGAAATTATATTTTATTTTGAGTTGTTAACTCTTTAAATCCTTGAGATAATAGAAGAGGGAAGACACATTCTTGTTGACTTCTTTGTGAGGTGCTGTGGATGTTTGAGGCTTTTCCCCTTTTTTAATCTTTTTTTTTCCCTTCTTTTCTTCACTGCTCTTGAAAGGGTCAAGGGGTTTGTTTGCTTCCTTTACCTTGTTCTTTCCCAACCAGGCATTTCCAGTGAACTAGCAAGTAGTGATGCAGTTGACATGTTTGCGTTTAAGTTACTATTAAAATGAAGTGCAAGTTTTGTATATTCAGGGAATTTCATGTAGCTTTAAAACACATTTTATCAACAAAATATAAATATAAAATTTTGATCAAATTTAGGATGAGTCACTATAAGACATCTCAGTAATGCTCTTGTTCTGGAACTGCCAGGACCTGGAGCCTTGAAAGGACAGGAAAAACATGAAAAAGTTTTAGCAGAAAAACAAGTATTTCAGTACTGTAAGAGACTCTATCAAGATGAGTTACAGTTCTTGGAATATATCTGGTGTCTGCAAGAAAGTAAGTACGATCTTGATATTGTCTTTTAGTACTGAGATAGAGTAATTTAAAAATATAATCTTTCTTCCTAAAACACATGTTCTGGCTCTTAAAATACTTTTAACAAGACTGTGTTTGTCAAATAGCATGAGTTGATTCCTGAAGGAAGATATCTAAATTTAGCTGAATTTCTGTGTTAAAAATAGTGGGTGATGAAGGAACTCTAATCCAGGGTCTTACCTAAAAATAGTACGGTATGTGTAACTGGAGGTAGGAAAAATGCACATTTACCTACAGCAGGTGCATTCTGAGTCCAGAGAGGGGGTGGATGCAGTGAACTATAGACATAATAATGACTAAAAGACTTAAGTTTGAGTCCTAAGGGCTAAAATTTTAATTGCTCAGAGGATTTAGATGAAGTTACGTCCTGCAATACATTTACCACTTCTCTAAAAATTTGAATCCATCCTTATGGATGAGAATCCAGAGTCACATGCCCTGGCTGCGAGCCATTATTTTTACGTGAAGTTTTATTCTGTTGGATAAAGTAAATTAATGTTGTTGCTATTTATGTGCTCTTTGCTCTGAGAGATACCTATTATTATGCTAGAGGTCTTGTGAAAGTTTGGTACATACCATAGAAACTTAACAAAGGAAAAAATAACTTGATAATCATAAAAACTAAACCACCGGTGTGTTTTGTGCAGCAATTTCATTTGAATAGCTATGTAGTAGATTTGCTTTATTGTGTGTATTAAGGCTGGTACTGCAAGGAAAAGCTGGACTAAGTGCTTCTCTTAGTGTTTTTGGGAAAAAGATGCTGCAAACAGTGGAAAGAAATTATTTGGTCCAGTCCCTTTGTTAGCACAGTGCATTGTATGTCTTGTGTTAAACAGTCCTGTAATATGTACCGAGATTTTCTTTAGGAATATAGTAGCTTGATGTTGTTGTTAGCTTTTCTTCTACTAACTGAAGCTAGTAAATTGTTATAATCAGCTTAAACAATCTTCATTACTATTTATCTTGTCTTTACTGAACACAGATGTGAAAAATTCTATACCATATATCAGATGCATAAGCATTAGCGGAGAAAACCTACTTGATTGTTCAAGAAAATGAAACTGCATAAAAATGAAGAATAAATTCTATTTAAATTTAAACTAGACAGGAGTCAAGCTTACTAAAGAAATTATTTTGAAGTATCTGTACAAATAAAGATGATCAACAAAATCAAGATAATATTTTCTAAGGAAAGGAAATACGTTATATGTAACATTATTTGATATTTGGAATGCCCATAATTGGAATTTTAAAATTAAAATGCATTCTCCTCCATGCACATACTTTTGACCAAATAATCCACAGATACTTTTGAGGAACAGCTAAATGTTAGTGGTGCTTCAGAACTACAGATATTTTCTTCAGCAAAAGAATGCAACAAGTCCCATTAACTTAAGTTCATTTTTTTTTTACCTTAATAAATTTTTTTTGTTTTATTTTTGTTTTATTTTGCAGGATACAAAATTATGGATAATAATGGAATATCTGGGTGGAGGCTCTGCCCTTGATCTAGTAAGTAAATTATGCATGTTTTTTTGTTACTTTACTTCACATAATTATTTTCCTATCTTACAATTCTGGGAATTATAATAGATCACTTGGCTGTGGCAATGTTCACTTTCAGTAAAGGAGAAAATTATTTGTCAATGCCAGAAAAATGTTATTTTCCATGAGGCATGACTGATTATTTGTGTAAATAGAAGGGAACTAAGCAACATAATATAGGAAGCAGGATATAAACATCTTAGAATGCTAATCTTCAGTCAGCCAGAGAGCACTAGTGCCTGAAAATAGTTTTTTGTATCTCTTAATTCTGCCACCACAACTCTTTTACAAGTTTATACATTTTAACATACATTCCTCACCACCCACTCCCCCAAACAAATAAGCAAAAGGTTCCCTGTTTGAAGTCTTTCTGAAGTCTAAACAGACAGAAATACAATTTAGGCTGGTATTAAAAGTAATATTTCAAATAAATAGGAGAAGCTCTGGACTCCATGGAGGGTAGAGAGGCCTTGCAGGGAGCCCTGCATAGACCAAAGGGCTGTGCAATTACCAAGCATATGAAATTTAACAAGTGCCTCATTCTGCACCTGGGATGGAGCTCCCAGATTTGAACTGGAATTCAAAGGGGTCAGTGCAGATCATGTTTTCTGTGACTGCATGCTGACATTCACTTTAGCTATTAAGAAGCACCCAAGCCCCCTCCCAGATGGGGAACACACCTTCTTTTGTTCATTGTGGATTTAAAAACCATTATAGAAATAATAATGCATGTTTTAAGTATGTGTTATCCAAGTTGAGGCAGAATGTCTTTGTAGCAGAGTTTGCAGTTGTCAGAAGTGCAAAATGGGGTAACTGATAAATGCTTGAGGAAAGAGCAAAAGGAACAAGGACACTGTAAAGGGATTCCACTGGTGACATCCAAAAGACAGGAATGGGTGTTGAATGTGAGCTTCCTGCAGTTGTGTATTTTTGAACACATTTATACCTGTAGCTTCCACATCTGTTAGGAGTTCTGTGGTTGTGTAAGAATTCATGATGTTCCCCATAAGGATACGATAAAAAATGTTTATTTGTTGTGATTGCTTTTTTCTTCCTGACAGAAGAGAAATCAGATTTTATTAATTTTTTATAAGTTAGCTGTTACTTTCTTTGTATAGGTATAAAAGAGCAGAATGAAAACACGTTGCCATATTTTCTTTTTTTTTATCACACAAATTTCTCATTACTTCTGTGATGACTATGTGTTTATTCTCTAAGTTTGTTGCCTAGAAATAGTAGAAAGTCCTTGTTCATGTCTTAAAATGTTACTGAAGAAATTGCACCACAGAACTGAAATCATCATGTAAGTGACTATTAAGCACCTTTTGTGTGCTTCATTAATTTTCAATTTATGTTCTGGTGCATGTTCTCCTAGTTCTAACATGCACACTATGGTTCTCAACTAGAATCTGGCATGCTTTGCCACATGTTCATACTTGAGGCAAGGATTACTGGGAGCCTTGAATTCCATGTTCAGAGTGCAGACATGTCATGCTAGCTTGGTGCTTTCTGTACTTTACTATACACTGGATGATTTCAAAATCCTGCCTCACAAGAAAAAGTACATATAGTGCAACTGCATGTACATTTTTGTTCAAACCTTGAGTATAGTTCAAGTTGGTGACTGAGGTACAAATGCCAATATTCTCAGATTTGCTCTGTTTTTAGTAATTCCTCCTCACTAAGGTGAGCTGAACTGACCTAAGAGGTTTTCCCCCAATAGATGTGCTGTGTCATGTTCCCAAGTCTCAAACTGGTTCTCGCAACCTGGCTGGAGCAAAGCTTTGAAAATGTCTTAGTGGGTTTCAGGTAGTGGTAATATTGTGTGTGCTATTGGAGCTAAGGAAAAGCAAATAAGATTATAACTAAAGCTGCAAAGATAAAGCAAATACATTGTTACATGAACTATTACCTCTATTGCTATGCATGAGGATTTCTGAGGGTGTATTATTTTTAATTTTTATCTGAAAATCATTATCTGAAATGCTTTCATTCTCACAAAATGAAGCTTTAGAAGTACAACTTTTTGATTGTGCTTCAGTGAGTGCTATTGTGAAGTAAACTAGAATAGTGGAATATTTCCAATATTAACTGTTGGACACAAAGTTTCAGTGTCTCTCTAGAGGTGCTCTTATTGTTTATGGTGTCTCTCTGGGTAGTGACCTTTCCTCTGTTATTCTCACTTTTAGAATTCATATCAGATGTAAAGATCTTTTGGATCATCTAACAATACTGATTCTTCTCATAAGAAGAATTACTTAGAATCTTTTAACAATTAGCAGATTTATATTTCCAGTATTACTTGAAAAAAGCTAACATTTTAAAATACGTAATGTTCTCTCAGCCTATGAGTTTGAGTTCTGTTTTAGAGACTTCCTCAAAATCCAGTGTAGTATGGAGTCATAGACTGATTAATGTAGTACCTTGAATGCCATAGCTTCTTACTCAGGCTTTGAGATTTGAGTCCACATAGGGTCTGTGGAGTTGCACATCTAAGTTCAGTGTAATGTTAACAATCAGATGCTTTTCAAAGGCCTGGTATATCTATGACCTGACCACAAAGCAATAATTTGAGACTCTGTCTTAATGGCACCTTTAACAAATTTTACATAATATTTTAGATAAATAATTTCTTTGCCTATTTTTCATTAAGCCGCTTAGTTTAGAACTATGTGTTTTTAAGCAGAATATTCTGTTTTGTCTCATGAAGTTAGAAAATTGGAAGTTTTGAGGGGTGACAGAAAGAGTAATTTCTTTTTATAGTCACAGTGTTATTTCTGTTCTGTTTGTCCCTTTTTTATACATATTTAAACATTTCTTGCATCTCCTAGTTAGAGCCTGGCTCACTTGATGAAACTCAAATTGCTACAATATTGAGGGAGATACTCAAAGGACTCGATTACTTGCATTCGGAAAAGAAAATCCACAGAGATATTAAAGGTAAATTGCTTTATTATTTGTGATTAAAGAATTTCAGAAGAACTCACGCAAACCTGTATGAGCACCCTTACATTATCAAATGGTGTCAAATATCTTAATTTCTGGTATTTCTTCTTCTTTATTCCAGCTGCTAATGTATTGCTGTCTGAACAAGGGGAAGTAAAACTGGCAGATTTTGGAGTAGCTGGACAGCTGACAGATACACAGATAAAGAGGAATACCTTTGTGGGAACACCATTTTGGATGGCACCTGAAGTAATAAAGCAATCAGCATATGATTCAAAGGTAAGGTACTTCAAGGCATTACCGAAGTCCCTTCCTTTTTCTAACTTGAATTACATAGGTTGGTCTTCAAAACTCAGCTGATAACTTTGGCTGTGTCTACACAAGGGTGTGTTCAGTTGACACCTAGCAGCTCAAAGCTGTTGGTGAGGAAAGATTTCCTAATTTGTGTCCAAGGTTTAAGTTTCCTAGTTTATTAAGACAATCCAGATGGCAAGAAATGATACAGTATTCATGAGTGCATCCCATCACCTTTTATCCCACTCTGCTGATGAGTATTTTTGGCTGTTTAAAAGTAGAAGAGTGCAAATGTATACAAAATGTTAATGTTCTTCCATTAGTTTTTAGAAAAAAATAGCCAGCAACACAGTTGAAGAATATGGATTTGGTGGATGTGAAAGTGTTGTTTGAAAGGGCTGTTACTCATCTCTGGCAAAATGTGCTGCGTGGGTCTGTACTACTCTGACTGTGTTCTTTCAGATTTGCCATTCGGGAGGTGTTAGTATTTAATACCAAATTTATCTATATATGGGATTTGGGTTTAGCAGAGTGTGGCACATCAGCGTACTGAAATCTCAACACAAGCACTATATATCAATTATAATACACAGTTTGGTCACAATAGAAATGTGATTCCATGACTGTTCTCCATATTCTCACCAGTATGGCACTGTGTGTCCCTACTTGCCAGGAAGGAATATGCCCATTAAAGCCAGCTCAAACCTATTGCTTTTTCCAAAGTTCATTGTGTTGGTTACTTGTTTTTTATGCTTCTCTTTGTTTGAGGTACATATGCAGCTCTTTGCTGCCCCTGCCTTCTCTCTGCCCCTCATGGCCTGGCTAGCTCAGCAGGACACCCATGTTATCAGAAAAGGCTCTTTGCCCAGCCCAGTGCTGCAGCTGTAGGTCAGAAACAAAGGTCACCCTCAAGCCCAGCTTGTGTTAAGATCAGCTTTCTTTATAATAACTGGCAGTTTTTCCTTATGTTCTTCCCTGTGTTAGTCTTCTTTGCCCATCTCCTCTGATTTCCCTGTAGGAATTTGTTGATTGGCTGTATCTCCATGCAATGAGACAGGTTGGGATGTTTCTTTCTGCTTGCTGAGGCTGACTCTGGTCTTGGCTGTAGTATTGCTTAATTCCCTATTTGAGAGCTTTTTTTAAGGAGGCTATAACATGCCAAACACTGTAGAGCCTGTAGAAGCATAAATGACCCCAAAATCCCAATTTAAAGTGGAGTAAACTTTTTTGGAATGGTAGTTATTGTTTTTTTCCTTCATGTGTTTTTGTGGGGGACTTTTAGTTAGTTTATTGATTTTGGTTTTGGTTGGTTAGGATTGATTTTGTTTGGTGGGTTTTTTTTTTTTTTTAAATTTTTTTTTTTAGGTTTGGCTCCTGGGAATGACCATCACTAGGACAAAGTATGATTCAGCCCTTACGTTTTCCATTCTGGCTGTTTCAGTCTGCTGCAATGTCACATGGACATAAGAGTTTTGGATACTTGATGAGGGATTCCCATTCCCAGTGCTTCTGCTTCCTGTTTTGATTCCTGTCTTATCTGAAAACATGTTTTCTTAACATCCTTCATTTTTCATATATCTCGTTGTCTGTTCTTTCTGCTATAAAACTTGTACTGTAAAAAGTAGATATTTAATTTCAAAATGGCTTTCTCTTGCACATAGCCTGTTTTCGTCGACTTACAAGAACTTTAAAGCCAGACAATTTTACTCATTAGATTAGAAGAGGAAAGGCTTATGGCAGTATTGCAGTAAATAGTACTTACCAGTGACTTGCTGGCTGTCATCTGAACTTGGAAGAAGAATTTTTGTTCAAGATTTGAAATGCTAAAAATCACAACATGTGATAAAACTTAATGATGATGTGGTGTCACCACATCCTGAGGTCATGCTTATCCCTCTCCATTTGGAGAACTATTTGTGCTTGTTCTGGGGTTTCATTGTCACAGTCAAGTGCATCCTAGAAATGCCTCATTGGATACACATGCAATTGGTACTTCATTTCTTATCTGTGAAAGGGGAGGATATGATTCCAGAGGAATAGGGGGTGAATTATTTCTGATGTTTTCAGCAGGAATGGGCTTCCAAAACCCATCTTGGACTTCAAAGAGTCTAGTGTGCAGCCATGGTTTGTTGCACTTTTTTGTTCATTTTTGTAGAGGAAGCTCACTAGCAGTAGAGTTATAAATACATGAGGAACAAATGGAGTATTTATGTACATGTGTGCATGCAAGTGGATATCTATGCACTCATACACATGTCAATTTGATGTTTATACTTGTGTATACACATGTTCCACCTGTGGCTGAAAGTCTGGTGGAAGAAAATCTATCCATTTATGTGGCTTTAACACTTGACTCTTGAGAAACTGAAATTCTGACTAAATTGGAAATAATTATGCTCAGTTGTTAACATGAAGACTCATCTTCGCAGGTGACATTTTTCTTTTGTAACCAAGAAAAGCTTTCCTGCTAGAGGGAAGTTACTCATAATTAGGCTTCAGGAGAACTTAGCTGATAATGCTCTCATTAAGATAAATGAAACTCAGGGCTCATGTGCTTATGTAATTCTTTGTGCTCAGGAACTGTTCTGTAATGTGGGCTAACAAAATGGCATTTCATAAATTCGATGGTATGCTAATTGACTTTTTTTTTTTTCATTCTTACTTGCAAAATTAAGTAACTAAGCTCTTAACAGTAGGATACTGTCTGAACAAGGAAGGAAGAGCTTGTTTCAGGCCAGGCACTGTGGCTATGATAGTGGAATGGATGTCTGCAAGTCAGTCAAAGATAGCCATGAGAATCCATGAGGCTGACACAGGTGGGGTTGAGGGGTACTTAGTAAAGACAGCAGTGGTAATGAAATCTCTGCTCTATGCAGTACCTGGAAATAGATGTGTTTACAGTATAGCAAAATTCCAACTGCTCTGTTTGGGAGTAAAACCAGACAGCTCATCTCAGATCTTTCCTGTTTTCCTGAGAATAAGTCTTCTGCTTTCACATAAACATAAAAAACCAAACATAAATACTTTTAATTGGTATCTTGTCCTTGGAACAGATGTTTCTGTGAAAATCTTTTTCATTTACCTTCCTGACAGGCTTATTATCCATTCTCTTGACTTTTGGGTCTGTGATTGCAGGAAAACATAAGAGAATTATAATGCATTACTTCACGTTACTTCAGGCAGATTTGCAATAGGATTTGTATCAAGAGAGACAGCATTCCCTAGAAGGAGTAGCCAGTTTGATGGTGAAGACTTTCAGAGGCTACTTGGACCAAAAAGCTGAATATTACTGTTCAAGACTGCGTTTCTCTAGTCTGAATAAGAATGATGTATAAAACCAGTGTTGAACCCCAGGGAAGTTATATTCTAATGTATTAAATTTTTTATGGTTGTACTGGCTAATTTATGTTGAGGAAAAATCTTCTGGAAGTTAAAACATTTTACCTTATGTCTAAATATTTTAGACTTACCCCATATTTACGTAGTGTACTTGAATATAGTAGATAAAATGCTAGTTTATAACAACTCTGCCATTGCTTTTTGGTGTAGTAGTATTGATTTCAAAAAAATTTAAACTACTTAGTAGAACTGTTTTATACTGAAGAGTAGAGACAACCAAGAAACTGTTTACTGGGGCTACATGGCTAATCACATTAAACAACGGTAACAAAACCAATTTACACATGAAGTTATTTACAGTAAAGCTTGAAAATCTACCTTTAAAAGTGTGGTGGTTTTGACTGGGATAAAATTAACTTTCTTTACAGTAGCTGGTATGTGGCTGTGTTTTGGGTTTGTGCTGCAAGTGTTGATAATTCAGGGATGTTTTCCTTATTGCTGAGCAGTGCTAGCACAGAGTCAAGGCCTCGTCTGCTTTTCACCCATCTGTGAGAAGGCTGGGGGTGCACAAGGAGCTGGGAGGGGGCTCAGCCAGGACAATTGATCCTAGCTGACCAGAGAGATATTCCACAATATATGGCTTCATGCTCAGCAATAAAACCAGGGGGAAGTTCCTGCTGCTCATGGACTGTCTGAGCATCTTTCTGTTGGTGGTGAACAGCTGTTTCTACTTACAACACTTGCCTTTCTTGGGTTTTAGTTCTCTTTCTGTTACTTTCTTTTTCATTATAATTTATTATTATGGTTATTTTATTTCAATTATTAAACTGTCCATAACCCACAAGTTTTCTCCCCTTTACCCTTCAAATTCTCTTCCTCCCCCATTCCACCAGGGGACGATGTGAGCAAGCAGATGTGTGTTGCTGGTTAAACTAGAACAGCAAGCAAACACTTTGTTTTCTTTCTCCAACCTAATCTTAAAAGCATTTTTTCTTACAGGCAGATATCTGGTCATTAGGCATAACAGCCATAGAACTTGCGAAAGGAGAGCCACCTCATTCAGAATTACATCCAATGAAAGTTTTGTTCCTCATTCCTAAGAACAATCCACCAACGCTGGAAGGAAACTTCAGTAAATCCCTCAAAGAATTTGTTGAGGCCTGCTTAAACAAGGACCCAAGCTTTGTGAGTTTCATGTTTGTGAGTGTGTAGTAGAGAATTGCATGAGTAAGTGTCATTCAGCTTTTCTAATATGGTGTGCCATAAGTGACAGGTATATTTTTAGATACTGTATATATTTAAAACTCATTTGTATCAAGACTAAACTCTGGATTTCTCTGTTTGTATAGTGAGTCATTCAACACTTAAACACGGTAAAAAAACCTGAACTCTCTGTTTTTTCCTTTTAAGAGACCTACTGCAAAAGAGCTTTTAAAACACAAATTCATTTTACGAAACTCCAAGAAAACATCTTACTTGGCTGACCTCATTGACAGGCATAAGAGATGGAAGTCTGAGCAAAGTCATGACGACTCCAGTTCTGATGACTCGGATACGTAAGTTTGATGAGTCTATAAAATATCCTTTGTGAGGAGCCAAGGAGTTATTTTTAGCACATGTATTCCTGTGTTCTGTTATTTGCAGATTTTCAGCTTAGTGGCCTTGGTAAATGGATGCAATCTTAATTTTAGTATTGCCAGGATTTCATGCAAGTAACAGTCACTGAGAAAAACTCTTCTAGCCCATATTCTGTGCTACCTTCTCTTTTATGTAGTGTCCAGGGCTCTTCCTAGACATGAGGCCAGCTCTTCTGCAGGCAGAAGGTCTCAAGCTGCACAGCCAAGTAACACTGTGCAAATGAGATTCAAGTGAAGAGATTGCCACAATCTATTCACAAATGGATTAAACACATCATAGTAAAGAAAACACAACTATTCTCTGCAATTCCAGGCTGCATGCTAATGGCAAGCATCAGGTTATTTCTTGGGTGACATTACAGCTGTATATTTCTTTACAGTATTAATGGCTTCATGCCTTCCAGTGACCACAGTTCGGTGTCTTAGCTGTTTTTCTAGGCAAGAAAAGTGAATTAAGTTTTCTAATTTCATTCCCTTTCCCTAATGAAATGAGGTACTCTGCCAAAGCCAGTTTTCAGATAGCAATAAAACACTTCATGTAACTTGTTAATGTGACTTGGAAAATGTTTTCCATCTGTAATGCCTCACTTCCTTACATTTGGTAAAGTATCTTGGTTTAAATGTTTTAGTTTACCCAAAAGATAAGTTACCTTAATTTTCATACTTGTCTTTATATGTAGTGGCCTGCACAATAGAATCCTGCTTGTAGTCTTTACTGTAGTTTTTCAATATTTAGTGTGTATATTGATCATCAGCAGTAAGGTATAGGTAATAAAAAGGGATTTATTTATTTTTCCTTTCCCTTGAAGTGAAGCAGATGGTCAGGCTTCAGGTGGGAGTGACTCAGAAGAGTGGATCTTTACAATAAGAGAAAAAGACCCCAAGAACCTAGAGAATGGAGCAGCCCAGCCTTTGGAGTTGCAAAGAAATAAGGTGCTCAAAATATTGACTTCATAATACAAGGAGAGAATTCTGCTTTAATAATTTAGTGGAGTGATTTTATTTTATGCCTTTAAAAGCATTTATATTGTGAAACTTCCAGAGCTTTTGCTAAAAAAATGTATTTTCTACAATTGCCTTCCACAAACCTTTCTGAGTAAGTCTTGAAGTTTGGGCATTCTGTTAATGTGTCCTTTTTTGTAGTTGACAAAATATGTACCAAAATATTTTTCTAGCTTGAAATACAACCACTGGAGGAAGACCAGGCAATATTGTATTTTTAAAACCTCATTCTGTATAGCAAACTAAAACCAGTACAGGGCAAATCTAAACTGGGGTTTTAGAGAAGGCATTTTGGTCTTTTAAGGAAAAAGACTACAATGTAACAAAGAATAGAATGTGCCTATGTCCAAAAAAAGAAAAAAAATACTAACCCAAACAACCCAGAATAAGTAATGTTTAAGAACTGCTCAATTGTATTTCTGTACCCTGTGTGGCCAGAGCAGGTTGTTGCTGTGCTGGCTCTGAGAATTCTTGAGAAATATAAGAAAAATATTGTGTCATATGGGATGAACCTAGTAAATATCAGCATGTCTATGATTTAGTTCATGCTCAGTAGGATTGTGAGAGTTTGGTGGTTTTGGTTGGTGTTTTTTTTTTTTTTTCCTTCTAATTTTGACCTTGCCTGTACTTGAGGTGCTCAAATTTTAATTCAGACTCTATGTTCCACAATGCTTTGGAATAGTATGTTGTAGAACATTTTCCATATATGGAGACAGAGGTTTCATGAAGTGTAGCATGCTGGAACTATATTTTAATTAGAATACAATGAGAATGCCTTTTTTTGGAAATAAAATTGGTCAGATTTTTTTTTCTTTAAAGGAAAAGGATATCCCAAAGAGGCCTCTATCCCAATGCCTGTCTACAATTATATCCCCTTTATTTGAAGAGGTAAGTTATTGCTTTGAAACTTAGCAATTCCAAGCTTTATCTGCAAAAATTTGAAAAATATAATGAATAACACCTAAGGCTGCTACTACCTATTTTGAACTTGTTGTGTTAAATTTTAGCTGTGCCTTTGATATGTCTGCTTCTGAGATCTGTATTTTGCTCTCAACAATGCTTGATATGCATGGTAGTAACATCAGCCAGGCTGGCCTAAAGCAATGAACATGACAAGAAAAAGGTGTGTAAATGTTTGGATTGCAACATTCTATTTTTTACACTGCTTTTTGTATTTATCTTCTTACAAATTTCAAGCTCTGCACTGTTCCAAGATACAGCTGTGGACCAGATCATCAAGAATTTCACTTTTGAATTTCAGTGTTGAAAACTGTATTTTGTTCCCATTCTGAGTTTTATATTTTTTTATATTTTTTCCCACCAAATACTTAAAAACAATTTTGGAAAAGAATATATGAAGGGTAAGAGAAGAATTTATGAAGATATGATTATTTTAAAAAGTTGATAAAATCACTGCAGTGTATATGTATAAACTATAGGTGTGCAAGTATGGATGCTAAAGTATAGGAAGCACATCTTGAAAGCAAACTGAAAGCTATGGGTAAATACTGCTTTCTTTCTTGGGATACTTTGTTGTCATTTTTGACTGGGAGCATGCTGAAAAGGATGTGTGAAGATTGAAGATGAATGACATCCTGATAAGTACTGTAAAGACAAACTTCTGCTTGAAAAAAGTCTTCAGTATGTGAGGGTATATGATGAAAGTCAAATGCTGACATTGTGAACACTGATGGTCAGTTCCTAACAAGCTTCTGCATTATATTGTGTATAGAAATATTTATTAATATATTTCTTCCCGATTTCCTTTCAGTTGAAAGAGAAGAGTGAGGTGTGTGGTGGTAACACAGATTCCATAGAAGAACTGAGGAAGGCAGTTTATTTGGCTGAAGAGACTTGTCCAGGCATTGCAGATACCATGGTGTCACACCTTGTGCAGAGGCTTCAGAGGTAATGAAACTATTTCAGTATGGCTTACAGAAAGCTGCAAATCTTTAAATATAAAATTCTATATGATTCTATAAAGGTTCATATATATGACTCTATAAATATTTGGCCTACATTAAATTGAAAGAATTAATTTCTGTTTCTAATGGAGAAGAAAACCACTTGTGCCTGCAGTTAGTGCAATTGTGTTTGCTTACTAGAAGAAAACCTAATTGTATCAGCAGTTCTAATTTCTGGCTTCAGATGATATCCCATATGTATGTTCATCCTGTTGGTCTGTGTATTGTGTGTCAAATGAGACTGGACAGGCTTTTCCCATTGCAGTTCATGTAAGGGACACACTTCCTTGGTGTCTGGGTGTGTGTTGCAGAGGGCACTCTGTGTCACTCTTAGTTTCTTTTACCCACAAGGATAAATTGACTGTTCAGTTGGTCTGTGTTTCTTTCACTCACATAGTCAGTGGTTCCTTGTTCATGCATTACAGACAGTCTGTATGGCCTTTTGGTGGCATCTCCAAAACCAATATTTGGTCTTACTTCAAAAGGCCAAATTTCATGAGATTTTCTAACTGCCTTGCTTAGGAATATATTATGAATAAATAATCAATTTTCTGTTTCTTTAAATACTGCACAAGAGAAAATAAGAAGTATAAATTTCAGAATTGCTGCTAGAAGAGGCTATAAATGCAACCTTGAATCTAGGAGCCCACAGCTGTTGTGAAACTCACAACAGCCAGATTGGATTGCTTGGTACTAGAAAAAAACTTATGTCACTGATTAATCATGGAACACTACATGGAAAAAGATCACCCTGAGCAGATGTCTCCCTTACGCTGTCTCTAACCACAGTTTGGTAAAGTTTAGGAATTCACAGCTTTGAGGTTGAAGCGCAGGATTTCCAGGCTGACACTTTCTCCTTCAGTAAAAACCAATGCTAAGAAACCTGCAAGCAGTCATGTTTGTTGCTTTATAGGCTGTTAAGAATGAAGCCCAGTCAGCATCTCTAGTGCTGAAAGGTTACTTCTAATGCCAGATGTCCTGTCCTGTCTCATTTGGTCCTGGCAGACTTGAAAGAGTTGCTGGAGCTTCCATCTCAGTTTGTTTCCATTAAGGGTTCCAAAACTGAATCCAGTCTTTCATCAGCTAATATTTCAGTGTCGTATTTTTATCAGTCTGGTACGGGATCTTCCTGGAACTGGAAACCTCAAAGACTTGATGCTGCAATTGAGGCTGAAAATGACCATGTGGAGAGAGTGTGCAGACATGGGCATTTTTGGGGATGCTGGAAGTGATCTTACTTCTCCTGTCACGACAGCAACATTCATAATTTTTGTCCTGCGAGAAAGATTTCAGAACCCTTTATTTACCTATTTAGCATTGCTTTCCTTCTGTTCTGCTTCCTTGGACTGTTACTGTTTTTCTTGGTCATAATGTCTTAGAAGAAAGAAGGCAAGTACTCCATTCTCCTTCTAGGAGAGAAAGAATTATTCATAGAGAACGTTTGTCAGTGGATCACATCTGGGTGAACTTTCTCTTTTTTTTTCAGGGATGATATTCTACCTAGTATGGGATAATGACTCCAGAAAGGGAGTGAAAGACTGAATAACAAGAACTCCCACTAAAAATGAGCTTGAATCATTCCATAGCTTAGTAGGTTTCCCGTGGGGATAAAGCAATTTTTTGGAGCTAGTCAAATTCTGAAAAAATTGCTTCTTGTTCGAGTGCTACAAGAAGTATGCTTTGTTACATCATTAGGTCATTCAATATCATATCCTCTCAATTTGGTAGCTAATTACTGAAGATAGGTTTTCAACAACAAATTTCTGATTGTATTTTCACTCCCCCTTATGACTGGTTAGAACTGGATTTTCTAAGTTTGTCTGAATGAATTAACTGGAACCCTCAGAATAGCTGCCAATGATGTGCGTGAATCCAGTTACCTCCCCCCTCCAGTTTTGATCTTGGATGTTTGATGGACATCAGTCAGTTGGAAACTTAATGTGATTAAAAGATTTGCTTATTTCTTTAGATGATTTAAGAATCTGCTTAGATCAAGAATTTGAGTTTCCGTGGCTGAATAATATTTTGCAAAGATTTGATGTAAGCTTGCAAAGTAAGAAAGTTGGAGTCTTCCATCAAATGTTCTTCCATCATTAAGTGCTGCTCAGTAACACATTTGAGCACAGGTTGTTGTTGTTGTTTAGGAAAACAGTGACACTCTAACAGGGTTGTTCAGTTTCATGGCTCTTCCTTTAAAGTGTGGGGGCAGTGGTGAGTGTGGGGGCAGTGGTGAGTGCCACTGGGCAAGGAAAAAGGCTGGAACTTCAACAGCATTAAAATGGAATAACTTTGTTGCTGCTTCTTGCAGAATGCCTTTCTAAAAGTTGCAACAGTAAATATTTCTTTTCCTCTTCAGATATTCCCTAGCTGGAGGAAGTTCTTCATCCTACTGACCTACTCTTCTTTCCTGGCTTTCCCAAGACAGCAGAGATCCCATGGTGTCTGCATTGAAGGCGTGCACCCTCATGCTGCTCTGCCTCTCAGTCTCTGGAAAGTCCTTGGGAGGAAGGACATTCCTAAGAGTGAAAATGAAGTCTCTTGAATGGAGGCAATCTTTTTCAGCTCCTTAAAGCTATAATTTTTTAAAATGATAATGCACATATTCCAGGGAGGTGTCCTTTTGTAAAATCTGAAATGTATATTTAGGTTTGTGATAGAGAAATTGAAGATATTGAGAAACCTCAGGTATCTTGCTTTAAGAATTCCACTGGGAGATGGAGCATGGTTGTTGGAATTGTGTACAGATATGTATATAATGTATTTTTTAACAGAAAGCCTTTCAATGTGCATAAGGAATCACTGTGTACAAAATGGTAAAGTGCTTTTGTAGATAATGTTAGTGGGGTAAACATTTGACAGGCCATAACTGAGTATTGCCTTGCCTTTATTACATGTAAAGTTTGAACTATGTGATAAGTGAATCTCGGTTAGATTTTTGTATGTGAAGTATTTGCCATTGAAAGAGTTAATCCTGTATTATAGAACCTTCTATTTGTACCTCAGCACAGACACAATTTTTTTCTGTTTCTCCAGCATTTCTTTCTTTTTACTTATATTCTGAGTGTGACTTTCTATTTATGGTACTACTTCTAGTTATAAATTTCATACACCTGGTCTCTCAAAGCTTTAAATTTAAATTATTGTTTTTCCTAGAGAATAAGTTCTTTCATATCTTCAGTTTCAAACTGTGCCAATGCAAATTCTGAAGTAGTTCAGTTTTAGTGACAGATATTTGTGAAGCTTGTGAAATTCAGACAGTCTTTTTGTCACCTGAACATGTTTGGATACGCACACAAATCTTTATTCCTTTCATTTATTCTGAAATATCTCCTTAAGGTGTAGATTCTGAGACAGTGGCAAGTATTTCTTTATCATGCCTATTTTTATCATTAGATCTAATGTCTTTCAGCATAAAATTATCCACAGATTCAATATTCGGTCTCGCTGCCTCGATCTGTGCATCTCTTTACTAAAACTGATAGATGTTGGACAGAGAGACTGTGAAACAGGCCAAGTGCTGTGTGCTGGGTCCTGTTGTTTGCCTCTCCAGAGAAAAGTTACTTCTTGAAATTCTGAATTTTAAAATTTCCACTATTCCTGTGAGGGCTTCTAGATAGCTGACTTCAGGTGTTATAGATCTTGGAAACAGTAATACTAATTCTTTAGTTGTATGCACAGTTGTTTAGGTAGCTGCTATTTTTTTTTCCCCCCAGAGTATTACTCTGAGGTTTACCTTGGTTGGTTTCACCAAGGCTATATTCAGGTTCTTCTTATTCCAGTAGCTAAGAAAGCATTTTTGCCTTCTTTTAATGAAGAAATTGATGACTTTATGCTTTGCATGACAGTGAAATAACTTATACATTTACTTTTAAAAAAAAATATAGATGGGAGCTTTGGAACAGAAAAGATTAACATTTAAAACTACAGGCATATCTGCCTGGCTTGGTACAAGAAACCCAGGTACACTAACCATTGTGGAAGCAGGTGAGGTCTCCTTCAAGGACTTCTATCACCATGGTAGCCCTTAGTCTATGCATATTAATAGCCTTAATTTATTAATTTAAGAATTTAACAGTAAGAGGACACTGTCTTGTTAACAGAGCTAGTAAACTAGTAAACTTCTGCCCAGGTTGAAACAACAGTTGGAAGAAATGTGGGTGTGTGTTCATCTTGTGGCCACGCTTTCAGGCACTACATTTGCCAGCCTAATGAGGTAATGGGTTCCTTTATGGCTAAGGGAATTTAAAGTAAATTGAACAATGCTCAAGTTTGAGCAATGTTTTACAACTCCACTTTGATTAAGATCTTTAATTATGTTGTTTAGTGTGCTCTTAAGTGTTATGTATAGGCTCACTTCTGAGGAAACAAATTTAGCACTGCTTTTGTGAAATGGACATCAGAATGTAGTGCAATGGGAAATTTACCTAGTGGTGTCTCAATATGAGAACATTCAGCCTTCAATAGATCCCTGTGCCCTGACTGCACAAGGAAATCAACAGGTGTGTTTGCACTGGAAATATAAATTGGTCAGTGTAAGCTGTTCCCTAGTCATCTGTTGATGTAGGGACTGGAAATTAAAGTGAGCTTACTTGGAGATGCACAGAACTCTGAGACATAGTGGGGAAGTTAAATTTATGCTGCTGGCTTGAATGTCAAGAATTTATCAATCAGCAAGTTGAATTAAATTCTAAGCTACATCTTTGAACACTCATTTGAAAAGTTTATATATATGTGTTTTGAGTTGCATTTTAGTTGTGTTCCAGGACTGTATGTTGAGAAAGTACTTCTCTGAGTCGATGGTGGCAGAATTTGCTTGATGAATGTCTCAGAGCTTAAGATGAGTAAGACTTATGGTGAGGGCAGGTGGCCAAAAGGCTTAGGCATTTAGAAGAAGACAAGACCTCATTTATGGTAGAGATGTGTATTTTTATATGTAATATACAGATTATTTAAATATAGACTATCTTAAACTGAGATTCACTGAAACAAAAAAAGCGTGCTGTATCTTGAATGTAGAAGTACAATCATTTGCTATTGAAAAGTATTGATGCTTTAAAAATCAGGTCTATATTGGTAACAGAAGAGGAGCTTCATTTGAAAGAAGCACCACCTCAGTTTCTCAGAGAAAAAGAAGTGTATTGATATTTTTGAGAGGTTTTTTCATGCTTAAAACATGTCTGTGTTACAATGTTGCACTGATGATTTTTCTGTGCAGGTAGTACTTCACTCAGTCTTGACTATACTAAAGGACAAGCTATCCCTATTTATGCAAACCTTTAAATTAGTAGAACTGCTTATTTGTCAGGGATTTAATGATTAGGCAGTAAATGAACTCACTGTTTAAAAACAATAAAATCAGCTATATGAACTGAAGGCTTGCTTTTTTGTAACTCAAATCTATTTTTTTACCTTAATTTTTCCTGCAGTTGCACTTTGTAGTTGCTGACCAGTTTACTGAAGGATGCTGTGCTAGGGCACAGAAGACTTCTGGTGTAGTAACAAAGCAGTACCTTCACTCTGCAGTGCCACAGTTCCTTTGCAGCTCCATCATTGTGTGTGAGGTTGTGGGAACAGAAGATAAACTGATTTTTGTGGAATGCCCTAACTGGGTTGTTCTGCCCCCGCTGTGGGTGGAGGGGGAAGGTGAGGCTGGGTGTGTTGGCACCTCACTGCAAAGCAGCTGGCTCAGTGTGAGTTCCCATCCTCCTGTACCCTGGCACCCCATCATCTGCCTCTTAATGTGCTTTTAATGTACTTGGGCAATGTCTTCTTTAGCTCTCACTACTTTTTGTGACGTTCTGTATTACTTTTTAAACTGTGTGGTAACAGTTTGTAGTAGTTTTACAGTAACCTGACTTTGAAGGAAATGTGTTTTACCTTCAAAAATGTCACCATTGAAGATTATCCAGAGTGCTGATAAGCACAGGTATAAGGATAGGGGCAAGGATTAGGGCAATTGCAGAATGGTTTTGTAAGCTGCTGGGGAGGAGCTGAAGGTATAGCACAAATGTGTTTCCTTTTTAACTGTGTTGTGCAGATGTGCTGGTAACTGCACTGAGCATATGCCATGGACAAATCGTATGCAAGGGTTTCCTGCCACCTTTAATGCATGATTGCAGAGGACCATTAAAGTGTGTGTCTTGTTTTCTGTCATGTTGCTGCCTGTTTATAACCATGTATTTAAATTCTGTCACTCTACACCAACACAGTAAACCTCCTTGTAAACTATGTGACCTAGAAATAAAGAAGGAAAAGTTTCCCGAAATATTGCCACCTGAGTGGTCAGTGAGATGAGATTCCCTGGAGGGGATGCTCTGTGGGCTTCTAGAGCAGTTATTGCCCACCTGTCAGTAATGATATGCAGAAAGTTTATAAATCAGTGTTGTATTTTTAATGGTAATCGGCTCAGAATCTGTAGCACTTGCAGATGGCAGTGATTTAAAACCCACCTTGTAGCCTCCATCCTGCCAGCCCAGTGAAACTGATGAAGTGCTCACAACAAACTACATTGCACCTTTAACTGGTGACAAACTGTGTGTCAGCTGCACACCTGTAGTTGTACTTCATTACTATTTTCTGCTGCTAAAAACTGTATGGGTGGCACATTGCCCATTATTTTGTCCCGTACCAGCTTTCCTGTGCCCCGTGTCCATGTGCTGTAGCAACCGGAGTTGTGCATCTGCCTGCACATAGGTTACTGTGCTTTTGAGGGCTAACACCATGTAATTGGTCTTGTATAGAAAGAAACAATGGGCAAAATTGGGTTTTTCAGGTCTTTCTTGATCCTCTTCTTTTGTTCTTGGCTGATGGAATGGTAAGCTATTACACCTGATTTTGTCTCTAGAATGAATTTTTCTTCCTCCTTAGTCAGAGACTTTTATCAAGATTTCTGCAATCACAGCATGTTTTCCCCTACCTGCTGACTTGTCTTTCAGCCTGTCATTTTTGTCTGGTTTCAGCTGAATTTAAAAAGGCATTAAGGTGTCAGTGTTGTTTAAATAAAGTGTTCTGAAAAGAGGTAGGTTTGAGGTATATTATCAAACACCTTAACAGAGGTTAAATTAGACAGCAGATAAATGGTGGAGATGCTTAATCTTGTTGAGAAAACCACAGGAGTCTAGGCTTTTTTGATCCCTTTGCCTGTGGTGCAACCTCCTGAGGCAATAAAGTTCCTGTTTTGTTTTTATTTGTTCATTATTGGAAACTGGAAACTATTTCATGGTGAGTAATAACAACACCAGCAGTAAATCTCCAGGAGGGCCCTGTCTGAGGCTCTCCTGCAGCTGAGAGAGATGTGTTTAGTGATAGCTCCTGACCTGGCACACAGTGACCCTGCCTCTCTGCTTGGCTGAACAGGCAGTGATATGATGTGAATCAAGTTAAAATAAAAGTGGTTGTACATTACAGTATTCTAGTACATTGAGTTTTGTTCACACATGTGGACTCTGCCTGTTTCCAAGATATGAGCATCAAGACAATTGATTTTACACTCTGTCATTTCAGTTTTGGGTTAACCCTGGGACTAGACACCTAGAAAAATGCAGACAAGTGACAGCAGTCCACATGGTTCCATTTTAAAAAGAAATTAAAAATCCCACTACTAGAGAAGAAAAGAACATCTTGTTTTAAACTTCTTTTTTATAGGAAAAATAATACGAAAAACTGAAAATGGTGATTAGGTGGGTACTCTTGAAAGCTGCACCCACACCTAACTTGGTCTCTGCCATTAACAATAAATACCACCATATCTTAGTCTTTGCCTTATTTTCCAAATTAATCTTGTGTAAAAATGAAACTTAATGAGAAAAGGTGTTACTTGATTTCTTTGTAGAGCTCAGAATAAACTACTGCAGCAGATAGCAGTTAATGAACATTTTATCCAACAAGTCCCAGGGTTCTAAATTAAAATTCAGTTTTGGCTGAATTAAGGGCATGACCCTCAATGTAATTTCCATTAATTTCACTGTCATAGCTAACAATTCTAAAGGGAAGAGGGTAGGGCCCTGTCTTGTAACGTACTATTTTACTACTCAGTAATAATAATTTTTGGCAGGACCAGGTTTCCAGCCTTTTACTTCATAGCAGCAAGTGCTGTTGTTTTTTCAGCATTGTTTTCCCAGACCAGTAAGGCTGCAGCTGAGTTGTTGTTCACCTACGCTGTGTTATTTCCTCTTCTCCTCACTACACAGATCATTGCTCGCATTCCTGGTCAGTCCTGAAGCACTGGAATTCCTGTGTGTTACTACAGGACAGGGTCACAGGCTTGGAATGGACAAGGTAGTGGGACCAGCAGCTGAGAAAATGGGCTTCAAATTTTCCTACCTACTTTCCAAGTTTTTCCTTCAGCACGTCCTAGCCAGAGGCAATGCTACAGGGTAGGTGTGATTATTGCACTGGTAGAGCCAGGGGCAATAGCTGAGGAACAGAGCAACTGCAGCACTCTACCACCTGCCCAGGAGGCTGAAGATCTCCATGCAGCTGAAGGAAATACTCTGAAAAGAGTCTCCCTCTGTCAGGTGTGCTTGGATTTGGCCATGGGGACTGCTGCTTGTCCTGAGGGGTTTGGAGCCCATCCTCATCTTGGACAGAAGGATGTTTGGGGTCAGGGGTAACAGAAAGAACACTTTACTGTCTTGAAACAGGCATATGTACAGTGGTGTTGTGAGGTATTTTATTCCCTTTTGTGGTGAGCAAAGCTGTAAGAAGCCATTTTACACATCGCACACAGACAAGCCATTAACAAAGCGAGTAGCTGGATGAAGAAAAAGCAGGGATAGAACTTCCCCAGCTTCATTTCCCAGACTGACCTTCAGGCCCCCTCTGCTTAGCACCGTTTCTTCCAAGGCCTGTAATGGTGATGGGCGTTACCAGCACATCAAACTTCTGCTAATGGAAGTTTTACATCACTCTAGTGACACTGTTTCTTAAAACATGAGGGAAAGCATCTAAACCTTGTAGATACAGTGCTGCCAACCTTCTCAGCCGCCACCAGCTTATCCAAAATGCGGTGCCAGCTGATGTTAAAGCTAGGCATACGAAATGAGTAATTCTGCTGCAGGTTGTGTAAGTCGCTCTCTGTCTGCCTGAGCCCCAGGGGAAAGAGGGAGAGACTGAAATTCCAACAGTAAATTGGAAGTCAATTTGGGATGTGTAGCAAGCAAGATGAAAACTTGGGGTTTCAGTAGTACCCCCCAGCTTAGAGCAATTTAGTTACCAAAACACTACAAATGAATCACAAATAGCTGCGGTTCTTGTAGCATACAGGTTTTCTTTCAAGTTCGTAAAACAAACAGCAGAATGTCACCACAGCCTTTAGTTTCTTCTTGTACATAACCATTCACAGTACATTAACAGCCCAAATAATATTGCACTGGATTATTTTAAAAATTTTTCGTCTTGCAAGTAGTACTCACTTTTCAAAGCCAACAGATAAACAATTTGGTCAACTTGCACCAAGAAAATGGTTAGCTAAGAACCCTATACTTTATTTATACCACATGGATTTGTGACCCCAAAGGGAAATGAGAATGAGCTGTAAACTCTTTCCTTGTTAAACATAGAAAATTAATAAATCATTGCTGATTAAATGTAGAAAGACTGGGAAAAAAAGCATGAAATCTGAAAGTTACCTCATTCCTGTTAGACTGCTTGCTTATATATAATTATATTCTATACTGTGAAAATCCATCTACATTTAAAAGCCCAGCAGTCTACAGATTAACATGGTAAAAAAAAATAATATATTTTTATGAAAAGAGAAGAAAATAGTGTTTGCCTCAGAGGAGAACGTTTTCAGATTTCAGTCATCTGGGAGTTCTTTTAGGTGCAATCTTTGAGGCAACAAGACATCTTTTGGCATTTGGCACTCTAATAAGAACAATATTTTAATACTGGCACAAGCTAAAAACAGCACAGAATGACAAAATACAAGACATGAAATGAACCGCAGCCACTGGGATGATGGTAAGCTAGTTTGTATATTCGGAGAACTTAAACAGTTTTGCTGAGGAATTGTGAAAGTTTCTGCAAAACCAACCATACATATTCTCTTCTTTTACCAAAGATTAAGTTTTCCTAAACTTGGAGGGAGAAAAAGAGTTTCAAATGTCCTCTAAAAAATCAGCAGCTGCTGGACAATCAACACAGCGGCTCGTTCAGCCGTCAATAGCCGTGAGGCTCTTTGTGACTCAGAGCTCGAGTGCGTGAGGCAGAGCTGGTGGCACTTCGGATCACTTCCATCCATCTGTGAGAAGGCACGAGGAGAGACACAAACAAAAGGAAAGTCAATTCCCAGGGGGGATTTCTTGACAGATACAGTCTGTGCTGTTGGTTGTACAGTTTGATTTTTAGTGCCTGCAGGAGCATCTTCCTACTTCACCCCATAATCTATCTCAAGACAAGAGGATCAACTGCCAAAACTGTAAGGAGGTTTAGAGAGAACAGACAGCAGGTATGGGACCCAAAACTTGTGAAGTTAATAGTGGTTTTACTTGCTCTGCAGACACCAAATCTTTTTTCTGAGTGGTCCAAGCAATGAGCAATTGAGACCAACCATTCTTAATCTGAGAGCAAAAAAAAAGTACTTTAGCAAGTTCTAGAACTGATAAAGGCATTTTGTGTTTTTATTTTATCACCACTTCCCCACAATTTGCCTTGTTTATAGTTTTGGACAGATATGACTAAAAGTTAAGAACAGCTTTCTTTGATTAAGACATAATGATTTTTGAACGTTCATGCTTTGTATAAAAGAGCTAAATTAAATTCCCTGTATGAACAATCACAAACCACAAATTAGGAGGAGTAGAGCCTTTTCCCTGACTCTCCACGTATCTGAAGTTCAGTGGGAGGTGTAAAAAATTACATGGTGAAATGGCATAAATATGTAGTAGGAACAGCTGCTTCTATAAAAATTGGAATTTCATTTCAGGTGTGGATTTTCCTTGCAGTTGTACTAAAGGAAGCAAAGCTATTCTGAAGAGCTCCTGAGTTGTCCTGTGATCTGTTCACGTGCTTCCTGAAGTCAGGAGGCATGAAGCTCTCCATACAGACAGCCTGATCAATTTTGACTGGATAATTCCAGGTTTTGCAGTAATAACTATTACCACTTCCAGATCATCACAACCAATCACTTGATTTTAGTGGTACCAGGTTTAAAATTTCTTTTATAATTTTAAAAGGTCCTTTCTCCAGTTGTGCTGAACCAGTTGCCTGTATTACTGAGCCAACTTACTAAACTTTGTATTCACTAACCTTTGGAAGAATGCTCCTCGAATTTAACAAAAATTTTCTCTCAAAAACAAACTTACCTTTCAAAGGTGTATTCACTTTCAGCCCTGAAGTAGTACACATGGGATTTGAAATGTAGCTTGAACACATAATCTTTGTGAATGTTTTCAGATTCAGAAGGAAGGGTAAGTGAATATCCCAATAAAGGAAGGCTGGCTAAAGGATGATTGTCCTGAAAAGATATGATGGAAGGTCCTGTGAGATCAAAGGCCCTTAAATAAAGGGAGCACATAAGTAAATGGAAAGCAGACACACACTCATTTAAAGACCACTGTGTTTCTACACATGTGCAGAAGAATACCAGATTTATACAATTGCAATAAAATTAATTGTCTGGTAGTTCCAGTTGCTCATCATTACAGACCCTTTGCATAAGGATTTGCTGCAGGCTCATCCTATCAGTATTTCCTTGAAGGAAAGCTGGCTACTATCTTCACTGTTTTAAACTGATGAACATAAAGCTCCATCATTTGCCATTGGCAGGACACCACCCAGGTTCATTCTTGGCTTGCAAGCTCCTACTCCTTTAGAGCTGTGCTGGCCACCCAGCAGGTTCAAAACTCCATCTACTGCATGGCAAATGATTTCTTTATCCCTCTTACATGTACAATATCCTCCAATTCCTTCTTTAATCATTAAGGATTTCTGTAACAATGAAAGCACAATGTAGCAACTTGAGTTACTTTGTGCTTATGTCCTGCTCAAACAGATTCAGAAGTCCAACAGATTCTACACAGAAATCCCTTACTTTTGCAGTAGGATGTTTGCTCAGGTGGATTAAATCATTGGTCACTGGTCTATTGTTTGGCTTAAATGCCAGTAATGGTAAACAGAATTTATAAGTCACTATTAAATTTTTAATTGTAGTGAGAAAAGCCTGGTTTAAACTTGCACCACAGCTTCTGAGCAGTGGTGAGCTCTGCTGTGCTTTCAAGAACGATCTGCACTGTGACTCTTGAAAGCTTCAGGAAAGAACTGACCCCGGAGCAGAGGGAGAACAAGCCCTGCTCTGTGTGCCAGTGGCAGTGAAGGCTGTGTGTGAGCCGTGACCAGAGCACCTGCTGCTCCAGCCTACAGCCTCTGTGACTGATACCCACTTTTCTCTCAGCTCCCTCTTTGTAAAAGAGCCCCACACTGTCTTCTCCAGCCACTCACACTTGCCCAGCCGGTTACCTGGTGCGATTTATAGAAGAACATGCAGAAGTTGGTGAACACCACCCACAGCTTCTGCCACCCGTTGCTGTTTTTGAATTTTCTTAGCAGATTTCCAGACAGCTGGTTCTGAAACAGATCAAAAGCAGCCAAGTAAAACAGTGAAAGGTGTCTGCAGCTTAGTTATTGTAAGAAAAATTATTTGCTTTTATCTGGTTTTATGTGACCCGGTTGTAAATGAAAATACTTCAGTTGACTGGACATACTTTTCTTCTGCATTTTTCTACTGCTGAGCAGTACTTTATGTAATGCATTTTTTTGTTTGCAGCTGGGTACTTCTAAAAACTCAAAGCTACTACACTAATTATTTTATCAACTGAGGTGGCTCTCAGCAATCTGTTACTAAACCTCAGTCTTGTTAATCCTACTCTCTTCTTTTAGAATGATACTTAAATAGAATGGAAACAGAAAGTCTGACATGAATTTGTGATGTAAAGGAAAATTATGGCATACTTTAGAATTGCAGGAAGAGAGAGATTGAGGTCTCCGTACCCAGGGAGTTCATATGGTACTTTTCGAAGATTTCAAAAACAAGGACTATTAACCTTATTTTTAGCTGGATTTTGGATACTTTAACATAAAGGAGGAGAAAGCCATAACCAAGTACATGTATTTAATGGCTGTTTGAAGCAACTGCTCTTCACATAGTGAAGATGGAAAGCCAAGCATCATTGTTCCTTGCATATGAAGGGGGGTTCTCAGTGACTTATTAATGACTTCCCATTCCCTGCTGACTGTCAGGGCTCTTGCCTAGATCACAAGAGCTGTTTACATCATTCTCTTTATCTAATGCAGAAGCTAATAACTTTATCTGTAAAGCTTAACAGTTGAAATCTGGAGTTCCTGGTGTAGCTATTACAAATGAAGTATTCTTAAGAAGTTCTGTATTCACCAGCCTTGGATATGCATTAAAGCCTTTCCTTTAACTCATCCTGTTCTCTGATATCTGGACTACTGCTTCCTTGCCCTAAGTTACAGGTGTACTCCTTAGTTTTCTGTTACCTCATTACTCTGGAGGATATCATAAAAGGACAGGCTTTGCATTCGGTACCAGCAGACATATGAAATGGAAACAGGCCGCTGATCACTGATCAGTCCAGCAGGTAGGGAGGAACAGTCACTGACAGAGAGAGGATCTTCTACCACGAGAGAGACAGAAAGGAGGGAGAGACACAAAGAAAATAAACGATAATGCTGAAGTGAGAGGCACCGACAGGACGACGTGAGCATGAGCGGGACCTGCCACGCATGGAGCAGCAGGGAGCTGGAGATGTTTTCACAGAACAATGCATGGCTCCAGGGTGTGCTTGGTCTTCACTGCTTTGTGTTCGTTTGAGGCACAGAGAAGGAACAAAAATGAGCAACAATGAGCACTGATCTCAGACCTACTTAGATTTGCCTAAATGAATGTTTTAATCATTAGAATGAGTCACTGGTATAAGTTTTATATCTATAATAAGCTGTCTGCTTTAGGGAAAAATATGAGACCTTGTCCTGTGCTGAACTCTTCTTCCCTTGCAGGATATAAAGATATGAAGAATGGAAAATCCCACCTATGTGGGACTGAAATGAGGCTCTGCAGTCAGCATTTTTTAGTATGGAATAATTTTATCATACTTCAGCAACAAACTCACCTCCTGTTTAAAACCAGAGGCAGTTACACAAACTGAATGTTTGTCCTTGTATCACTATGTTCTGCATCAATATCTCTTCTCTAGAGCAATGATGGCCTGATGGCTGAGGGCTGCCACTCAAGTGCAAATCCACTCAGCTTTAAGATTCCTTTTTCCATTTTCATAGAGCATAAATTTCCATTTGCTGAGGGCTGCGATAATCAAAGTACACTCTCTTCAATGAAGGAAGAACACCTCAGCAGGCTTACCACCTCATCCTAAATCCTACACTGAGCTAGGAGTCTTTAATTTCAATCCTTGAAAAGACAATGTCTGCACCTCGGCTGTTGAGAACAGAATTAACGAATGTGTATCAAATCATCTTGGCTGTGATCAGAGTGGTAAAAAAGGGGTTTATTTTGAGGTGGAAAATGCAAATAAAGGAAAAGCAGATGAGACTGAGCAATGAGACAAGGTTCCAGAAAAGATGGCTAGGTAAAGAAAGTAAGTTAGTAATACACATAATTAAAACTCTGGCTGCAGCAGCTAAAGACAATATCCTTTCCGCTCGAGCAACGACTTAAATGCCTCTGTAACTGAAAGCAGTAAGACAGCTTGAACTGCCTTTTGCTTTACATTCTAAAGGGCATCAGCTTTCTTTTTGACAGCTGCTTCTATGAATATTACTGCTCTAACTGATTTTACAGAGGTGCACTACAGGAGCAGATCTGTGCTTCTTGAGTGATGGTTTATGCCATCATTTGAGAATATGGGAGGCGGTTTAATAAGGGTGCCTGAAACTTCCCCAGGAGGAGACAGGGGAACAGCGCACTTGTTAAGGAGGAGCAAAAAGGAAATTGTCATTCAAAAGCGAGCCTGGAGCTGCAGTTCAGGTTGTTCTGAGGCAGATACCTCCACAGCAATACTAAAGTCGATCATTGAAACACTGGTATTTCTGTGCCAGCAGACGTGCACCGTAGTGTTGCCACGGTGTGGTGACTGACGTTCGAGTGAGGTGCGGGATGCACTGAGGTCGTCCTCAGATTCCTGGTCTACAGTAGTTTCATCAGGAGACTCTATGAAATGCAGGGAAAAAGCATCTTTCTTCCTCTATGCAACAACATATATAATTGGAAAAATTAAACAAATCAATTCTGTCCACAGTATTGTGAACTAATTTTAAAACACCTTTTTAGAAATCATTTTGTGCAGATTTTAAATAGATAATTATATTTTATATAATTAATTTATGTGTTTCTGCAAATGTTAGAATTAAAGGCTAACTACCATGCTTTATTGGTGTTTTTAATACTTTCCAAGGACAGGCACTGCCCAAATAGTTCCTGAAATCATTATGCTTAAGTCACTTCTCTATTCAATGAAACTTTCTGCTAACATCAACAAGAACATTAAAATGGCACATATATCAATGTATCTATACATATATATGTATATAAATCAACTTCAAATGTCTCAATTTAACCTGTAGCCAGCACTTTTCACCACTTTGCTTAGAAGCAACCACCAATCATACTGACAAAAGTGAATAAAACCTACTCTCTAGCATTTACTTACTATTGTCAGGTGGGCTGCTTGCCAGTAACTCTGGGGCGGGGCCACTGCTTTTCTCTGCCAGGTCTATTGCCATCTGGATGTCCTCAGTCCATTTGTCCATTTCAGCACGGGTACTAACAAGGAAAATTCGGGTTTAATTCACTTTCATACAGGCTGACAGCAAACTCTAAGAAACAGACACAAGCTGAGCTTACTTTTAACTGAAATAAATAAATTCAGACACAAGATGCTACTTTTTTTTCCCTGATAACTTAGTTTTGGTTCCAACTTGCACAATTGCCACTCTGTTGTGTCCCATCCACATTTTTCTTAACAAGTGGCTTTCACAAAAGAATATACCTTTGAGGAGATTGTTTTAGAAGCAAACACAAACAAAATTATGCCTCTCTGTCCTACTGTGACAGCTGCAGAGAAATACAATTCACATGTGACTTTGTCTCCAGTGAATTACCTTGCAGCAACAATGATGGACTGGTGTTGACCTCGCAGTGTCAGACAGTGAGGAACTCCCCATTCCTCCTCACTTTCCTCCATCTGAGAGATAAAAGGCCAAATGCAGTCAGATTGCAGGAAGTACATATTAAGGGGAAACAGTGAATGGAATGAGCTCTTACCATTGGGGAAAAGAAAACTAGGAGAAATGCTCACAAACAAATTTGAGCTAGGTATTGAGGAAAAAACTGTATCTTGCAAGTTGGAAGAATGGTAAATTAGTTCTGCAATAACGTCTTAAACCAAAAGTGTGGCTTTGTCTGCTTTGTGTCAAAGAAAATAGTGGTATTTTTATCAGAAGAGTGATTTATTGTACAATAGGATGTGTTAAATGCTGGGAGTGCTCTGGAAACTGTAACGTAGCACAGTTCTGCTGAGAGCAAGTCCAGGCCAAACGGCCATCAACAACTGAGTAGATTCCTTGAAATGTTAGATAAAACTTGAAAACTTGCAAGTGTTTAGAGAAAATCAGTTACTGTGGTAGTGACAATTTAACTCAGTTCTCAGGAGAACAGTATAGAATTGATACAAACCAGTGAGAAGTTCCATTGAAAATAGTGGAGGGAATGAAAGCGTTTTGAAATCAGCAAAAATATTTTTGAAACAATACAAGAAGAGGTAAATAGGTGCTATTGGCTTGAAATGGCTGCTTTCCAGAAGAATTGCAACAAGAGCTCCAAATGACATCTTGCTGCCAGATTCCCACTACTTTGGCTTTAAGATATAGAGCTGGAAACATCAGGAAATGCATTTTTTAATAGAAATTAGATTGTTGCTACTGTTTACTTGTCTTGTGTGTGTCTGTAATGAATTGGTGATGAATTACTTGTAAGAATCACAGTAAAATTAATGGTTGAAGCAGCCCTCAAAAATGCCTTTTCCCCCTCACTTTTGCTATGTGATCACCTCTGTGCAGAAGGCTGCAGAACAGATGCTGAACTCGAGACAGATTTAGAGAACACCCCCCTTTGCTGCTGTTTTCAGCCCAGCAGAAATTCAGCAAGCAATTAAGATGGGACCACAAATGGCCACTTAGACACGAATCCCTTAAGTTCTCACAATACTTACTGTCATGCCATACAGTGGAAGATGCCCATGGACTTTAAACTGATTGGATGCTGTCAGGCCTCTACTTGTGTACAACAGGATATCATTAAACTAAAAAGCAAGGATAAGAATCATTAGAATGGTGTTGGTTGGCATGTATGTATGGGAAAAAAAAAGAGAACAGTGAATACAGGAAAGCATATATGTTTATATTATATAATACATAATATTATATATATATATATTATATAGTCATTATATATTATATAATACATATTTCTATGGCAATCCTCATGTATGAATCCAAAATATTGGCTTCCATGATATTCCACTACCTAGTGTTAGCACCTGTTATCTTCCCTGCCCTCGTTTCCAGCTAGTTTTAGGTATGTCTCCATAAATTTTCACTGGATATTTTCTGATGCCTTCTGATGTTCCCTTTGTGATCTCTGGGTCAGAACTATCCAGCCATAACAGTGGTGAAACAGAGCAGTACATCTCACACTCTGCTCCACTTTGAAGCTATATAGTGTGTGCTTCACCAATATTTTCTCCTGCTTCGAGAGAAAAGATAAGTAAACCTGTCCAACTCAGGCTGTCTTTTACTCCCCATACATAGAAGGAAACTGGGAGACCTGTTTTAAGGTAGATGATTTTAGGGTAAAAAAAACCAAGGTGAATTGAGAATCTCAATTTGTAGAGTTTCCTGCAGGTAACAACAGTTGTCTGAAGCATGTCAAGTGACTGCCTGCATTTTGTTACCATAAAATGAACACAATATTTTCACTGGGCCACCTGGGTCAAAGGGCGTTTTTCTCAAACCAGATGGCTGCATCAGGAAAATCACACTCTGTGGTGTGAAACAGAACTCTCACCACAGACCTCTACAATGCAGCAGCAGTAATTGATGAAGCTTTGTGGATCAGCCACTAGAGGGGGGTTTAATTTTGCCAATGATTACACGTGTATTTGGAATCCTACAGTACTGACCTGGGATTTTACCTCCAAATAGATTCTGGTGCTTAAGACAGATAAAAGACCTTTGACAGTGAAAGTAACTGACTTGAGAGTCTAGTTCTCAGATTTTTAATGTCTCACACAGGTATAATACCAAGGCATCATCTAGTATCTGCTGGCACACAAGAAAATATGCACCGTATTCATTAGGCTTCCTTGCAGTGCCTTTAAAGGCAGAGGATAATCCTACTCAGGTAGATTTATCAGGTTATATCTTTGGCTCATTTGAGAGATTAAATGTCAAACACCTTGTAAAATCTAGCACACTCACAAGCTTTTCTACACAGCCACTGCCTTCACCTTTTACACAAAAGAAACCATGGAAGCATTCTTCTGCCACACTGCACTGACTCTTCAGGGTTTTGTGTACTAAAAGATCTGTGCATTCTGCTGGGCATCCTAAGACCCCAGCACCAAGGGCACAACAGCAGTAACATGAGGAGCTTGGGAGCAAATCAGCTGGCTGGGAAGAAAAGAGAGGAGGAACTATCCAGTTCTTGTGGATCAGAGACCAAGTGGCATCACCCCAACGTCAAAGTGGTGGGAAGAAACAAACTTCCCTACTGCAAAACCTACAAAATGTATCTCCAAGGACAGGCAGGTCAGTCAATACCCATGTGGTGGGCAGGTCCATGCAGTGCCCATGCTGGGCACTTGTGTTGGAACTGGATGGTTTATGGAAAAATTTGGTTCTGTAATGTGTTCTGAGAGCATTATCTGAGTTATTGTTCACATCACCAGGAGTCACTCTTTATCTTCTTTTCTGAATGTGATGACTATCCCTGGTGCCACTTTTCATTTAGTAATGACTCTGCTTTCATTTAAGACAAGGTGCAAGGAGGTATTTTTTATTGTTATATTCACACTGTCATATGAAAAAATAAGTTTTATCTTTGTAAGAAGCAGTTACGAAGAGATTATTGGATTTGAACAGAAATGTAGGTTCTTAACAAGCAGCTGCACGGGTGATGTACTATGTTAATTTAAATAAGGCTGTTTAGAAATACTGTAATTCAAAATTCAAGTCTAACAGTTATGTCTAGTCAATGCTTAGAGTTACATTTCATTGTACAAAGAAAAATTGTCTTCTTGCTTACCAGAAAAAACATCCGTTGCTGTAAACCTTTTCCAGACAACTTACTAAGACTGCCCAGTCTAATAAACTCCTGTGGGAAACAAATACAAAACAAAAATGTATGTCCTGCAGAAATGATGATTTTTTTAGTATGTAAACAGAAATATGACTACTTGGTCATACAAATGACTATCAGTTACCAAGACTTTAAATTATAATAAATATGTTAGAAATCTAATTTATAGGATAATTCCTGTTTGTAACTGAGTTTAGGATAAACTCCTTTAATTCATATGAAGAAAATTCAGCTAAGCAAAATTGTTTTTACCTGACATTAACTCCTTCAGACAGCTCTATCTTCCGTCAGTGTTTAATGGGTATTTTTCACAGCACAAATGACATAAAAACTAATGATATACGTGTTTTTGGTTAGGCACTGGTAATCTTCTGTGGTGCATATGGCATACATTGCTCTGATTCACTGCAGTGTGAAACCAGCTACATGACTCAACATCACCATTAGCAGCAGACAAAGAAAGACATTTGTCTGGCAGTGTGAGTTATCCCAGCACCATCCATGTCATATAATACAGCACATTAATTCAGACCATAGTGTTTAACAATGTTTAGGGATGGAAATAGAGAAAAAAGTAGCACATCTGAAACTCTCAAAATGCTGGATTTCCTGGGCTTAGTGTGAACTATGCAGTAACTCACTCTCATGTTTCTCTGAAACCCGTGAAAATATAATTTTTCAGTCACTCCCTCCAGCTTCTGCTAAGAGGTTTGTATTCATTTATTACAGTCTTTCTGAGGTCATTCTACTCATAATTATGGATGTAAAAACCTATATAAAGCACCTAAATCACCTGCATCTTAGGAATAAATTGGCTCAGACCAACCTGTTCAGAGAAACAATGCAAATGCCTTAGGCTTGCTTTGCTGTGTCCAGTCCCCCCACCTCCACTGCCTAAGGGCTGAAGGGTGGGAAAGTGGCTAGAGGTGGTTATCCCTATAGGCTCATGGCACCAGAGAGGCCACTGGAAGCTGTTGTTGGCCACCATGGTACTGCTCAGTTAGTACCATGTGGTACCACCCAATAGTCCCTGGCAGGCTGGGCACCAGCACCAGCACGGCCAGTGGTGTCCAGAGCTGCAGGTCACTGCCAGCTGCAAGGACAGCCAGCCACGGGGGGTGTTCATGTCCAGTACAGGGAACAGCTCAGCAGCAGCAGCAGCAATCCTGCCCTGGGACAACCTGAAGAGGATGGGGTTACAGTGGCATTTGCCTCCCAGCCCTGCCTGCACTAGGGCAGAGACTTGAGTCAGAGCCAGAAGAACAGCCAAGGGCTGGAAGCAGCAACACCCTGGGCATGTGCCCGAGAGTGGTTGCCAATGCTTCTTGTCTTGGCAAGCAAACAACTTCTGCCCCCCCTCTGCCTTTTCCTTGAACTTCCTAGGACTGGAAGACTGCTCAGACTTTAAATAGACTAGGGTAGCAGAAACACCCGATGACATGATTTAATTTCATGTGATAGAGAGATGCAGAGACTGTGAAACGTCCCGAGGGACTTGCCAAGGATGTGAACAGTCTGTGGACCACTAGAAAGAAACATGAGCTGCGGCAGCTGCTTGGAGACAGGGAAGAGATAAAAGGTAGGGAGAGGGGAACAGCCACAAATCCAGAAATACCTGTGCTCAGCATTGCCTTCCCAATGGCACATCAACTTCAAACCCGGATGCAAGTTCTGGTTTTGTGTATTACACACAAAAGTCAAGGGAGTGGGGAGGAAACTACTTTAGCAACAGACAACTCTCAAGCTTTCACACCCAGATACATGTGCCTAAGAAAATGAAAAAGGCTACAAATATTACACTGTGGCTTATTTGTTCTGAAATGAGCCTTTGATTTTAAAAAGGCATGATAAGTAAGAAAGTGATGTTGGTATTCTTATGGCACAATTAAAAGTGTTTACTTAAGGCAACACTGTCTCAAAAATTATTGCCAAATGCTACATGTAGACTGAAGAGACTGCTCCTCCCCAGGGCCATGAGTTTCAAAGCAAGGCATGGTGAAAGGGCTGAAGTTCCTCCAGCACAAATGCCCTACTTGCCTTTAATCTGTCTAGCATCAAGGGCTGGGAAAAGAAAATAAGGGCAGCATGAAGAAATGTGCAACTCCTCAAGCTCTGAATGCTGTGATAAATACTACAGTTTTACTGCCTCTGTTGTAAAAAATGTTTGGAATTGCCCAGAACTGTCTGAATCTATACAAAAGGCAGAACTTAAAAAGTCAATAAAAGGTAATAAAGAGGATTGCCTTTTCCTGCTTTAAAGGTGCTGTTTTCTATGGTGTGCTGGTTTTGGCTGGGGTAGAGTTAATTTCTTCACCATGGCTGGTATGGGGGTCTACCTTGCAAAGCCTTTTCTGCTTTTCCTACTGCCACACTGGTGAGGGAGTTGGAGATGCATGTGAAGTTGGGAGGAGTCACAGCCAGAACAGGTGACTCAAACTGACCAAAGGGATATTCCAGACCATATGACATCATGTTCACTCAGTATATAACGTGGGGGGAAGAAGAAGGAAGGTGGGAACAGGCACCATCACTGTTTGAAGTGATGGTGTTTGTCTTCCCAAGTCCCTGTTATATGTGATGGGGCACTGCTCTCCTGGGATGGCTGAACACCTGTCTGCCCCTGGTGAGCAGTGAGTTAATTCCTTGTTTTGCTTTGCTTGTGTGCATGGCTTCTGCTTTCCCTGTAAACTGTCTTTATCTCAGCCCACAAGTTCTCTTGATTGCTTTTACCCTTCCATTCTCTAGCTGGTCCTGCTGTTGGGTCAGTGAGCAAGCAGCTGTGTGAGTCTTGGCTGCTGGCTCGGATTAAATCATGACATTTGGCATTATTATGTTTACATCTGAGAGTTTTTGGTGACAGAAGAAAGTTCAGATGAGGAAAGGCAATTTCACATGTGCCCCTAATAAACAGGTTTTGAAAACATACCTAATGATTTGAAATTGTATCAAATCTTAATCGCAACTCTATTACTTACCCTTCCAGGGATCACCAGATTGTCCATGCCTATCAAGTCTTTCTTCAGTTCATGCAGCTTCTGGAAATTCTCCATCTTTATCATATTGCCATGGAGCTGAGCCACCATTTCAGAAATCTCAGCCAAAGCAGCTAGATGGACAAATCCATAAAGTGCTTATTAAAAATTTGCAAGAATGTTCAAAAAGAAATACAGCTTTTGCCAGCAGTATCCAGCTTATGAACCCTCTTGTGCTACTCTTCTCCTTTACAGCATAAAGCTACTCAGGCAGACAAAAACCCACACAAACTCTGGACATCATCTTATACAGTGGAAGGGGTGGAGTGTTGTGATGAAGAGACAGTCTGTTTCCCAAAAAATTGCGCTGTTTTAGCCACAGTAACTTTATAAGAAGAGTACGGTCAATCCAGAGCACAAACAAATGGATTCTCATAAAGGACTTTAATTCCTACAACTCCGATCAGTCCGGGCATGTTCTTTATGCTGGAAAAAATGCATTTTCCCCCCTGTTTGCAGCACACTGGGTCAGGTCTGTATTTGAAAACAGCAGGAAATGGCAGTGTGACTTATTGTATAATTTCAGATGGCAAACACCTTGGGGTTTGTTCTCAGTCCCATCAACGAGAACAACTAAAGGGCTGTACGTCACTGAGTCACATCATGGCTCTACTGCATTCTCTCCAAAGACACCACCAACTCCCTGTGCCATCATGCGTGGGAGCACCAACCTTGACACACCTGGCAGTCTCTGAATGGGCCAAGGACGCTGGCTGACTTCAGTGCCAGAAAGCAGCTACATCCATTTGTGTTAAAAAAACACAGTCACATGAACAGTAACAGTGGTTCCATCTTCCTTTTTACACCACTGCTCAGTACACAGCTCACCCACCTGCTAGTGGGTTATGCTCTATTCTGGGATTAAACTCACGGGGTTTTCTGGCTTCCTTTAGACTCTGATCTTTAAAAAAAAATCTGCAAACACCTTAGTAAGAAACTGATCCCAGAGTGATGGGGTTTCTAAGTCACAATGTTCTCACGTTCTCTTATTTTCACCTGTGAAACCTATATTCATATCCATTTCAAAAGTGAAGCAGGAATCAGCCTGCTACACTCTCTGGGGAGAGGAGAATGGACACATCATCCTCATCCTCTAGCCTTGGCTGAGAGAAATGCAGGCACTACTGGCTGCCTTCTTTGAGATCATTCAGGGAGCAGTGACATTTGGGCCAACACCTGTGTCATGCAGCATTGCAGTGTCACAGGTCTCTGTGGCATTTCTTATTGCCACAGGTCAGGTTAGCTCTGCATTCTGTGCACTGCCTGCTGTGGGTCTCACTCCACAGAATCTGAGGGAGCTCAGCTCACATGTTATGCCTGGGAGCAGTCGTGCTGAGCACTGCCCCCTGCCCAAGTTCTTCCATGGATCTGCACCAACGCTGAACAGATAACGGAGTTATCTTTAAACACACACAGCTTACAATAGGTGTGGGGGACGGGCACAAGGAGGAAGGAGAACAAACCACCAGAAAGAAATGGCAGGCAGCAAGTTCAGGCTACAGGAGGGCAGTTTCTTTGTGTTTGAAAAAAAAAACAACCCTAAATCCAAAACCAACCCATGCTGGCTGCTGTGAGCTCCTGAAACAAATCATGGGAATGATAACAGAGCAAACTGTATTCTTGAAAAAGAAGACAAATAACACTGGAAGACGTAATAACAGCAGCCCTCCTGGGTCAGGCCAAGGGTTCACCTGGGCTAGTATTTTGGGTTATTAGAGGATCTCTAGGGAAAGCTGGGAACAACACAAGCACATATGGTATGTTCCCTGTGCTCTCTCCCAACCTCCCAACTGTATTCAGTTCAAGAGACTTCCTGAACCTGCTGTCATTTCTGTGTGTTTAATAACCCCCAGCAGAATTCTCTTCCAAGTACCTGCCCAGACTGTGGCATAACGTGCATAGAAGAACAACCTTAATCCTACTGTTTATGGTGTTCTGAGTGGTGGATTTTGCAACTCAATCCTCTTTTGATGTAGGGTTAAAAAAGCAAAAGATTTTATTTCCTCCAGCCATTCACCTCTAATGGACTTGGATGCCATTCCCCAGCTCCAGGAAGTGACGTCTTTTCTCTTACCTCTTGAATCCCTGAAGTCCATGTGGCTTGGAGGGTAGTGCTTGCAAAGCCTCTCCATTATCTGCTTGTAGTGCATAAGCCTGTGTAAAGGTCTGAGGAGGAAGGTATTGAGAGGCAGGTAGCAGACTTTCTGTAGCTCGAAATCTCTGCAAAAGGTCTCCAGCTTGCGGGAGCTCTTGATCCCGTTCTCCAGCTCCATTAAAATCTCATTGTGCTTTCGCAGGTGAATTGTCAGTTGCTTTTATGCATGAAGGAAAAGAGGAGGCTCTTAACAATCACTGAGAGACATGACTAATCCAATAACACATCCAACTAGCACAGCAGTGGGGATTTTGCAAACAAAATCATCGTGCAACACAATGGCTCTGATATTCACTTGCCAAGGAGAAAAGGCATTACTCATCTGAAGTAGACACCCCCACCCCCTCTGCATTCCCAGGAAAACTAAAGTACATAATTCAAAAAAACTAACTCTCTTATCAGTGAGAAATCCAAAGGCAATGAGATGACATGAACACAGCTCATGGAAGGAGGTGCAATGGAGACAGCTGAAAAATGCGAATGGGATTTTCTGAAAGGATGAAGGGATTTAGGTGCCCCAGTTTCCCTTAGGTGGTTTTGGAGAACCGAGATGCAGGCAAATGGACTTCTGGCTTCTGCTCTCCTCTTATTAATGAGAAGTTGCATCTCTTGGGAAACTCAGCAAACTCATAACCAGAGGCGTTGCCCGACAGAAATGGGTGTGTTACAAACTCTTCATCCTCAGACTACACCCTCTTCTCCTAAGTGCAGTCTCAAAATAATCCCACTGGCAGCAGGGGAGCTGCACACCAGCAGTAAATGAGGTTTGCACAAAATATGTAACTCCATTTAGGTCTCAGTATCACAGATATTCACAACACCCCCTTAAAACAATTCAGCAGTATTTTTTTTAACAGTTTACCCAGGGAATTAATTGTGTTTTGAAAAAGTAAGTTGTTTCTTCAGGATGTACAGAGCTGCTCTAAGCAGCCAACTGAAGTTTTACAGTAAATGGTAGAATATTAAGCAGCAGCAAAAAGAAACTGAATGCATAAATTGAATGAACTTGAGAAGACATTCTGGCTTAATCTGAAGTTTGTGCTTTTTGACACGTTTCCAGTAAACTCTCTCTCTTCTGTGATTTGCGACATGTTTACCAGAAACATACCTTCCCTAGAGCCAAGCTGCTTCCTCCACACATTGCATATTCATTTTACAAGTCTCTAACTCAGGAAAAGACACAGCAGACCCTCTGGGCTGCTGTAGAGGCTGCCCATTAATTACTTGTTCTTAACTTCTTTCCTATGTTAATTAAACACATAGTGTCAGTTTGAAGATCTTTTAACAGGTCTCATGATAAGTAAGTACAGTTTTAACTAACTTTATTTCTGTTTCTTGTGCAGTTCTTTTAAGTTAAACTAGCTTTTGTCTCTTTACTCCACATATTAGTGATCAGTGGTGGTGGATCTCAAAGCAAATGAAGTAAAACCCTTTAATGGGAAAGGGAAAATAGGAAAGATGAAAGCACACTGCCAGGTCTAAGTTACAGTGAGGACTGTACACTGCCTTTAGACTAGTGCCCCAGAAGGACCTGCAGACAGCAAAAGACACACAATTTAATGTTGCAAGATACCAAGAGCAGAGACAAAGTCTGTCCAAAGCTCTCTGGTATTCTAAAAACTGTTTGTGAAGAGCTGCATACTTCTTGAGAGCAGAGATGGAGGTAGAAAAGTCCCCTCTACGTTTCTTCCAATGCATGTGAATTACATCTTGGGGGGAAAAAGCAGCTCCTGGCTAAGTACCCTGCAGAGAGAGTAAGGCTGCCTTTACTAGTGACAAGGCTGTCCGTGCTGGGGATGGTAAATTGAGCTTTTCTACGTTCCCTTTTCCTGATCTGCTTGTGCATCACTTCACTTCCCCGCGTCTCTCTCTGTCCTTCTGAAAGACAAACCAAGTCCTAGCGAACATCTCGGGAGAGCTGCAATGATTAAACTGCCCTTTCCTCCAGCCAAGGACTCAAGGCTGCTCCATTTACTGACTGCAGAATGCCCAAGTGGCTATCCCCAAGGAAAGATTTATGGGAGAGTTTCAAAATCACCCAGAGATCCTCATGCTGAAGGTGAAATGCCTTGTTTTGCCCCACACTGACCTGGATGTGCAGATACACTACAGTAAGGTGAGCTCACATCCATACTGTACAGATCTGTAGAGTTCTCACAGGCTCCTGTGCCTGCATTCCATGCTATTTTCTCAGTAACACAGAGCACTGAGAATACTGCTCTGGCCAGACTAAGAACAGTTGTGAAGTCTCCCGAACATTACACCTGGATTTATGGTTCATACATGTATTTTTACTTCTAGTTTTAAAGGCATCAGAGGTAATTATTCTCATGATTCAAAAACCTTTCACCTAACTTGGCACTGTAGTGCACAAATGTAACTTTCCCAAGTCAAATCAGTATCCAGCTTATGGTCACTAATCCTGCAGTATCTTAACATGAATATTTGCATCCAAAAATAGGCACTCAGCATGTGAACAGTCTCTTCAGCCACACAAATTCCTTTGCCTTCTTATTTGGAGGAAAAAAGAACTGGAAATGAAATATTCCTGAACTTTTGTGTTTGCTGCTTCTTTGCACTTCAGGAGAGTGGAGGAAAGGGCATGGACAATTTAAAATCAGCTTGCAATTCTGAAATCCCAGGAAATCCACCAAATGCTTGCTACGTCATCAAAGGAAACTTTCAAAGCATAAGCCTTGATTACAATTGGCAAAAACCAGTAGAAGAGGCAACATCATATGAAAATGAAAAGCATGCTAAAGTTAATCCGTGTCAAAGCTTAGTAGTTATAGGATCATTCCTACCTTCATACTCTGAATGTTCTTCAGCATAACATCTCCAATTCTTTGGTAATCTCCTTTAATGTGAGCATTAGAGCGGCCTTCCCTGTCAGCAACAGAAATGCCACACACTTCAGTCATGCAATAAAACTGTATAATCACTTATAAGCTCATTTCTTTTAAAATCCTGACCCCCATACTCCTTTGCTCAGAAGCATGTGAGGGATCTTCCTGACAGACATGTAATTCCCAGGTACAGTACACCCTTCACCTAGCCTGCCTTTCACTCCTAACAACAGAGGGGGCAGTCACTTAACAGAAGGATTAGACTTTTAAAGAAAATTGCTAGCATTTTTGAACACACCAGAGAAGGCTGGAAATGGTTTGGGGGAAAAAGAAGACATCAGAGTCCCATAAGAATGTGTGACCTTAGAGGAGAAGGTTAATTCTCTTCAGATACAATGACTGAACCCCAGAACAGGACCCGGGGGATGTTCTTCCTCTGAAGTTTTCTAGTTTTTTGCTTGTGCAAGGGACAGTGGGGCCAAAAAAAAAAAAAAAAAATCCATCCAGCATCTGGCTTTGACTCATAAGTGTTACATACTGGCAGGAATTTTTGTTCAGTACTTCACTTATGGTATTACAAATGCAGAGTGCTGCCTCCCACCCAGCCAGCTGCACTTCAGTGAGTGCAGCATTCAGGAGCAACACTGCTCCTGATAAGAAAGATACTCCTGTGCCTAAACCCATGTGTGAGACAGGCAGGGATACCACGCTCTGAGTGAAAACAAAAGTGTTTTTTGAAAACACAGGAGGAAAAATCAGGCCTATAAGAACCTAACTGTTACAGACCTGTTCCAATAAAGCTATGCTTTCAAAAGAAAATCACTAGGAGTGTTTGGGGAGAAGCACTGTTCCCCTCTCCTTTCCAATTTTATCTTTGAACAAAGAGACTCCATTGATAAACAAGGGATTACTCCGTGTTCATTTGAACAACACCCAGTTTCATAGGCTGTCTTCAAAGATTTCCTATTGGGTTAACTCTCCCAGGCACTCACATGCCTATTTAGGCAAGGAATAACAGTACTCAACAAGATTTTTAATGCTTTTTTTCTGAACCCAAAGGTTACACTGGGGTAGGAAGTTGGGTTGTGTCAGTGGTAACTTTAATTACCGTCACTGTTTTGCAAAACCATTATGTAGTATAAACACTGCCATAGTCAAATCATGCCCAAGAAATGTCTAAACTGAAAGCAACAGCAGAGGTACGTAAGGACATCACAGGACTGTAGTTTTCACATTACCTGAGGATAAAGGTACAATTTCTGTCTTCAGGAAGCCTCTGTCTGTCAGATCATCTCCACTCCATGCTGTTCCTTAATTCTCCCTTCCCCCATGTCATACCCATCCAGCAGCTCTCCCCACTGAGATTTCCTCTGACAGGTTGTAAATAAAACCTTCCAGCCACTAAAGCTCTGCTCCAGGTGGTGCATATCCAAGTGGCCCTGACTGAAAACCACAACCATTTGGAGTCCCAGGCAGCAGCCCCACACTGGCAGGAAGCAAGGGAAAGCCACCTTGCACCCATGGAGCCAGCATGCAGCATCCCCTCCCAAATGGTACATGCTGGGCCTCCACACACAAGCTCAGAAGTGTCAAAGCCAGATGAAATTGTGCTGCTGCCAGCAATGGCATGGTATTAAGCAATTATCTCTGTAAGAATTCTTCCTTTATGTGTTATTCTCTCATTCTCTGGCACTGCCTGGATCCTTTTCTTCATGCCTACATTTGATTTAATCTAATGGATTCGGCGGTTTTGTCCCTTTCTGAGTATGAAATAGATAGTTATCTACTTACTGCCAAGATAAATATTAAGTACATCATTACAGTCTGCTTTTTCTAAATGGACACTGCTTTTCTGATCTGAAGGCTACAATACAGATTGGCTAGAATACACATTGCAAATCTACTAGCTGGCTACTCAGAGGCTGAGCCCAAGCCTACCAAAGCCACAGGGAGTGCTTCCAACAGCTAATAATTAGTGGGGCTGTTCATGGAACAGTCAGGTCCTTGTTTCCTAAAAGCTGACCCACTGGACCCTCTTCAGCACCACCAGCACTGACTGCTTGCACAGCATCTCACCACATCAGTCACATACATCAGGAACAGTCCCCCTTCACTGGCATCAGCCACAGACTTTTAGGGCTTTCAAAACTTTCTCTGCATCTTGGCAGAGTGACAGAGACAGAGAGAAGGGGGCTCCCCAGGAGCAACAGCCTCTCTCCAGCTGTTGGCTGAACAGTGAAGAGCTGAATGGCACCAGAGCCCTGAGCCCAGGCTGACAGAGACGACCTGTGCTGCACACAGATGTGTCCTGCTGGAAGAAATGAGCCCAGGGTTTTCTTAGGAGAAAATGCAGAAATGTGATGGCTGCATATTGCTCCTTCTTCCAGCCACTCTTCTTGCTTTAGGATTTATTTCCAGGCAAATAAATTTCCCTTGCAACAGAGATGATTTTCCTACTGGGGATGGTGCACAGGCATGTAGGCTGTGATATGGACAGAGAGGCAGGGAAAGCTGAAACTGGGCTTGAGGGAACATGACAGCTTCCCATCTGCCTCCTAAAACCCAACCCCCACTCTACCCCAGCTCCGTGGTGGGATCCCAGAGCAAACCCTAAGCTACACTACCATCTTCCCCAGCTCCTCAACATGCAAATCCCAAGAAAACAAGAAGAAACACCAAGAAAAGAGCATCCAAATACACAGAATACAAAAATAAAAGCCAAATACACAACATATCAGAAGATGTCTTACTGCTGCAACAGCCCAAAGCACAGGAGCAGAAAAGAGAGCTCTGCCTGTAGTGTATGTTTTGAATAACAACACTCAGCTTGCTGAGGGGGAAGAAGCTGCTCATTTGTTGTGCACCAATGGCTAAATTGTTCTTCTTACTCCTTGTTTTCACGGGTCACTCTTTGAACATGGTATCTATCTGCCAGTGACAAGGGACAAAACTCAGGGCCTAGGGTCTCACAGCTTTTCATCAGCAGCTGATTTATGATGTCAATCTCCATAGAAGATGTAGGAGCAGCTTTCCCCACACATAATGTGCCCTTACTCCACTGACATTGTGGGGGAGGTCTGAAGCCACTGAAAATCATGCTAAAAAATGAGGACATTATTGGTCATTATAAGATCATTTCCCGTTTTTATCCAAGTAGTCCCTTCCTTTTTACAGCAATGCAAGTGTACAATAGCAAGAAAAGAGGAGATTGACTTATACCTGGTAAGAAATTCAGACACTACCTTATATATATTACTCCAAGCAGCCATCAGCTTGACTTACAGGGATTACACAAGCAGCCCTCTCGGATTTTCAAATTACATAAAGTTCTTAGTGTATATAATTGAAAATATAATAGAAGGAAATCTCAAGTCAGCCCATACCCTCAATCAGAAGGGACAGAAATTCGATGGGGATGGTGGAAAGGCAAAAAAGAAGAGAAAGGTATCTCAATAAAGATTTTTTGAGGCAAACACAGAAGTCTTTGATTGCAGCCCTTGAATTGCAGCCAAAATAATAATAAATCAATTGTAACAAATTATATTTACAATGCGTGACCTTGTGTTACATGCTCAGGAACTCCCTCCTGAACACCATAGCTGCTTCTTTGAACACCTAGACACTTTGAAGTTTTTTATGACTTTACTATCAACTGAAGTCCTAATATTAAAAAATACCTTAAACATTCCCCATTACAACTGCCTTTTAAATAAGAGGAATGTTTTGTAATTGGAAAAGAAGAGCCAATAAAAGCAAACACCCCCTTCCTTGCTCACACCCTGCTGTTACAGAGAGCTACTTACTGCCCAGCCCTGCAGCCGGACTTTCAGCAGTGAGTGGTGCATGACACACTGCTCAGAGCCTGTGAAACTCACTGCTGAAGCCAGCACAGCTCACAGAGTCATGCCAAGCCTTTGGGGGGTGTGCATACATGTAAATACTTTGGGATGGCTACCCCTGTTGTGGGAGAAACCCAACCTACAGCAAACAGGCATCAGTAATGCTTTTAAACGGTAAGGGCTCTGAGCAAGTGACACCACTGCATGAAAATATGCTGTAAATGCAACAGCATTCCATATCTTGCTGTGGAACAGCCTCAGAGCTGATCCTGGGCATATCCTGCCAGGAGAGCCACAGAGATGGATGCAACATGGCTCTAACTCTGACTAACAGATCCTGGATGTGCTATTTCTCTCCCACCATTTCCAGTTAATTTGGGCGTAGTACAGCTCCAATCCTCAGAAGTACCCAAAAGTGACTTCAGCAATGAAAACCATCCTCTCAAAATCGAGCCCAGTGTGCTGGCACAAAGCCCCTCTCAATGTCTTGGTCTCAGGAATCCGCAGAGCATAACTCAGAGGTTTGTACTGCAACACACACCTCATTTCTGTACACAGGACAAAGACACTTTTGAGCCTGCCCTGCTCGTGCCTCCTCACCAGACATGCAGGACCAGCTGAACAGCCAGCACGCTGCTTTTGAGAAGGCAGATAAGGACTGCTGCCTTGTTTATATAAGCTGTCTATCAGCCTGTTCTTCAGCACAAGTATTTCTTCTCAAACAAAAAATGGTTAATAAATCAACATTTGGCTCATCTGCCTACACCTCCCTGAGTGCTTTTTTATTAGAGGTTTTCAATTTTGCTTCCACAAATCCTGATTGCGCCTTCTCCTTTCATGTGCTAACATTAAGAGCCCTTTTTCTTTTGCAAATTACCAGCCACACATTCCCATCTGGTAACACTGAGCAGCAGCTTTCCTCAGAAAGATCTGCAAGTCAAACTAGCAGCTTCCCTAGGAGAAGATGAGCCTGCCTGCACTTCTGGGAAGTACATAACGCTTTTCTTTCCTAGCACATGGATAAGGCCCAAAACACAGATTTGTACTACCTGATGAGAGCTTCCTTAGGCAGAAACAGCTATGCTGGCTTGCCCCAGCATTGCTCTCAATGCTGCTCAGTGGTCAGAAAAGGGGGATAGTTATGGCTCTCTATTTGCCACTTTCTGTCATCATTTAAAAAAATCAGTGTGGAAACCTGTAATATATTTAACGGGGTGTGGAAAGATGAGCTCAATTCTTTTGGATGGAAAATGGTGCTTGTGGCCCAAGTGAATAGCTTATTAAACAGCTGAGGTAAAAGAAGGAGTAGAACCTAACTCACTTCTCAGATTCAACCACCCAGAAGCTGATGAAGTATGTCACACTCTGCCTGCACTGCCACACTTCTCCCTCCTTGCCATAAAATCTCACTGGTCTTGGGAAACAGGAGCCAGCCTCAAGTCACTGACATATGCCTCCCATATCTTCTCCCAGCAAAAAGGCTTGGGAACTCCTGGCCTTGCACCCAAAGCCTTGCTGAGGAGTCCTGGCAGCCTGGACCAACATCTGGATACCCAAGTGCTGGATACAGCTCTTCTGGCACTTGCTCACAGTGTTTGTGTGCTGTTCCCTCTCCCACCTGAGGCAGCTTCCTGCTCTTCTCCTCTTCCCTTTCCCTTCCTGTGTGAGAGGGCAAAGGACCACATTTGCCTGCATCCACCAAAGGTCATCCTTCCTCTCCTAAACCACACGGGTATCTCCAGTGGGGTATTTCCCTTGCTCCCAGGAACATGGGCAGTCTCCAGAGCTCAGCACTGTTGGGGCAACTGAGGAGATTCATGGGCTGCTTTACTGGCCCTGCAACAGCACAGGCAGGGCTGGAAACATAGTCCAGAGTGTGATATCACTCATCTTAGGATGCTGTGCAATAAAACCACCAGGAATCTTCTCAGTTTCGTGGCCGGAAAGAAACTCTGTCTGACAAAAATGCACTGACTTCCTATATTCTGCAGCTGACTGTTGTCAGGTGTCAGTATCAATCTATGTCATATTAAAAACTATCACTAGGCCCTGGACACTGAGATGTGCTGCTCTTAGGAAATGCAGCACTAAAGAGAAAAATGGGTGAACTGTGTAAAGAAACAGATCAGACCTGCCAGAATCTATAACCAGGTCAGAAGGATACTGGCACTTAAGATGTTCTGTAGCAAACAGCCTGCCCCTGACTGCAGATTCAAACACTTCAGAAGCCTTCAAGCAAGCCAGAAATGCTTTCAATAACTTACACAACCTGAGCTTCCTCCAGCCAAATACAAAAAGTCTGTAGATGTTTTAACAAATTAAAAGCATGGAGACATCTAACAATTGTTATGTGCAATCCCCCCCAAGCCTTGCTCTCACCACAGCTCTTTTGCATCAGCATCAGCTTCAATATGATGCAAGGCCTAAGAGAGCAGGGAATGACCTCCTGTTAGATCTTCCAACATGCAGCATGAAGTTTGAAACAAACCTCAGAGAACTGCACTTATGTCTGTGCAGAGTGAATTGCTGAATTGCACTTTAAGTTAAAAAAACCCAGCATCCTACTCACTAGGGAACACAGATGACTTGCAGGAGGCTACAAGCTCCCACAGCACATGTTGGTAGCTAAGGGATTCCAGCAGCTTGATGAAGTCCACAACCCTTTCATTCAAAGGCTCTTTTTTTGTAGGACATGTCACCTTCTGACAAATGCAGAGCAAGCTCATGTCTCAGGACAAGTGTCCCACCTTCCTCAAACCCATCCCCCTGCCTGGAAATTTAAGAGCTGACATGGAAGAGTCAGATTTAAATGAGCTGGCTTGAACCCTGCCCACACCTGCCTGCAGCTGTGACAGCAGCTCAGCCAGGCCCATGATTTGCTGGGCAGCTGGGAGTGATGTGCCTGGAGGTGGTGAACACAGCCAGAGCCCACTGCCCTAAAAACTCCTGGGGCCAAAGAGAGAGGCACCATCCTGGCAGTGTGGACTCTGGGCTAAGTGACCTTGACCACACTGCTGAAGGAATTCCCTACCACACTGCCACCGGCTTCTTGTAGGTGCTGAGGGGCTGTTTAATTTTGTCACTCACTGTTTAATTAAACACTAATCTCTATAGGATAGAGTTTATTGCTTGAGGCTTATCTCAGCATCTGTGGCATTATATAGAAACATCAACACCTCCAAAATAATACCTGTCAGCAAGTCTGCCTCTCTTCCCAAGGCACGAATTCAAATCTTCCAGAACCTTAACAACAATCACTGCCTACAGCAGGGATATCACATTAGGTGCATCCAGGCTGTTGTTGCAAACTGATTGCAGGAACGTGACTGTTCTTCTGTCAAGTGATTCAGAGCAGCCGACAGAGAAATCCCAGTGGTTTTACACTAACTGTGGAAGGACATGCAATAGCTGAGCTGACAAAGTCAGATCGAGGTGCCCAGCTGGGACAAAGTTACCTCAGCAGAATATTTTTGAACCAATTTGGATTGCAAAGTAACTTTGTAGCATATCAGCACTTTAAATCACAGGGTAAGTGCAGTTAAAATATGATGTTAGGAGCTTTAAACTGAGGTTTACCACCCAGTGAAACTTTACGGAGAAGCTGAAAAACAGCAGGTTTACTCAGCTCTAAAAGAAGCTAACTGAAAAGGAGAAACAAAGCAAAACCAAGGAAAGTCTAGAAGCCTAAATACTTTATCTTTCTTTTAACATAACTGCTCCTTCCCTCCACTCACTACAATGTCACCTTTCCACAGCAGGCTGGTAGTGCAGCATCATCCAATTTTTGAAAAACATCACACCTGAACAGGAGGTTTGCATCCACCTCTAATGCCACCAGAAGGATATAGGGGATATCTCTATTTCAACATGTGCCCAGGAGTCAGCACCCAGCAAGATTAGACTGGTCTGATAGAGAGCAGAACTTGGTCTTTACTAACTGCATAAATTTTCCTTTTCTTGCCACACAAATTAACCCAAACTAGTTGGGAATTAACTCAAACTACTGTTAATCTTACACCAAGGCTGAAGAAACAATCAGTATTTTATAACATCTGGAAGAGCCTTCTTGGAGTACCTGTAATAAATGCTGCTTAGTGCAATTAACACCAGGAGCAGCCCAATGAAAGAAAGAGCAATACAGACAGGGTGGCTGTGCAGAACATGTCTTAGGACTAAATATGTTACTTATATATAAATACATATACAAACTATATATATATAGAAGTAATTATATTAGGAGTCAACCAAAGTCCTGGGTCAGGATGTCAGCTCTAAGAGGCAGTACAACATTCCCCTCCTCCCAGAAAACACCTGCTAATTCTGCAACTGTGCAGGGTGGGCTTGGACAGCACTAGTCTGCAAAGTGCTGTGCCCTCATTCAATGATCTCAATACATCACAAGAGTTAAACTCACACCCTGTGAGACTCTGTTTTGCTTTTGTTTTGATTCATTAGTTAAAGAGGCACTCGTCTTAATTAAACTGATTAACACCCATTAGATCTGCCTGCTCTGCTTTCACGTGATTTTCATTGTCACTTTTCTAACTGAGAAGGAAAAGTTCAGCTCCCAGAACCAAAGATAAATTACAAAAAATGCCTACACAGAGCAAGACAATCTAGTCCAGACAGGCCTAATCAGAGCGAGCAGAAGGCTTCTGCTTATGCTGCTGCCTCTGGTAAGATTTCAGTGGTCCAATGAATTAAGAGCCTTGCCAGGGAAGAATTATTCACTTCACAGCTATTTTGTAAAAATGCCATGTTTTACTGTCACTATTATGTTAAGAACAGATAATTTTCAAGCCCGGTGTCTTCTTCCAACACTCTGTCAATTTGTAGAGTGCACTGTAGACCCTGTGAGTGTCACAGCTGTGATGCTGCAGAATGAGAAGCTGGTCTGTGAAATCCTCCCACCCTGTACCTATTTTGACAGAAACAGAACCTGGTCCTTCGCCTCTCCCTCTTTATTACTGATAAGCCTTGCTTGCAGCATGTTCTTCAAAAGAGCTGCCATGTAGAAACACTGACATTTGGCAAGAGAAAGCTTCATCCAGAATTATGATCTCATTTGCATATGTCTGTAACTGAGATATCTGAACAACAGAGTTTGTCAAGTAAACATGAACAAAGCACAATTCAATAAACCCTGTCTGTTAATAACCAACATCTGTGACTTTCACAAATTAAGCACCACAGTAGATCGCAAGGACTTAGCAAAAAGGGAATGCAAAAATGCTAAACTGCATTAAATAATACAGAAAAGTAACAATCAACAGTCTTACCACAGAGCAAGTCTCTGCTCAATTTCCTTGAGAAAACCAGTGTGAAATTTGTGCAAAGGTTCAAAGTTGGAGAAAATTAGATTTTTCAGTGTTTCAGGCATGCAATCCTCTTTACTCACTGCACTCTGAAACCACTACAAAGGAAAAAAGAAGCAAAATTATCAGTGGGTGGAATGCAGATGATAATTTTCTGTCTTTATGTACCTAACCCAAACACTCCTAACAGCTAAGCCAGCAAGGATCTTATTTAGCTGGCACTAGGAACACAACCCAGACTATCCCTGACATTCCTGCGTGCTGAACTGGTGCTCTTATCAGAGCTCACACCTGCAGAGTTGAAAAAGGAACTCCCTTTCCTTTTGCCATCACTGATCAAATCTTGAAAATTCTTTTCAAACCCAAACTGGTTAGTCAATACAAACTGAATTTGCAAATGCTGCAGGTGCAAGAGAAAGAGCATTACAATACTTGTAAACAATTCAGTAAAAGCAAAAAAATATACTCCGCATTTTCTTTCTGCCGAGTTCCGTCTGAAATGCCTTTGGCAGGAACTGGTTCAGTAAGCACCCACGCCCAGGTTGCTGTGTGCACACAGAGGGCATCACTTGGCAAAGTGAACAAGTGGAAGACACTGCTATCACAAAACTGGTGTGGCAGTGACAGGCACTGTAAAGACTGAAACAGGCTCCTGCTCGGTCTTGCTCCATATTCTATTTATTTCACCCTAACAGACTCGGGGTGACATAAAACCATAGGACTTGGCAGCTTGCCAAGGCAGTAATGCCTATTATCTTCAACATGGTAACACTGCTCACTCTTTACTGCCCCGAGGGGTTCCAGCTATCTGTGGTTGACTTCCAGCAGAGCCTAGAAGGCTGCTGGGACCATAGAGGACTGTTAGAGCAGTCTTGCTTGACACTGCATCAGCTGGAGCTGAGCCAGACCTAGAATAAAAAGAGATCCCTCCCCAAGCTTCCCTCTCCCCTGCTTTATCTCAGCACCAAGCAGAACTAAAGTTGAAGCTCATCTACCAAGTCTCAAAATTTATGCACAGCAGTTTTTCCTTTTCCAACGATGTTGGCTACTTGTTCACTTTCAGTGGCCTCCTGGGCCAGTCATTTGTGGAGCACAGCTGATACAACTGTATGCAAATCATCAGGCCCATCCTTCTTGGTGATCCAGCAAATTCAAATTTTCCTACCACAAGAAGGATGGGGTGGGAAATGGGCTTTAGCTCTGAAGAGCTAGAACTTTTTGTTTCTACAGCCACTGGGTGAAGTATTAGATGAAAACAGCATATCTGCTGTTGAGACTGCAGCAATGACTGCAGAACTGTCCCACAGAACCTGGCTTCTTCTCTCAGCAGGCTGGCTTCCCAAAAAGTAAGGGTAAGCAGCAGTGGGGCCACAGCTACCCTGCTGCCTGTAAAAACCATGCTATACTGCCTCTGTCTAACCTGGGGTCTGATTAGCTGCATCTGTTATGTGGGATCCTGGAACAGACAAGAAGCTGAGGAGAAAGTGCGTCCCTGGCTCCCAGCTGGTCCCAACACTCTCCCCTGAAGCACTGTCCTCCTTACCAGAACACTCAGCACAGGAATGGGCAAGGTACTTTACTGGGTGATTTAAGAGCTGAGAGGTCTGGAGCTTGCCAAAATGCCATGAAGGGGTTTGGCTCCAGTGCCATTTCACAGAAAAATGGTTATTTGGGACCAGATCTTGCACTCATTATTCTTGGAAGTGAAACAAGACTATTGCTGTGGGTGCAAAGATGGCAGCTATTTGCCTTGGTGACTTTAACAATTCTGATCAGATGCTACAGATGAATGACTCATTTAACACAGTTTCACTTTCTGAAAAATCAGAATCATTCAAATAGGTATTCCACAATATTTCATGTTAAATGGAGGGCATTTAATACAGTAGAAAACATTTATATGTGCCCCTAAGGAGCTGCTTCAGTTTTAAGAGAAGTCATTGAAAACCCACAGGCATTTTTAGTAATTATAACCACAAAGCATAAGAGCAAGAAAATATAACTGAAGCATGTCCCAAGTTCCTCAACCTGATACAATTTCTAAGTGCATGTTACTAACCACAGAGCAAACCTCTACTCTCTGATTCTTGTGTTATTTCCTCCCTGGAGGAGAACTCCTGCACACAGCAAAGAGTTACTACAGCACAGAACATAAAAGCAGCACGGAACAGGCAGGATGTTCAGTGGAGCAGACAGAATACCACCACTGAGGGGAGCTTCACATGCTCCCTGAGGAAGGCTCAAGCCAACATACCGATGTGATGACCTCGAGGTCCTTCAGGTATGTTCGCTCCGTGGTCGCCGCTTCTTTAGCAATGAAGTAAGCTTTCTCAGTTGGGAACCTCTGCAAATTGCAAGCACATTAGGTTTTTCTCTGCTTTTATGGAGAAAAAAACTGCAGGTAATACATCACAAAGAGACTTACAAACCATTGACCCTTGCTTGTGGTTATGCTGTGACTCATGCTTGAACGTTCCTAAGCCCTGAAGCCCTAAAAACAACCCTTCCTTGCAAACATGAGAGAACAAGAACTTTCCATGGGTTTTTGAGAGACTTCTTTTTCTGCCAAGATGATTTCTACTGCTTTGGGGTACTGATGTTCCTTTCAGTTTATTTCTGGAGCAGGACATGTTGTGAAGTTCACAAAGAAATCCTTTGCAGGCTAAATGACCATTTAAATCAAGTGTCAAATTTGACAAAATGACAAAAATTTGTGTCTGATTATTTTAAGTTTCATCATCAGGATTAATCCACAGGAAAAGTACTTTCAAAAAAATTCAAACCTGTCAGATTTTCTTGGCTGGACATCCTAACAGTGGGAGAGGGGAAGGATTTTAGATTAGGCTACAATTTTAAAATTTCTTAATTATGAAGAGCCAAAGGAACCCAGCTGATCTTCCTCTGAGTTGCTCAGGAAGCAAAAATTAAGGAAAAAAATCCATAGATGTTTTTCCTTTGTTTCCTCCCTGAAGACAAATGATGCAGTGGAAACACTGTGAATGCCCCACAAGGGAGCCTGTGTGGGCATTTCCTATTCAGAATGCATCCCCACAGGAACCATCATCAGCTGGTGCACACAGTCACTGGCTGCTCCCTCTTGGACTGGCACAGAGTTACTGACTCTATTAACTGATTCTCGGATTTTCTTCTTCTCAGATTTCTTTCACACATCTTGCCAACTATGCACAGTGGGAAAAGAGATCTTCCTTACAGAAACCCCCACTTTCCAGCAAAGCCATCAGAGTTTCTTTCTCCCTCCTGAGATGGTCCAAGCTGAAGAGAAAAAGCCAGCCACCAAAGGACAAAAGGAAGCCCCTCTCATCCAGCAGCAGAGGAGGGATGAGCCAGCAGGCACCCAGAACACCCCAGCTCATACAAACACTTTATCTTCAGAAAGTAGCTCTGGATGTGATGCTCCCTTATGGTTTTGCTGCAGTGATGGGTCTGAGCCAAACACTCCCAGCTGAACGCTGCAGGCTGTGGCTCAAAGAGAGCGTTTTCTACTCCCACAACCAGATGCTCCCAGTGGTGCTCCCAGCAGAGACAGACTGGAGAGCCTGGGTTAGATACTCCTACACAGGCACTACACTCTTCCTTTTCTTTTTGTCACCTGGAGATTTTCTCTTCAGTAAGACAACAGAGCTGACTGTTTTGTTAAAACAAACTACCGAACTCCACTCCTTGAAAGCAAGTTAAGATTTATAGGACACCCTGTCCAAACAAGCTCCTGAGGTTGTAACCAACAGGAATGACCCAGATTTATCAAAACACATCAGAGAGAAGAGAGACAAGGCCAACTTCATTCACCTTACCTTTCTTTTGACCTCTTCCTCATCATCAGCCCTGATGCATGACGGGTCATTCAGCAAAGGGCTGACCAAGGGAGATGACTGCTTGGCATCAGGGCTCAAGTTTGGAGATAAAGTCATATTTGCCACTGATGGTCCTCCTTGGGAATTGATAGAAAGCTCTGAAAGGTGAGGGCTGCCAGTCAGAGAACCTGCTAAGAAAAATGATAAAAGAGAAATCAATTAGGACAAGCTTTCTCAAGAAAGTACCACAAGGAGTTATAATCTTAAATTGCAGCATGTGAAATTATGCTACAAGACACAGCCATCAGGGTCCTCAAACTAGCCAAAATGGCCTTGAAGCCAGAGGAACTGCATCCACTTGCATTCACCATGGGACTGGTTAAGTGTCTTTTAGCTGATAAAACTGGCTGAAATTACTGTCTCTGTAGGGAAGGAATCAAGGCACAGATGACTGAGCTGCAGTTGTTTACCATGAGAGTGGAGAGGCACTAGAACAGCTTGCTCAGGGAAGCTGTGGCTGTCCCATCCCTGGCAGTGCTCAAGACCAGCCTGGATGGAGCTCTGAAAAGCCTGGTCTAGTGAGAGGTGTTCCTGCCCACGGCAGAGGGGTTGGAGCTAAGTGGTCTTTAAGGTCCCTTCCAACCCAGGCCTTTCTATGATTCTAAACATCAACTTAATATAAAACATTTGATCATTGTAATCCACTCTATAGAAGAGAATAAATACAACAATACAGGAATTGTTCCAGGAGTGCCATTCTTTCCAGCAAAGTAGAATTTCAAACACTCATATCACTATTCCATGGGGAACTACAGGACACAAGTTAGTACAAATTTATCTAGTTGAAATCTAGAGAAAAAGAATGACTTTCTACAGAAGTGTTGCTGCTAAGATCAGTCAGATCTAACATGAAGGGAGAAAACTACTAGTTCCCCAATTTCTACACACAACACAAGTATGTATATTATACCTTGTAAGTCTTTCCATGCTCCTCTGATTGTTTGGGATGGAAATGCTAGCATTACATTTACACAAGAAAAGCAATATTTTTAATGCAGACAGCACGACAATTTCAGATTTTCACAGATATAAAGTCCCATTTCATTTTGGATTAAAAATATTAAGGAATTAGACAATTAATTACACTTCCATGGATTCATATACACTAGATTAAATGACTGAAATTAGCATTTGGTCTTCTGGGAGGCAGCCAGATTAATGACTGCACAGAAAGAAAGTTTGCCAAAAATGCCCAGTCTTCTCCCAGTTATCCCCTCCTCCATACATCTGACAATCTAAACCTGTTTTAGAAGAAGAATCTGTCATGTGGAAGAACATTTACAGTCTGCGCCATTTTGGCATCATGCATTAAAATCCAACGAAAAAAAATGTGACAAGCTCTCGACTACCACAGCTAACAGGCTGTCTAAGATTAAATGTAAAACACATACATTGGTGTATATAATTGGGGTCAAATACAATTTACTATCATGTGATTATGTCCTCCCTAGATTATGATAGGTAAATGTTCCTGTTGCTAAAAAAACACAGCTGAGATACTCCAGTAAATATAATACAAAATAAATATAATTAGGCCAGTAGTAAAACCTATTTATTTTCTGGAAGAACTCAAGCTTTATTGCTAGAACATGAATGTTTTCCAGTTCCAAACCAGTTCATGTTTATAAATCATTCCTTGGAAAAGAGAAGGAAAAAACAGCACAGTTATCAGTTTACGTAATCATGACAGTTATGTAGCCTATTATAAATCAAAGTCAAAGCAGTATTTGTCTGAAATAAAGATCTGTATTCAAGAAAGAATTTACCAACAGTTTCACACTAAATCAATGTTCAGTGAAATTTGAGAAAATGCCACAGCTTGTTACACAAATGTCAATTTTATTGACACTAGCACACAACTGTATACAGTATTTTCCAAAGAAATGGAATTCATCATTGAGAAATAGTGAAACAGATTAATAGCAAGGTTGTAAGGTTAAAAGTACTTAACTACATTACAAAAGACATAAGAAAAGTGATATCACCTCAAATGTGGAAACAAAGAAATTCTGGCACTATGCCTGTCATACGACAGCGAATAAATGATTTGCACCTCTGTGAGAAGTTCACAGCATTGTAGTCTAGGAGTTAAATAGCACCTATCTCTGGTAGATAGATATAGATATATTGACATATCTACCTACCTATCTATAATCCTAGATCTAAGTTCTGATGTACTGTAACTTTTATCAGTACAACTCAAGTATTTCAAACTACAAAATATCAAAAGGACAATGAATTAGAAAGATGCCCTATCTTACAGTTGGAAGATATTAACCTCGGAAAAGTATTATGGAAAATATCACAAAAAATGTGCCTGGTGGCTCAGAGCACTGTGTATACACCCAACTGATAAAAGACTTTGCATGTCAATGCATCACTGACATTCTCAAAGTTATTTTGCAGCAAGCTGAAATGCTGCATCCTCCCTTCTGGTACCAATGTGGGCATGAGCAGTGACCAAACCCAGCCACCACCACCACCTACAAGTAAGAGCTCAGTCAGACCCCACCTGCCAATACACTGAACAAGTGAAAATTGAAACTAGTTATAAGAAAGTGGCTGCATTACGAAAGGGCCTCAAAATGTTCTTATTTCAGTACATTCTGGGGCCTAATTACAACCAACACAGCCATAGATATCAACACACTGGATGTTGCTCTGGGAAATGTGGGAAACAAGTTCGTTTCGGTGCGAAAAGGTCAGTAAGCCACAAAGAAATTAAAATGGAGGTCGTTCCCTCCCCCATCACCAATCAGTTAGGACATGTGTCATGCTGATGGGTCATGGCAGTCTGCAAAGTAACTTTCTCTTTTTCACAGAGGTGAGGAATAAATAACCTGAATTAACAAAGTGTTTCATCTGATCTCCTGCCACAGAAGAGTATATTCATACAGGCTCTACTCATCAACTACATACTGCAGAATATAAACAGAAGCAGAAGGGAGAAGACCAATCCTATTTACAAGGTACTGAAATCCCTTACAATTCACCCTAAAGGATTCATGGATTGTCAGGCAATTATTAGCATGTCATTTGCCAGATAGTAAATGCTACTGCACACTGGAGGCCTAAATGGTTTGCAGCTGGTAACATTGAATTGTCTTTGCTTGTATTTCAAGTGATTTTTATTTCCATTCAGAATTGGGCCTTCTTTCAAATTTAATGGAGTCAGCTGTATACACACAAACCAAGAGAAAGTACAAAAGAATGTTTATCTGAAGATTATTTAAGTATATACTAAAATTGCATTCTTGGAGAAGAGGGTAGGAATTATTACGCATGTGCTTCAATAATTTTCTAAGTATGGGTTTAAGAAGAGAAACCAACACTGGTTGATGACAGTAGCAAATAATGAGAATGCACTTTACCATGGCATGCCAGATTTTACCATCAATGCCAAAATACCTGAAGGGGTTCCTTGTTCCACTGAGCCAGTCTACTCTCCTGACACCAGAGAAAAGTGCTGCAGTAGGGAAGGTAACAAAAGAAGCAAAACTTGACTGAGCTCTAACTTGGAAAATAAAAAAATCTGTGAGATGACAATGGCATTTTACATGGCCACAGGACATGAAAGTATGGGTTATCTTCCGAGCTTTACACGTGTCTCAAATTGCTCCCCACCAACATATGCATTCCATGTGCTACACACAGAAAGAAGCCAGCAGCTAGAATCAAATACTTCATAGCTATACCTTTGTCAATATACACATCAGTTGCTTGCTGCAATTTGGTGGTAGGAAGGAATGGAGTGCTGGCAAGCTGGGGGTGCCCTGCCAGAGAGGGACAGGCTGGGCTCTGCCCGCAGCCGCCAGGCGCCATCCATCCCACTCCTCGTACCTGTGACACTCCTGCCTCCTCTCACATACAGCTGTGAACCCACAGGGACTGAGGGTGGTGCCTATGGAGTGTTGGGCTGAGTGATACTGCTTTAAACATGGCTCATATCAAAGGAAAAACAGTTAAAATCAGCACTTTCCAGATGATTAAGCAAGTCTCTCCCAGAGGTCAATTCACACCATAGTGACCTGAACTGCCCGCTGCCTCTTTGTTGACTACACAGGCAGCTTAAGATGACTTGAAATTCCTGGTTAGAAACTAACCTAACACAGGGGAGCTCCCCTCTTTGTGAGGGAGACAATGGGACTCTGTATCCTGAAAATACTCCTCCTCCATTCCTTTTCTCCTGAAACTGCAGAATAACAAACTGAGGCCATTTAGTGTTCTGCATCTGCTTGAAAAGGAACAGTTCCCATTCATACACGCTGTTTTTTGACAGAGAGGAAGAGTACAGCACTGTTAAGATGCCCAAGGGAATGCTCCTTTTCTGTGGAGTACCAAGAAGTGAAAATGACTCAATTATGGAAAGTGAGAGAAAATATCAACTGTTATTAAAGGTGACTGAAATTCTGCTGGAAAACGTCATGTACTGCTTAAGATCTCATCAAGTCAACTCCTAAGAGTTTTATTGTTCTCAAGGTTGTTATTACTATTAATTAAAAACATGTTAAGAGCCAGAAAAGCACCCTTCTCAATACCTGGAATGTTGGAGGACTTATTCTCTCTTACTCCTGCTCCACGGCCTGCTCTGCAGTCAGGGGAGGCTTGTGATATCCATATCCCAGTTACTCAACTTTAATGTCAGCTCAGTGTTTTCTAAACTCCAGCCTGGCAGATGAAACCAAGGTTGTTTCCCCTTTCTCATGGGCATTACTGAGCATCACTTATGATGGTTCTTTAGTAAGAAAGTATCTGACAGAGCTGCCACTGTGTGGCCACACAGTCTTAGCTTAGTTTTCCATTTTCACAGTGGTTGCATAGCTCTAACGTGTATCTGAACATTTTAGTCAGAGAAGATACGTTTTACAAAATGGCATGGGGGAGAGACAGCACCAGATGAAGCAGCAGGAGTTTTCACATGCACTTCACCAATCACTAAAGTACCTTAGACTGAAGAGGAGTTTAATAATGGTGTCCATCCCTTCTCTCCCCAGCTGTGAACCAGGCACACTCATGCTGCTGAAGAGTTATGGGATGGAGACTCTGCTCTGTTCTCCCTCAGTGTAAGAAAAAAGTCCCACTGACTTCCACAAAAGCTTGAGGGGAACCAGTTCACCAAGCTGCACTTCTCTTCCCTATTACATGAATCAAGCTGGAGCAGTGGATACAGGTTGTTAATTTGAAAAGTAGTTACACAACAGCCACAAATTCATGTACAAACATCCCTGAATGCAGTACCAAAGATTTTGAGGTGGAACAGGAATGAAAAACAAACTCGTGAAGAAATCCAGTGTCACACATAACCACTAACTCTGCCTGGCTTGAAGAGGAACTTGACAGGAAGAAAGGTTCACTGAATTCACAGCTTCAAAATGCATGCCCACAGCAGTGAGCAAAATTTGGGAAAATGGTGCACCTTCTCAATGAACCAATTTCCTCATATTTAGGACAAAGCATCAGCCATTGGACAGAACAATTAAACCAGTGACAGTTTTACAGCAAAATACCAGTTAGAATGAGTAAAAGCCTTCAGGTAAAGGTGAAACTAAAAATAATAATACAAAAATTAATTCCATGCATACACAGTTAAATGGCTTGACATGCTTATAGTCTCATCAAGCTTGGTGTTGGTTTAGTAGCCAGCAACCTCTCCAGCTGGTAAAGGTCCATGCTTTATTGGTGTACTGCAGTATTAGACAGCGGTGAGCTGAGTGAAATCAGACAGTAACTGCTGTTGGCCTACATCAGGGTCTTCTCACATCTTAAGAACAAAGAGTGAGCATTACAGTCTGGGGGGAGTACAAGGTCACTGGGCATCAGTCCTTTGTCTAGCCTTGATCTCTCCAGACAGAAATAGAGCAACCTATAGAAGGTTTTGCTGTTGTACCCAGGGTTAGGGTGAGTTTGCCTTTGTTTGCCTTTAAACCAACATGACACAGTGCTACAATAGAATTTGAAACCTTCAGCCCCCATGTAAGCTCATGCCACAGATACTGTCCATTCCACCAAGACACCTCCCCAGGACTGCAGTGATCCTGCTTACGAGCCACGGCAGACAGCCTGGACTGCTGGGTGCAGCCTCCATCAGGAAAGGAAGGGCAATCTGTGCTCAATGGAGCCCAAATGCCCTGGAAAAGAGAACTTCTCCCCTTGCTTCCCTCCTCCTCTCTTTTGCTCCTCAACAAGGTGTGGTTTCTCAGCCTGAGAGTCACAACCTGGTGAGGGTTTTCATTAATTCTGAGGCGAGGAGTGCTCTGTGAGGCAGGATCACTGTAATAGGAGGAATTAGGTACTCCAAATACAAAATAGGCATTTCTGCAGTAAAAGGACATTGAGACAGTGCTCCAAACAATGCAAGGAACAGAAGATATACCATGCTTTGAGGATAGACAGAACATTGAAAAGGCTTTTTCTCCCAGAGAGGTACATGCTGACAAAACAGTGCATACAATGAAACAAAAAATGTTTCTTTTTAAAAGGTATTAAACAAATGACAAAAATGAGAATGAAGTCCCCAGCATTGCCAATTTTAAAAATTAATTTTTACTGTTGAGATTTATTTTTAAAAAATCTGTGGATATGCACACACAGAAATCAGGAAGGGGCTGGGTAAGTGAACACTGCCAAGCTTATGAACTTCCGTTAGTGTGCCCAGGTGAATTTTTTAGCAGGAAAAGGGGAATACAAGGATTCAGCTAATCAAATATTTTTAAGTGCTTCATGGAAAAGCAACAGGCATGAGCTCTAACATTCTCTGAACTAAATAGAAAGAACTACCTCTGATCTTGCTGAAAACCATCAAAGGCAAAAACCTGTTCTCTTCTCAAAATAAGATTTGCAGCATTTTAAAGAAAGCATCTAATCTAATTTTAACAAGCTTGAAAGCTCTTGAATCAGAAAGCATTCATTTTCCTTAAACCTTCCATGCTCAGTCAGTGACAGCTGTATCATTACTGCCTTTAAACTTGATTTTTATCAGTGTGAACTGTAGATTTTTATGGTTCTCAGGGGCCAAAATTTTACAAAAAAAAATCATCAACGAAAATTACATCTTAAAACTCTAACCCTTCTTGAGCAAACTATTTACCATTATGTCATGCAAATTTATGATCCTAAGGTCTTTACTCCCTTTACTGTAATAACACCACCATTATTTACACACATACTTGTGGAAAAACATGCCTGTGAATACATAGCTCAGCCAGGCACAAATGATTTCCAGATCTCCTAACATTTAAAAGAAAGTGCTCACTGCTTTTAATACCAAATAACATAAACCAAGCTTATTCTACATGCTCTTTATAGAACACAGAATTAGAACAAAAGACAAAACACTGTAAAACTGCTACATGTCACCCAAATGAGGATTTCTGTTCATATGATGCCTTTGATTTTTAAGTAGAAATTCCATATTTAAAAATATCAATGGCACCACTCAGCCTAACCATAGGGAGGAACACACAAGATACCTTTGCTCAGGATGCACATGTTACACAACAATTATTTCCCTTACAAATAAGTAACTAAGATATGTGCCTTTGTCTAGGCATACTTCAGTAACTATAGAAACTACTAAAACAGAAGAGGAAAGATTTTGCTAATGTCAGTTTCCCAGGATTTAAATTTCCTTCCTTCCTAGAATCTGACAGTATGGGCAAAAATCTTTCCTAACATAGCTTGACTGAAACCAGAGTCCACTGCTACTCACATTTGAGAGAAGTTACACACCAGTGTGAGCCTTGGGTCCTCCTGATGTTACCACTGTGCATCTGCCACTTACCATCAGAAGACCCACAGCCATCACCACCAAGTAGGAGACACCAACGAGCAGCTGGATTTCTGAGAAAAGGACTCTTCTCCTACCACTTGTGTCTGACAGCAGCTAACAAAAGAAAGGCCTATATATTCAAAATTGTTCCAGAAGATTCAATTTCCTTCATATATTTAGGGTTTCTCTTATTTTTTTATGGAGAAGAAGACTGATCCCCTAAATGAAGAGGAAAGAGATGAGCTAAAATATACAGAAGCTGCCTTAAGAAACTACACTATTCAGAGAGAGAGAGAAGCATTATTGGAAGACTAAAAGGGATTTTGGCTTACTTCACCTTATTACATACTCACAGAGGTTCACAGAGAACCTCTTTCCTTCACATTCACTGCTTTTTCCAGCTAGTGACAACCATGCTGCTGAACGACAGGGATTCTCCAGTGATCCACATTTCTGTGCACAAGGCTGTGACACCCAACTTCTTCAAACATGTGTGGAAGTCAGGAAAAACTTGGATTGGTAATTTGTTTTTCATCATTAGAAGTTAAATTGCAGCAATTAAAATTTCATTCTAAAGTCACCTCTGACAGCAGTCTAACGGCTCATTAAGACAAATGAGATTAGTTAAACAAACACAGAATTTGACAGAATTTATAGGTCAGGCATCCCTTTTTCTGTTAAATAACTGTTCCAGAAATAGCCACAGTTCATGCTAATTGCATGTAGATCATACTGATGAGATCTGAATCACTGGTTTTTACCAAAATTCAAAATTGGGTCTGCTTCATCAGTTCAACTGATCAACATAATTCTTGCTCTCTGAGTACCCTATAAAACTGGGACTTTAAACTCTCAGAAAAAGAGTGGAAAGCACATTATGCCAAAGGGAACTGCAAATAAATAGGGCTAGATATATTTTTTGTGCTTAAGATGTTTTTTATTCTTTCTTTTCCTTGTCTTCCTGGAGCTGCCCAGAAGAAACTTCTAGTGATTACAGAGACTATGTTTATGTGTTCATCGTAGGACTGAAGAAGACAGAACTTAAAGCATCTCTGCTTCTTAGGGGAGAAGAGGGCCTATAAACAGCTTTTACACCTGTCTCATCCATTTTCTATTTGACTTTCTCTGGTCACCACCAAGTACTTGCATGTACAGACAGAGAAGTCAGAACAGGAACTTCTGGCATGAATGCTCTTGCTTCTGAATGAACAGAGCTGCTTCAACTAATAAAAGCCTCCCTGCAAACAAAAATCTGTCCTACAAATATTCAGGGAAGAAAATACAAGTCCTGAAGCAGTCTGGTTAAGTAATACTAGCTCCATTTAGTGAACTAATCCACAAACCATTGTTTTTTCACTCTTTACTGGGTTCTACTGATTACATTCAACATTACCAGTGCTGCTCTGTGGAGAAAATTCTTTCTAGCTTTGCATGGCCTTTAATCTTGAAGAAAACTAATAGACTGATATGATTTTTCAAACTATTGACATGAAATTCTTTCATTATACTCCTCTGCCTATAAAGCAACTCTGTATAGCTCACATAAGGTAAATGTGAATACAGCAAACCTAAAAACTTTCAGTCACGTGTTCACATTTTTCACCTACAGGAATTTCTCTTCAATTTTTCTTTGATATAATTTGTATTTAGTGTGCACTGCAATGGTTATTGGGATGGTGCCAAAAAAAGTGAAATGGCAGCACTTGGTGTAAATCATCTTCAGACAACACTCCTCTCTGCCATGCACAAGGAGTATGTTTGCTAGGGAATATGGACTGGAAACAGAGCCGTCTAGGCCATTCAGATATCAATTATTCAAAGCTCCATACCTGGAATATCCTACGTAGTTCTTGGCTCCTACAACAACTTGCCACTCTCAGTCTTCCCTTCATCTATTTATTGACAAATTTAATATCCTGGGTTGCTGAGGATAACTAGATTCTAGGAAAGGCTGTCACAAAAAAAAAAATTTCCAGAATATCCCAGGAGAACGTCACAAGTTTGAGCTGCTGCTGAATAGGAGAAAACTTAAAATTGTCTGACGTGACCTTTCTACTGCCAATGCAGAAGATGGCTGAATGTGGTCAAATAGCTGGAATAGCAAAGAATGAATCAGAGGGCCTTTTATCCAGAGATTACCTAGATCTGCACGTTATTATGGACAAACCCCTAACTGCTTTTGCAGCTTGTCTCCACATTTACCAACTACATGGACAGAGTGGATTCATGAACCCAACAGGAGGCTTCTTCCACATCCTCTGGAAAGACAGGAGACAGCTGATTCAGGACTACACAGTTCAGACTGGACATAGCTGCTCAGTCTCTGGGATTCAGCTGCCTCATTTGTACCAGCTGCCTAAGGATATCTGGGCACTTGATGAGTACCAAGGGACTGAAAGTTCATTACTGACAACAAAAATTTTAGAATGGTGAATCAAAAGTACCATCAGCCACATTCCAAAATCTACTGGAATTGGTGGGAGAATCTGTTAAGTTATCCTGTCTGTACCTGAGTTATTACCTATAGTTGAGACAAAGGTATGCTTAGATCACTGCTGCTGTCCAGTGCACTCAGATTAATAAATGTTTGCAAAAATGAACTAGAACTGACAAGCTCCTCTTACCATGAGCACTTTGTGAGCCATGACACGAATTCCTCCATCTCATCTCATTTGCAGTCTTGCCCTAAAGGTTTCTGTTCCTTTCTGCAAGATCATTTTGACTGTCCCACAGAAACAAATTCCTAGATGAACTCTAAGGGGCCTGATCCTGTTTGAAAATGTCAGTTTAAAACTCCTCTCTCACTTCACCATTCTTGGCAAGGGCTCAGACATGAACCACATGTCTGGTCGAGGAATTTGGCCCACAGACTGCTTTAATTACAACCTTCTCTAGTGATATTAAGTGGAGCTTCACTGGCATTAAAATGCTGTAGAAGTAATTAATCCTAATGAAATTATTTCCTATGTAATTTATAAACTTTACTTCTTTTAACTGGAAGAACTCCATGTGTTAGAACAACAACTACTTAAACATTCAAAGTTGAAAAAATGCCAGAAGACAGGAAAATCCTCATATTGCATTTTTGAGGATAATACTGAAGTGAGAAATGAAAAGCTGTTGAGATACCTTATTAGCAACTAGACTAACTCCAGCTACCCAGTGGGTCTGTTCTTAAAAAGTTATGAATTCAATATCTTTGTAGGCATATGAGAGAAGATTCAGGCCTGGAAACAGACCTGAAAGGATGCAAAATAGCAAACACTACTTATAAAATTTTGCATTCACTTAAATCCAAAGAATGTGAAATCTATTCACTTTTTTTTAAGTAGCAGAAATGACTGCAAATACTTTTGTTGAAAATCTATTACTTGACCTCTAATTTTACTGGCTAATGAAGCAATTAATTAATTTGTCCAAATTGCTATTACTTTACTTTATACTTACTGGTACTTTTGCTGCATAGGCAATAAAAAATAAATCAAAAGGAGAGTCATGCACCCACTTCCCCATGCCCACACTATTTGCTGATGCGAGCTTCAACTACTTATATTTCATCTTATATATTGTGGACTTCAAGGCAATTATTTTACAGCTATTCTAAATCCAAAACACAAACCATCCTCTTTTAGCACCATATACAAGCAAGCTTCTTCCTAATTATCAATCTCACAGTTTGTAGACTCATGCTTTTAACTACAGGAATAAATGAGAGTATTCCCTGCCCCCAAAATATCAGTATCTAAAGACGTACTTTAAATCATTCCTGTTCAAGAATGAGGTATCTAATCTCTAAGAAAACCAACACTCTAAAGGATATGAGAGAGTTAATACTTATATTTACACGAAGATATATTTTACTTTCAAAACAGTAAAGTATATAACAACAATGTCTAATTACTGTATTTTTAAATATCCTTCACACAGATTAAACTCTGTTAAAAGTATGCATAGACCAAGGCATTAGAAAAATCAAAAAGACTTCTTATTTTATAATTTTTTTTAAAAAAAACTTGAAAATTTTATATTGTCTAAATTTACAAAGTCCTGTCACTTTTTCATCAGTACTTATATGAATGGACTCATTAGTGCTGCATGCATGAACCACATGATGCAGATCACTGGGAGTGACCTGTAGTTCAGTCAGTGCTGTTGTTCATCAGTTAAAATTCTGGGATTTATTTCCATTCTTCCACAAGAAAAATGTATAAAAGTTAAAAATAAGGCCAATTATAAAGAGCACATCTTGTCTCCCAGCTCTAGTAACTGCAGGACACTTTCAATGCAGAGGACTTTTCATCTGGATTTTCTTACTTGGAGAAACTAACATCAAATTTTATTAAGATACCTTAATTCTCAATACTTTTAGCCTGTGAAAAGGAAGTATACACAGAATTAGTCTCTTTGTCCTTCTGCCTATACCCACTCTATGGATAGAACAGAAGACAATCACCCTGGAACACAGTTACTCCTATCATTCTCTTGTCGGAGGATGAAAAATTTCTGAGGCGGCACTACTAAAAAGTAGCCTATGACAGAGTAATTGGATCCTGCACAGATAAAGATTTTTTGTGATCAAAGCGAAAAATAGAACAGCCACCATCTCCAAACCACCTACAACAGAACTCTGATGTCTCTATAATAACTTCACTGAAAATATAAGCAATTTAAAAATTTCTTGCAATATATCTCTATATTAAACTGATAAAGGACAGAAAGAATTGCCTTGTAAGTAAGACTCATACCACTCTTCATTAGAGCTGTTTTGATCAAAGTTTTTTTCACTTGAATTGTATCTTTCATGCTTTTCTTTTTCGTGCCCAAGAAGAGTATGGAGTTTGAAAATCTCCTCACCAAATCAGCCTGTTGAACCCACTGAAGAAAAGACAATACTGTCATTCTTCTTGACAATACTGTCATTTTATACATGCCTGATTTGTGCCCTCAGTTCATCAGATTATAAAATGAGTTATGAAGAAGAGTAGACCAGACACATTCTTGCTATGAAAAAAAAATTCCAGCATATTTCAAGATTTCAACAAGTCCTGGTCTTGAATATCAAGCTGCCTGCATTTGGCCGCAAGTTTATATTTTTTTTTCCTAACTCTGTTGAGGCACTCGTAAGTTGCTCTCCTTATATGGGAGAGAAAAAGATTGTAACAGACATACAAAAGAGCACAATGTACCTACTTGATTGTTTGTTTTGTCAAAATAACTAGTCAAATATCAAAGCAGCTACAACATATACCTAAAAAAAGACTTCACACAAAGAAGAGATGAGTGTATAAAATCTTACAGAGGTACCTAAAACAGTAATAATTTTCCTCTCCTCCTGCCTTTCAGAGGAGATGCAAACTGTTAAGCATCACTGAGACTTACTATTGTGTTCTAGCATCCTTTCCCTCTGGCTGGTCTGTACAACAATAATGTTTGAAATAGCCCATGCACTGAAATTATTACCAGCCACTCATCATGAGCCCCAGGAGATGCAACCACTCCAGTGAGAACCACAGCATCCCCTGGTCTCATAGACACTGGTGCCTAGCAGCTGAAGACCTGCACACCATCCTCATCACTGAGGCCGACAGACACATCCTCCTCTACCTCCTCATCAAGCTGCAGGCTTCCAAAGGAGTACTTATTTCTAGGCATGGGAGAGGAGCTCAGCACAACAGGGTTTCCAAACACCAGGGGGTGAGTGAAGGGATTGATGACTTCTGAGTCAGAATCACTTGATTCCGTCCCACTGCTGGTGGAGCCCTCCATCATCTGGATTGCAGCCATGTGATCCATCACGCCACTGGCACGCAGAGACTGCATCCCTGGGCTCTGCTTTGACTGGGCCCCAGCTGGCATGCCATTGGCCATCGTTTTGCCTTCTGGAGAAGACATCTTAGCCACCCCACCTCCTTTGTAGTATCTCTCCTGCCCAGGGGTTGAGGATATCTGGCTTAGGATAAATGGATCTGTAACTGACTTATTGCAGAGATTATGGGTTTTCTGTGCACGAGGCCGTTGAGAGCCTGGAGAATATCTGCAATACCCATGGCAGTTAGTGGCATGGCTGTCCTCCTCCCCAGTCCTCACCCTGCAGTCGTGCCCATTTTCTGAGACATAACCCTGAGAGCCAGTTCTGCTCAGGCTCATGTTAGGGCTTGACTCTTTGCTACTGGGAGGCAATGGAGTGGCCAGTGGACTACGGCTTCCTGCCCCTCTAAACATTTCGTCAACCAGAGAGCTATGCCTTGGCATCCTGGGGCTTCCCCCAGTGTAGAAGGAGAGATTAGCTGTGTTATCATCAAGGTACTCTTCAGAGAGATACTGGGAAGACTTTAGAGAAGCTGAGGAGTCCCTATATCTAGTTCTATTGCGATTTTCGTCTCTGTAGTGAATATAGGCACCACTGGTCAAATCACCCTCATGATTGTCATTTGTTTGGGAATATGACCGGGTTATTTGTCCTCTGAGGAGATCATACTCGCTATCTACATCACTGCAGTCAATGAAAGGAATGGAGGTGCTGCTGCCATGAGCAGCCCTGGAAGCTGGACCTGTGCTTGGCTGCTGTGATTGAGGTCTGTTCTGCTGCATCCTATCCTTGGCAGGCTCCTCTTCTTCCTCCACTGTTGAGACCACTGCTCCATCCACCTTTCTGCCTTCCTTTGGACTCTTCTTCAAGGAAGGGCTCTTCTGCTGTCCAGTGTCTTCTGTTGAAGATTTCAACTCCTTCCCTTGCTGGCAGCTCTGCACTGTTGCAGCATCGTTGCTGTCTCCATAGGCTCTAGCACTCTGGAAAGATAATAGAGGGAAGGCAAGGGGAGACATAGGGAAAGACAAAAGGGGAGGGAGGGTGGGAGGGGAAAGGTTTGGGAGGGATGGGAGCCAGAGGGAAAAGGCTGCATGTAATTACACACCAGAATTTTGCATCTGCAGCAACATAGGAGTCTCATGAAAAGAAAAGAGGTAACCCAAGCCTCAAAACTGATTAGAATTAAAAAAAAGAGGTTTCTGATCTTTCTGAAGAACAGAAAAAAGTATAGGCTAAACAAGGAAAGAGAAGGCAGACAAACATAGTAAGGGGTATTTGGGGTGTTTTCATGCTCTAAGGCAGCCACTAACACTCTAAAAACACCAACCTGTGCGCACTACTCTGAGAAGTTGGAGGAAAATATAAAAACATACAACAAATTCTGCACAGCCTACTTAGATCCACTAAAAAGTCATATGTGGGCTTTTGAGCACCCTACATTCACTCCCTGGAGCATACCTGCCACTGGTTCATAAGCTAGCTTTTCTGCACACATCTGCCCAGCAGCCATGCTCCATCTACCTGAGCTTGTCTCAGCAACATTAAAATGCTACAAGCTGTTTGAAAGGGGCTCCATCTATAACAAAATTCTCTGAAGCTCCTGAATTTGCAGAAAGGAGACAGCCTGTGAATATCAAAAGGAAGTGATGCATGGAAGGTGAAGGGTCAGGTAGCATTCTTAAATGCATTAACCTAGTAGCTTGCTCCTGACATTTTAAGCTCTACTTAGCATAATGTTATGTGATCGTAGGTTCACCTCCACAGACACAGAGAACATTGGCAAGTGGAGAAACCACAACAACTGAGTCAGGAAAATGAAGTTTCCTGACCTGTCTCCTCTGAAGGCTGTCCCAGGAGGGCCATCAGCCCGTATGTTTGGGATGCCAGCAACTGGAGAAACCAGAGCCACAGAGTGGAAGAGGGCAAGGCCACTGGCACTGTCTGTGCTCGTAGGAGTGCTGTTTTCTGTGTTTACATGCATGGCTATGTGTTAATGTAGGGTATGTGTGCATTCATGTGGGTGCCTGCAGTGAATACATGCTCAGCCTTACTACCAGCTGGACCTGGGAACTTGCAGCTGCTGCAGCCTCACCACTATTGGGCTTTTGGACTTGTGAACTCCTAGCACATAGCAGCTGTCAGCATGAGATAAATACATATGGTATCTACCAGAGGTAATGGCTTACAAGGCCAGAGGTGCAATTTGTCTGAGGAAATAATTCTTCTCCTCCCTGGTTAATACCTGGTTAACACTAACCTCACACCTTGAAATGGGGAACCAAGACCTCTCAGCAAAGAAATTACACTCTCCCCAGATGTAATAGCCACAACCAAGGACCCTGGCAGCAACACTGAGGGTTGCAATTTTTCAGATGGTCATTAGTACAGCTCAGACAAGCTCACTATTTGTATTTGTCTGGTTGTCTGTAAGCAATGCTGTTTCTCTCAGCAGAACCCAAAGCTTATGACACCCAGGGCTCCTTAGCTCCCAGCTAAATGGTAAGCAAGCAGAAAATAGCAATCAGTGAAAGGTAATCTAACATGAAATGTTTAAAAGGATTTCATTTCCAGGGTTTCATCAACATCACTGACTTGTTTTGGCACCTCTGTATGCTGTTCTGAAGGCTGTGCAGTCAGACTCCTGATGGAATGAATCTTGCTGTGTTTCCTGGAGATAAAAGGAAAATCACATAAAGAGCTATTCCAGGGTTTTTTTTCTACAAACAGGAATCAAGAGACATGCTTTTAAAACAAAACCTTTAAATAACAGCTTTCATAAAATTTTGCTCCAAAACAAATTCCTCCTTTCTGTAACATTTTAATGTGCTATGTGTTGCAAGCATACCACTATAAGAAAAGGGAGAAGCACTGAAGCAGAAATGGTCTATCAGGTAAGCATGTATGATAGGCAATGAACTATTGTCATGGTCTTTGTGGCATTTTGGCCATTACTTTCAGCTCACCACGAGCATGATGAGTTCAGACAGAACTGGCTCTAGCAAGCTAGAAGACTTTCAGTTTCCCTGGAGTCCTCTCCCTTGAGCCTGGCTGTACTTTTTCTTACTTTCAGTTTTATCCTCAGCTGAATATGTCTGTTCACACACATTAACCACATCCCAACAAAGAGGGTGCAAATCAAATTGGGAAAAAGTTACCTGTGATAGTAGGATGTTCATTGCTGAAAACAGATTGAAGACTACTGATATTAAGTGAACTATAAGTTATGAAACTTCTGCCAAAATATTCAGGACCACAGGATATTATACATGTGATAAACTGTCAAACCAGCAGAGAAGGAATTTTTTTCCTTGGACTGGTGCCAGGATCTCAGACTACAACTAACTGGAAATCACAACTGTTCTTGGATTATAACATATTGGGATAATAAATTTATTTCCTCTCACCTCTCAAACTGCACTTTTTTGTGCCCTCCTTCCTTAACATAGTCAAGAACTTGCTTCTGAGTCCGACCACTGGAAGAAAACCAGAATTAAAGTAGTTAATACAATATACCACCTGGTCATCATAATCTTGTATTTGGCTTGCATATTAAGTCACAGGAACAAGAAAAGTATTTCTCACTATCAGCAGAAACTCATGTTAAGATCATACAGAAGGGGACCTGGTCAGATACACACAGATTTTTACCATTTTGCATGTTACTTGCCTCTTTTTTTTTGCTATGGAGTTACTTTTTGATGCCATTTCAGAACTGCTTCAATTCAAAGTTGTGTGAGCCCTACAGGATACTACATTACTGGGAAGTCACTACAATGGAAAGTGATGCAGGGGTTAAGCTTTCCTTTAATGAATTATATTCTTGAAACCTTTTTATTCAAATACCAGCCTTATCTGATATTAGTAAACCCTGGAACCAAGATGAAACCTCCTGACATGCTCTTCATTCCTTGGTTGCCACTATAAAACACACCTTTTCTGCATAGATTGAGGCTGGAAATCCCTTTCTCCCCTTCTGCTACAGGGTGTGAAGTAGTGAGAAAGCCCAGACTGTCTGTTGTGCAAAGTTATAAACTCCAAAGCAAACTGAAAGCAGCACAGGAAACCCACACCTCAAGAATGCTCAATTGAGAGCCAAATTCTTCCAATTCATTAGAGGCTTTCAGGGCCTGGAAAAGGTTACTGAATGTAGTAACACAGACCACAGTGAGTGGAGTATGTAGCCAAAACCTGTTTTCCAAAGCCGGAGTTAAGTTGAATGCACCTACACTTTTCTATCTACTTCAGGCAGAAACGTAACAAGTTATAGCTTGTTCACCCAACATAGGTCCTTCCATCTTAATTAATTTACTTTGCAGGCAGCAAACAAAGTGGGAAGAGAGTCAGAATGGCTATATATACACAATGTTCTTCTGCAAGGCATCTAGAGTGCATCATTCATCTCAGCAAAGAGCGTTTCTGGCTGTACAGCTTGTATCAGCTTCACAAACAAAATAAACTGTATGAATAAAAGGATTTCCCCCTGGCATACACAATGCAATATCTACAATGATGCTTCCGCCAGTGTAATGGTAAAAAAAAAAAAAACAACCCCAACTATTAAAAGCTTTCCTACAGGTCTAACAATATCATAAGTATACCTGGTCTTAGCAGAGGTGGTCATCTCACATAAATCCTTTGTGAGCATAAAGGTCCCTGCATAAAGCCGTTGCTTTTAACTACACAAATATGGGTTTATCACAGGGACATGCAACAATCTCTACTATGATACATAGGCAAGACCCCATCCTAGGAGCAGAGGATTCAAAAAATCCCCAAAAATTGCTAGCTAGTGTTGCTTAGGACACAGCTGATTTTTCTTGTGCAAAACCAGCCAGACCTTATTCTTATACGTTATCTTATACCTTACCTCCTTATACCTACCTTGCAACAGCTACCACAAAATTAATACAGGGTCTTCCCCTACAGTGTTCTTTGCACTATTCTGTCTGAGAAGATGCAATGGAAAATATAAAGGAGCAAACTACAATGTAAAAAAGGTGAACTGAAAATAACAAGTTTAATCCTAGACCATTATGGGTGTGATTTTGAAATGGAGAGGCAACAAAGGTGGAAAGAATGAACATCTTACCTGAACCTAAATGAAGAACCTCTAGAAAAAAGAACAGGTTTAGGCTTTGGTTTAGGTTCCTCAAAAAGCCTGAAAAAGGCATGATGCTCCACACAGATCTTCCAGAAAGACTTGCAAAAATCTCGACTGGCCATAAGGAATTCCAGGGTGTCCTGGAATGAACTCTGAAAATTGGGATAGCATTTGCAATGTAAGCTGGTCAGCAACACAGATTAGAGAAATGCATTGACAAATCAGGTGCTATGAAAAAAAAAAAACCAAAAGAAAAAAAAACAAAAGAAGAAACAAAAAAGCCCCTAAAGCTTCTTCCCAACTTAGTGTCTTTCAGGCTTAACAGGCCCTATCCTTCTAACGTTGAGACATCACTGGTCTGCCTGTCAGTATCAAGCTATTGCTCAAACTTCCTTTCATTGACAAATATGACAGATAAAGCAGTGGTTTGAATGTTAATGAGAAGAAGTTGATTATATGCTATACCTTAAGAATTGATGATACAGTACCAGAGTTGCAACCAGAAGATGACTCTGGGACATTCTGTAATGATTTATTCAATTTACACGTCCTTTGCCAGGATTGCTCACCTGAGATGTCAGGTTGATGTGCACAGTATCAATAGTGAGCATAAGCAATTAAAATATTCATGAGGTGATAAAAACCACGTGTGATCCGTGAGTAGAAATTTACCAAATAACCTTTTGTCAACTTCATCAACTCCTAACAAGGACTTACATTCACATCAGGTCGTAGTTTGATAAGAAAACGTTTCCTCTTGAAGCTCAGCTTTCGAACCTTAGCCCAGTTGAAGGCATTGATCTTGGTGTGACCCTGCAGAGAACAAAGCCAGCTGGGTTTAATCATTCCAGATCTGAATGGAAAAATCTAAACCACTAAAGAAGCCTGTCAGAAATTAATCATCTGTTCACTTAACTTGAAATGACGATATTTCTTATAACTCATCTTCTGATAATGCAAACCACAAACATCTGGTGCAATGACTGAAGGCAGGCACTTATGGTTAAACTCTTGCAATACAGGACTAGTTCCTGTGAAAATATCCACCCCAGTATCACTGCACGAGACAGGGTGGACCAGATTTTGCTATCTTGTGCCACTATGAAGACTCAAGATCTTTTGTGGACTAAATCACCTTCCAAAGGTGCCTCACTCTATTTCCAGCAGTGACAGAGAATGCAGTGAATCCCGACATATGTCACCTCACTTCGATGAAGTAGATTTCCTCCCTCTTTTTATGTCTTCAGGGCAAAATAAATATCCCCTTAAATATTGCTTAACTTGGAAAAAACAAGCAACTGCAGGTTTTGTATTGGAAGTACAAAATACTGTGCATATTTTGACCTTTCATAGGGAGAGCCAGAAGCAAAGGCAACCTAAACAAATTATTTGTCTCTGAAGAGCCACAAAATGATTTTCTGGGAAAAAGCAACCAATACCATAAGCAAACAGGAAGAAGGAAATTATCTTCATAGTACTTCAACTCCCAGCCACTACATCATTTGCCCATCATCACTACCCTCCAGAAGTTTCATTCTTAATCTATGTCAGCAGGTATTGGAGGTGTTATGTTAAAATATTCACCACAGCAGTTTGTTCAATGAAGACTTCAATACAAACATTTCTAGAGCACGGAACAGAAGTTTCAGAGAACTACTACAGGACTGCTAAAAGCAGAAACCCACGTTGATTTGGGCCCCATCACCAGACAGCTGTAGGAGTAATGACAGTGTAATGATCTCTGCTAAGTCAACCAGCTGTCTAAGAATCACATAATTAATCTACTTAAAATAATCAGCAGCACTGACATTGACTTCTAAATAAATGGCAGACTTTAAAATAAGTCTGACTACAGCTTATGCCATTTGTGAGTGAACCTTTATTTTCATTTGGTTCATTCTAATGAGATCCTCAGATTTCAATTTCTATCAGTTATAACCAAAATAAAAATAATAAAGAACTTAGCTCTTGACCTATGAAGTGGTTGAAGGAAGCCCTAAGCCTACTGACAGACGCCAATTGCTGGGCAGACTCTAGCAGGTCACAGCCTGACTTCCTTTTCAGCATTCAGTCTTGGTGCTTGACCCAGTAAAATTTCCAAGCTTTTCAGAAACTTTAAAAACAAAACTGTTTTGAAAGTCCCAAACACATTAGGTCAAGAAGACATGACTTCAGACCTTGACAAATCAAGCCTTGGGACATCAACCTGCAGCTACACTTCACAGAAGGACCCCAGCTGTGTGCTGGCACTCTGAGGTCCGTGCTGCTTTCAGTGGACACACACTTTTACCTTGAAGACAGCCTTCATTTACAAGGCTGGCAGTTCATTAATTCAGCTGATGAAAATGCTGTGGGGGAGCAGCAGAAGGGCCTGAACATACAATTGCTTGAGTTATGTGCATTTCTAACAATGTCCTAGTGTTCTCATGGTTCAACCTGTGCTTCAGCTTTGGGGTTCTACTACCAACTCATTTAGTTGATCAGGGATCTTTTCAATTTGCTGCTTCTTTTGGGCTGTTTGTTTGGTTGGGCATTTTTAAATCTTATCTCAGAGCATTTGGGTCAGACACTTCTGGGCTTGTTTGTTGCTGTTATTTGCTTTATGAGAGGATGCAAAGTACTTTGTAAGGCTGAAAACACTAGTATTTTAACTATAGTCAAACAGTTAAAAATGAATATTCTTTTTTGACAATTGTAAAAGGGACATTTTACAGAACAGCTTACTTACTGTTTTTAGCAAAGAGTCAGGTGAGCATCTAAAGTGAAAGCAGCAGACATCAGCTAACTACCTGTAGCTTCACAATTGTAAAAGCCAAACTTGTTATTTATGTAATGGGAACTGCAGAATGAGAATTTGACAAATTTACTAATGATGCTTCATGAATAGTACTAGACTGACTGGAGTAGGAGAGGAGAGGAGAGGAAAGAAATAGAAGGAAAACAGTTTGGACCTTTAAGGGAAAGAAGTAAGATCCATGGATTCAGCGAAGACACAATGGCAAAGGCTGGTCAAGAAAATTGTAAAAACTTTGACAAAGTAACACTACAGAGAGCTTATATTTACTGCCTTCATCCTTCTGCATGGACTCCAGCTGTCTGTTGTTTTACTTGTCTCTGCTTCTCACCCATTTAATGTGCACCATGCCTGCAAGACCTACCTGCTCCTATATGTAGGAGAAGTCAGCATGACCAACCTGCAAATCATGAGCCGCGGCTCAGTTTGCATCCTGAACAGCACATTGTGGATGCAGATGGAGCTCTACACTGTGCATCACATAAGGCAGGAGACCCTGGAAGTCAAGGACCCAATGCAGCTATAACAGATTTAAGGTCATTCTTAGAAAAATTTTGGAAGTTCCTGCATTTTCCCAACTGAATACTTGTAGACATGGCTGAGTTCCTGAACTCTTACTGTTGACAGAAATCTCTCTGCTTTATGAAGTGGAAAACCACATCCTGAGCAGCTCTAACCTGAAACACCAGAATGCCTGTGTTGGCAACGGCCAGGTTGATTTTTGTCCCCTCCCTGTCCTTGGCTGGATGTAAGCGGATCCCGTACATCTCCAGTCGACGGGCAATCTCCAAAAGCTGGAAGTCAGACTCTGCTGGTGTCTGTCCCCTTGAAAAAGAAAACAGAGAACACTCACAAGCTTGTCACACATTTTAATAGAGATCAAGAGGTCCTCCAGAGATCAAAGAGACATTTGATCAAAGAGACTGAAAACTGTCAGAGGTATAATATCTATATGGTTTTTCTACACCCCCAGACTTATATCAGCTAGAACAACAACTTACTCAAAACAAATATCAAAGAATACACAGATTTTACAGTTATTATAAATTTTGATTGCTTCAATTCTCAGACACCTGATACAGCTAGATTTTAAACCATTAGCTCTAACAGAATTCACTACCTCCCTTCATTTTTTCCACTAGAAAATATGCCATATGACTAAAAAAAAAAAAAAGAATGGAAGCGTGTAATGATGCTATTCATTTTAAAAGGGTTTGTAATACCAAAATGAAGTAAAACAGAAGGCATGAAAACCTTACCGTAAATGTTGTGAAGCCATAAGCATCACCACCATTAACTGTGATGAAATTATGCAAAGCTTTGATTATTACTGCCATAGAAATCACTACCACTCACCTATTATTCAACCTAGCTCAAAAATAAAACCGGTCACATCTTGAATTGTTCTTGACAGCTAAGAAATACTTTTCTGTGCCTTACTGTTACTTCTGTTCACCATCTTCCTAGTACAGGTCTTTTCTCCAGACATTAGGATACCAATTTGCATCATCATCTTGAATTCTGTTCCCCCAAATCCATAATTCTGCAAGTACTCTGTGCTTTTCCTAAGACTGTCACTAAACCCCTCCTTCAACCTATCTCAAAATACAGCATGGAAAGGTAAAGCAACATTCAGTGTCCTTGAAACTAAAGGACTACTGTCAGAAGTGCCTGACTGATCAGTCGTGATTTGCAATCATACCTGCATGCACAAAATCAGCAGTAAAGCATTTGGTATGAAATAGACTGTAAAATAACAGCATGCTTGAATGAATATCGAATCAATTGCGCTTTAAACATCTTGTTATGATGATGGGGAAAAGGCAGGAGTAACCTTCAGAAAGTTCATAGGCTTTAACAGTTTTGAAGAAGCAACCTTTGAGAAACTCAGAGGTGCAAAGCTCTTTTGTATTTCAGATCTAGCATATACTTACCATTAGAACTACTTTACTGAAAAAGAAGGCAAATAACAAAAGCACAAAAGTCTTACATGTGGTTACGGTGAAATTCCATGATTTTGTCTTCTAGTGCTTCTTGATGAGGTATATACTTGTTCTTCGCTAAGTGTTCACGATCTATGGTTTCATCAAAATCCCCAATCTCAGCTGTGGAGAATTTTAAGAGGAGTCTATTAAAGCACTATATTACATCTGAATAATCCGGTCAATCCAGAAGACTCAGACAGCTGGGAAGATGGCAGAGAAGCAAACACAGTTCCTTGCAACCTGTGCCATGGTTTTATGATTCAGATTCACAGTATATTATCTTCCATATATTACTCTCTTCTCCTCTGTGTTAGTATTTGATACGTGAGAAGAAGCCCAAGGATTTCTCCCATCTACCACAACTAATTAAGTTGCTGGATGTCAACTGAAGAGATGAAGGAATCAGTGCCACCTTGACTTGTGTGGGGGATAAGGGCAGGGGTAACAGGGAGGGCAGCACTAACTGAGCAGAACTCATCCATCTCTCTCATGGTGCTCTCCATGAAGCAGCCAAACACCATCTTCCTCTCCAAGCCCATGTCCCACATGTAATCTTTGAGAGAAAGTCAAAAAGATGGTTCTGTTTGCTTGTTTGAATACTAGCTTGTAATCCACCTCATGGGATTATGAAACATTTGCCTCCCTCTAATTCTGCAGCAGTTTGAGACACATTCTGTCTCCCTCCTCCTCAAAGCTGCTCCCATCTGCTGCAGTTATTCAACACTGTGTATGCAACAGTATGGCACACCCACCTTCCATTTTGCAGCCCATTCAGTGAAATCTCCTTTCTTTCTGGCAGGCGTGGGGGTGGGGGGCAGGCAATCTATCTGTGGGTTTAAATTACTATCTTGTTGCCTGCTATTCTTGGAATGTCTCTGAAAATCTTGCTATTAGTTTTTTCACTGAACGGGCATAGCAGCTTCTGCCTGCAAACCTGACGGAGCAATAGCAACATCGCTGCAACAAAGGCTGCTTGCTACCTTGGTAACGTCAGGGAAATTAAAACACAGTGCCCTCAAATTAACTGCAGGTTGCAGTCAGACACGTTGTTGCACAGCTGACCCAGGATATGACAGACCATGCTCAGATACACCTGCTTCACCCTCACCTCAGTTCTGCCCATGTAAATGAACCCTTGATCCAGTTCTGTTCGAACTAAGTCTGTTCAGAAAAAGGGAAGATTTCAGATCACATTTAAAACACTGTATTTCTGACAAACTGGGATCAGATGTACCTTAAAAGCACAGGGGAAACAATAGCCTGTGCAGGCACTGAAAATGAGGAACCAAAGCATCTGTGAATGACAGAGCAGTAGCTTTTTTGACCCAAATTGCCTGCAGACACATGATGACATTTTTTACTTTGAAGGTCAGAGGTGGAAAAGAGTTGAAAACTGAGATTTACAGAAAACTGTCTGATTTACACCTCCTTATTCACCCCATCTGCTCTCAATCATTCCTTAGAATGGTAGAAATACTACACAACCTTTGAGAATTCCCGTTTTTAAAACTGTCCCGTTTGTCCCCATCTCATAAACAGCTCTCTGCTTCCAGTTTTATTCAACCCAGACTCAAAGATCTTCAACGTCTGTTTTTAATCCTACCTCAAATAAATGGCAAGTTTCTGTTCTTTAATGAAACCATAAACCCGCCTAAGTTTGCAGCACCTAAAATAACGTGGGCCTGGATTCTTCAAAATGCAGTTCAAAACCCCTGTATCTGTGTACACAGATGAGCTTAACAAACCTCCTGTAGGGCTTTCTTCAGAGTCAACAGTACAGAAGACACTTTCTTCACCTCTACATGATTTCTAAAATGTTCTCAGCATTTTTAAACTGCTAATCCATTATCAAAACTGTCTTCCTGTCTTTCAAGTTCTGAATTTGTTGTCTTTGACCTGGTACTCAACAAGCTTTTACTTACTGCCTTACTCTCCTTTTCCACCTTAAATGCCTTCCTAGTAGCACTCCATCAAGAATGAGAGGGAGTCATATTGCAAATATTGTCAGCCTCACGTGTAACTATTCTTTAAAATCTTTTTATGTGATTTACCCAAAGACTTATTACACTGCTGATGGTTTTTCTCTTACCTTGCAAGTGCATTACACCACACTGTATTCTGTCTGCATGAGCACTTCTGATATGTCTAATGCTTGTATTTCAGCTCTTCTCCTCTTACGAGAAGAGCTCTCCTCTCCTTCTTCCAGAATTATGGAATTGCTTCATTTGGAAAAGACCTCTAAGATCACCAAGTCCAACTGCTAACCCAGCATTGCCAAGTCCATCAGTAACTATGTGCCTGTGTGCCACATCTACACATCTTTTAAGTACCTCCAGGGATGGTGACTACTACTTCCTGGAGAAGCCGATTCCAATGCTTGAATTTCTTATTTCCATGAAGAGATTTTTCCTAGTATCTAATCTAAAGCTCCCCTGGTACAACTTGAGGCTATTTCCTCTTGTGCTGTCACTTGTTCCCTGGGAGAAGAGGGAACCCCACCTAGCTACACCCTCCTGTCAGGCAATTGTAGAGAGCAATAAGCGCTCCCAATCCTCCTTTTTCCCAGGCTAAACCACCTCAGCTCCCTCAGCTGCTCCTAATAAGACCTTTGCTCCAGACCCTTCCACAGCTTCCCTGCCTTTCTCTGGACACGCTAGCACCTGAGTGCCTTTCTGAGGGACACAGAACTGGACACAGGATTTGAGGTGTGGTCTCATCAATGCTGAGTATAGGGGGACAGACAATGACAGCCCTGGTCCTGCTGGCCACACTATTGTTGATACAGGCCAGGATGACACTGGCCTTCTTGGCAACCTGGGCACACTCTGGCTCATGGTCAGTCCACCTTCATACTTCAAACACTCACTGTAGTGCATCATTTGCAGTACCCACGTGTCCTCTCACTTCTAACACTTTTTACAATGCTTTGAAGGTAGTTTTAAATTGAACGTTTCAAATAAAAAATGTCATTCTGTAATATACATGCTAATTTAGCAGAAACCTATTTGCTGTCATATTGTGATTTTATGGTAAGTAACAGTCTATAACATTGACATAAAGCTTGCATACGTAATATATGGGCCACCTGGAATCAGATATTCCCCATGGAAACTACTCATTGGCACAGCATTAGTAAGACATACAATAACTAACCTGCATTCTCAATCTTTCCCTTTTGATACCATTACTCTTATCATCTGCTCACTCTGGTTTTTATTGCAGACAAATACATAATACTTCTTTTGCTATTGAAAAGTAAGCTAAAGACAAAATGAATAAAGACAGCCATGCAGATAAGATACAGATATAGACTCTTACCAGAGAAAATTTTCACAGAAAAAGGTTAGTGAGACACAAGATGGACAAATAAAAAGGACAATTGCAAACTTCTATCAGAGTTTTCTAGCTAACATCATCATAAAGCAATATCTCAAATGAAGAGAGACACATGCATTAGGGTGTCCACTCCTCAACATCTTTTTTTAGTGCACATTTAATAAGAAAACAGCCTCCTAGAACGCAGTTTAGCAAATGAGACTCAATTTCCCCAAATGATTAAAATTTTTTTTAATGCCTGAGATTAAAGAAAGTTACAACTAGCTTAACCAAGAAAAGAAATACAGCTGGCTTGCTGGGCACTGTAACAGGAAAAAAATAGACAAAGTCAATGATTTTATTTTTTTAAGTCTGTGCTACCAAAATACTCAATTTTAAAATGGTATGAGGACTACAAAATTTCACAGCATCTTACTGCTACTCAGTCACACTGGTCAATGATCACCATAGCAAACAGAACCATAAAATACCTGCCTTTCCAACAGCAATTGATGAGAAACTGCCCTAATGCTCTGACAGACTATGACAAAGAATCATGAGATTCATCTGCTCACCTCCAAAGAGCTTCCAAATGTCTTTGTCGACAGTAATTCCCATACAACAGCATTACAGTGCAAGTACACAATACGGAATTGTACCAGGACCACACAAAACAATGTCTATTACAAACATTATACTTGCTGCTAAGTGGTTTTTCATAATGATATTTTCAAGATGAGTATCCATAAAGTCTTGAAAAGAAAACATATACTGTCTTTCAAGTGATGGGGAAGCTAAAAGAAGGTTTGATGTCATGAACAAAATTAATGTATGATTTCACTGGACAGTGTTATTGTGCATATCTAGCAATTTTTAAAAAAGGCTTATAATCTATTGTTTTCTTTTCTTCCCTATCAGTTTTCTCTTAGGACTGAGATTTAGCCTGGCATTCTAAGTATGTTTATTTACTACATTCTCTAGACAGCATACAGATCTCCAGGAATTTGAATACCCTGCTGACATGATGCAAAGTATAATGAAACAGGATTTCAGCAGAATTCAACGTTTGCCACTGCCCGCAAAGTCTACTTTTTAAATGATCTTTGGCAACCTATCAAATGCTTTGAAAATTTAAATCCAGTGACCAGAAACTCTTCTTTATTTGAAACAGTAAATTATATGTATTTGAATGCCATTGTACAAAACTACAATAAATTGTCTATGGCTTAAACCTGTGCCTACAGCAGCTACTAACAGGTAATGCTGCGAGGCAAGTCCAACCAATCATCCTGTTTATCCACCTGGAAAGAAGAGAAAAGGGAACTTACACTGTACTATATGTGAGATTAGGAGGGCAGTGCTGGTGTCATTACATGTCAGCCTTCCCTGTGCCAGGTCCTGCTTCACTTGCAATGCAAATAGGTACCTGCAAAACAAACGTGCACAAAGAGTTACACAAAGCAGGAGGGGAAAAAGGGAAAGTATTCCAGCTTTGGCTTTGACTGCATGATCCCTTCACATTTTGGAATCTACAAAAGTGATCTGAATTACCTACGTTTAGAGGGTAAAAAAAACACACCAGATACTGCATTACTGCCCTTAGAGCTGTACATGGTGGCTGCTTTGAAGAGCCAAGATATCTCTTTTTCTCTCTTCCTCCCTCTGTTTGGAACCAGAGCAACGACATATGACAGGGCTAGCAAATGTGACAGCTATTAAGTACTCAGCAAGAGATAATGCAGCTGCTTCTAACCATGAAGAAATGACAGATAAACCAGTGATTCAGAGTTATCAGTTGGTTCTTGCAGAATACAAAGTGAACTCTAAACTTCCACCTTGGCACTCACTTGGGAATGAGGCATAAAATCTTGCTCAAACAACTCTAGCTAGCTGATACCTTTGTGGCCCTAATATCTGCACTGTCCATGTACCAGCCCTTTCTAACATTGCCTCCAAACCATTTCAGCCATGCAGGGCAATTCTACACTGCCAGTTTAAATGCAGAGACAACAGAAGTCCAAGATGTTATTTCATCATTTAAATTTCTTTTAGCTTCAACAGAAATTGGCTTAGTTCCATTCACTATCCAATTCTCCCCTCAAAAAAACCCCAAAAAACAAACAAACAAAAAAACTAACCAACAAACCCAAAAAAACTCCAACAAAAAGCTATCAATGGGCATTTTTCCTACAGCTGGTATGAAACCTGAAGTGGTGAGACACACCTTAACAAGCCTTCCAAAGACTGCAGCTCCTCTGGAGAACTCATACTAGGATCTCAATAATTTTAATAAGACTAGATTTTAATAGGTTTAGACAAAAGCTCTCATTTGAACAGTGACTTTCTGAATGAGAAGGTGTAGGTACACTAAATGAAAAGGGTAAGCTTTAGATTTGAGGAGTATGGAAAAGTACTGTGTGTGTACATGCTCAAATAATATAGCAGATCTATAGAACATCCTTTTGAAACCTACAGACATCTGTCTAGCCATACAAAATTCACCCTGGTAGAGGAACATAGAACAAAAATGTTATAGTCTCTTCTTCAAGTGATGAAGTAGTTCCCCATGGATATGCTTTCACATCCCACACATTGCTGTGTATATATATTCAAGTCCCTTAGCATACATATTTAAAATCTAACCAAAAAAAGTCATTAGGATTAAGAGACACATCTCCAGGTACAGAGAGAGACCACTAAAAATTAATTTTCACTTCTCATACTAAGAAATAGATATGCAGAGTATTCAGAAACAGAAATGTTTCATTATTAACATCATGTTGCGAGTTTTCCTTCATCCCTTTATTCTTTTCACTTTTTCTTTTATTCTTTAGTCTTTACCAAGTCAATACTTCTTCTTCCTACCCCATGTTTCTACTTTTCTCTTTCCAGGCCATCAAGCAATATCAATAATTTATTTTTTTTCAATTCCAATTCTCTATTGCCAAAATAAAACATGAGAAAGATAAACAGTGAACATCACAAAAGTGGAATTGTCCTTTATAATGCAAGTCATAAGGCCACCAGAACTCTTTACAAAAGAGGACTTCTTCTTTTGAGAAGACTGAAAATAGAAACTAATAGAGACTATTCTTAATCACAATGAAAACATGTAATTAAAATCTAATAATAGTGTAGACCAGAAAAAGAGTGAAAAGTTGCAATGAAGATATACTGCAACAAAACAAAGTTTCTGACCATAAATGAACGACCTGCTAGTGAGAAAGAACCTTATGTGTATGAAAGGTCCCTCATACACATGATATTTGCTCACAAAGAAATAGGAGGTTTTGTGCCAATACATTGTGAAATTCAAAGCTTAAATGAAGTTTCTGAAATGCACTGAAAAGCATTTAAACATTAGTTTTAAGGCACTCTGTCTGCATACGTGTGTATCTTTCTCTACATTCTTATTTTTCATTTTATTCCTTCTCCTCTTCATTTCTCCATCTCCAAAGTCACACTTCCACCTGTGCAAACCTTTGGCATTTGTGTTGGCTGTACAGACAGGGTCCAATGCTGCTGCAAATCAGCAATCCACACAAAACACCTCTCTCCCAAATGAGGGTGCAGAGTCACACATGTCCCCTGGCAGAGGGTACCCCAGGGTGCCCATATGTGACTGGATCATGCCAAACAGAGAACTCTGCTGCCAAACTGACTTCTCTTGGGGTAGTTAGTAAAGCTCTCCCAGGACTCCATATCCACGGATGCAAAGGACTCCTGCACTTTGCAGAACCTCTCAGCACAGACTGCAGCTGAATCTTAGGGCCTATTTTCTCAGTGCATTCAAGGCTTGGACAAATAACACCAAGCTAAAAGTAAGAGGCAGTCATCCATCCTCACCCAGTCATCTCAAATTCCATGTTCTCACCTCTGTCCACCAGAGATTTAACAAGAAGAAATAGTCCCACAGCTACTCACCTTGTCAGTTCCTCCTGCAGCTGAGCGTGATCGGGTGGGAAGAATTTTACCACAAATTTTACAACAACGTGCTTCGGTCCTAGGGAAAATGTCAAAGGAAGTTAACAAACATCAATAACATGCTGGCCAAATATGCACAATGATGTACAAAGGGTGATTCATGTAACCTGCAGTGCATACGGACGTGCTAACCTCTTGTCCTTTCTTAGTATGCAGGATATTTAGAGACTGCCCAATAAAATTTACACAAATAAAAGGGAACAGTAACTTGGTCAAGGGCTACTCTTCCAAAACCAAGTATCTCTTCAGCAATTACATCAGTTGATACAAAAAAATGTATGTGTATCCACTTTCCTTACTTCAGAACAGGAGGGAACTAAAATACAGTCTACTTTTTAAGTCCACTAGCAAATCACTATTTCTGTTTTAAGAACAGCACATTTGTTCCAATTCTTACAAGTATGACCAGTGACAAAAGGACCACTTCATCCCTGTCTTGTGAGAGGGAGAGCTGCCAGAGCACACACTTAAACTAATAAGACCAGAAAAGCACCTAGAAGAACTGAATCTAAATGGCAAAGCTCAATAAATTAAGAACTTGGCTGATATTTGGCAGAGAAACAAAATGGTCAGAACCTTTCCTGTTCACTTCTACTCTTTCCAGAGATGGTGGCTGTTTACAATTTTCTGTTCTTTCCTACCACCCACTGTAGCTTTCTTTCCATCCCAACTGTTTCCTCCTCCTGGTTTTTGAAAGTCCCAGGTTCTGCAGCAATGTCCACACAGGTGTGATACATCTGCCAGCTCCTTCCCAGTAATAAAGTCTTCCCGTTCTTTTCCTTCTATTCTGATTCCTGCTACTACCAGTCAGAAATGTATGCTCCTTTACTCCTTCTTTTACTGCACTCTTTTTCTCTACAAAATTGTTCCCTCCATTGCCACCAGTGCCTCTTCCAGTGACTGATTAAACCTCAGCCTCCCATGGGGTGGGGTCAGCCCATTCCTATGCTCATATGACATAACTTCACAGGTACATCTTTTAAAGATAGGCCAGAACTAAAAAAAAAAAATTCCAACAAAATTTTGTGCAGAAGGTTGAGAATATAAAGATTGCAACCGACAAGACTCCTAATTTATTCAAGTACTCTCAGACTGAGGAAAGAAATGTCAACAAGGAAGTACTTACTTCTAATCTGTTTCATAACAGGCTTCAAAAGATCGAGCCACACCTGAAAACAAAAGAAGGTGGTGTTATCATATCTAAACACACTGCCAGAGGAGCATTTTCCATTGCAATACCTAGATTATCAGTCACCTATTTATTTTTTCCAGTATGGTCATTATGCTTTCCTTAATTATACATGGTGGGTTTTCTCCCTAAAACTCTGGGGGATGCTCAGGAAACAGCACTGTGAATGCTTTCAAAGCAGTAGAGATTCAGATAGCTGGGAAACAGTGAGAAAATCTCCCCCTCACTTGTCCCAGACACCAATGATCACAGCACATGTGTCAGGAGCCGTTAATTTTTTGGAAAGAACAACTGAAATGAGAAGTTTAGGAAAAGACAATCCTATATTGTCATTGAGTTCCAAACTCTGCATAATCTCAAGAAAGGGAAGTGAATGGAGCTGGTGCTTGCCATTGAGGCTGGGAATGCTGGACAAATGGAGAAATGAGATGGCAGCAGCCTACAGGTATGCGGGACCGAGCAGGAATCCCAGTGTGAGGTCTGGGCGTAAATGTGGAGCTCTGTTTCTGGGCTCCATGGAGGTGAAGGAGCCTCCCTCCCACCACCTGCAGGAGGAATGGACTCTCAGATCACAGGTGTGAAGCAGGAAACAGGCATGGGTGGGAGAAAGCTTACTTTTGAGCTATGGAACATTTTCTCTTTTCTATAAGCCTGGGAAATTCAGGCCCAGGCATTCTTAACTGGGGACAGTGTAACTTCTGCATGTAGTTCACTTGACAACCCATTTTCCAGGACAGTGTGTGGGTCTTTCCTTCAGCTTTCAAAAGCCAAGCAGTGGGTGGAAATACAGTTTTGAGAGCCTATTCCCCTATTCTGCAGTCTCAAGTCAGAAAGGCTGGGGCAAAATGTTACAGAAAGCCAAGGGACAATCACGCAGAAGGTAAAACCAGATGATTCACAGGGCCTTGGAGACAGCTCACAGTCCTCAGCTGGTAACTACCCATGTCCATGATTTATATTTTGTTATCTCACTAAATTGCACAGGGCCTTCCTTGAAGACATCTGGAATTTGTGGAAGAACACCCTACAACCACCACAAAGGTTAAAGCCATTTAAAAACACATTAACTGAATCTTCCTCTAGAAAAAGTGCATGCATTAAAATTATTACTTCTTTGACCTTTAATAATTTTAGATTATGCAGAGACTGAAACATAGTCAAAATATCCCTTTCCCAAAATGACTTGAAGAATTGACAAATTGACAAAACTTGAGAATCCAGAGAGGAGCAGGCCTGTATCACTGCTGTAACTGCTCCAATGCCATGTGCCATTTTTATCATTACTAATATGAGTGATTCCAATTAGCAGAGACCTCACAGCCCTGCCCTTTCCCACACACTAATGTTACTCAACAGAATTCTTGTTATGTTTCTCAGTCTAGGAAAAGCTTTTTCTTTTGTTTCAGAGGTTGAAGAAACTTGGTTATCCAAGAACAGCAGTACAGTTTTTATCACGTTAAACTGGTCCTGCCACACTTTGACACTTGAATAACTTAAAATGTTTTGTTTCAGAAAGTTTGCATGTACATAATCTACAACAATGGTCAGGGACTTTGCCAAGTTTAACGAGGGGGGAAAAGACATTTGAATATGAAATAGCCAATTTACAAGATTATGAGAATAATGTATTTTGCTTGATGCCAAAAACAAACAAACAACCAACCACAAAAACCCCAAAATAAAACAAACAAAGAAAAAAAAAACCCAAAACAACAAAAGCAAAAGCACCATAAAAAAACCCTCTCTTCTCCTCAGAGGTGATTTAAGGTACAGCATGAGCACACAAGTGCACCATTCCTTTCTCTGCTTTCCCAGCCATCCTACAAGGAAGTTACAACATCCTTGAACAGACGGCTGGATACTGCAAATCCATGTACTGAATGCATGTAGTGAGAAAGGTGGGGCAAAATGACAATGTCACCACTATGGCCAAACCCAACCAATCAAAACTTTTGCATCATGCAGCTCCCACATTGTATCTAAACACCATCAATCTTAGACTGGTTTATAAACTGGAAAGGAAAACTAATGTGAGGACTTAATTGAGATTAATGTTTTTAATTTTCTTCAGAACTACAAGGCTAGATTATTTATTTGTTAAACAAAGGGTGGCATTCCATGATGGTGACCAGATTTCAGCAGTTGGACAACTGGCGCAGACAGCAAGTGTGATGAAACTCTGTGAAACCTCAGGCTTGGCGACAGTGCCTCATTTTTCTCCTTGTCCCAGCAGGAAGTGGAGCACTCAGACCCTCCACAATCATCTCCCATGCAGATCTCATCTGCTCCAAGCATGGCATGCTTGAATGTATACAGCTGCCAGGCAACTTGACATACCACTGTCACTATGTCAGATACGAGGTCTGGAGCTTTGCATGTTGAAATAAACACAGCCAAATTGTGAATATGTGACTTCATATACATATGATTACATCCAAACAAATATGCTCTAAATATTTATTTTTCCTTTTATATTTCACTCTACACTGGAAATGCAATTCATTCTCTGCAGATAATATGAATATAAAATATGTATGTGTGTTTCATTTCTCAGACATATCATTAACTGCAGGGCTTTTTAGTTGCACAATGCTTGAGTTCTACATTATGGCCTTTATGAAGCTCAGAAAATTTTAAATCCTGTGGGAACATTCACCTCAATTGCATCATATAAACTGGTTACAATAAGTTAAGTGTAAATAATACTCTCAGAGTGCTGCTCCACACCGAATCAACAATTCATAATCAAATCTTCTGCTTCAGAGTTTCTGTGAGCTGCTTTCGGGTGGTTGAAGGCATTAATTCACTGAATTTCACCATTCTTGGGGCACAGCTGACCAGATATGCACAAGGTTTGTGGAGCTCGGCATTTTTCAGAAGCAAAGACTGGACCAGCAAGAATATGGACTGGTGTTCTCAAATATTTGGCTAGTACCTCCTTTTGCAAGAGCAGGGGCTAGCTGAGTTTCCATGTTCAGTGCATGGAAGCATTTTCCTTCAGCTCAAACTGGCACTGGGCTTAAGGGGTTTTCTCCACCTTTCTCTTCATCAGAGCCCTGCATCCCCACTGTGATTGTCTGGACATATTTCCAGCCAGTCAGTTCCTGCCACTGTGAGGGCCTCAGGCAGTGGCAGCACCTCAATCTCTCCTGTGTTCTGCCTCAAGCAAATAAACCACTTTGTTTTCACAAGACTGAAAACTGTTAGTTTACTTCAGGTCTCTGAGCAAAATGCAGACAGTCATCTATTTAAAACTTAATGACCTGTGAAGTAGAGAAGGTTGATCAAATGACCTTCTCTATTTTCTAGAAAACTAAAAAGCAACTGTATCTACAAAAGATGTTAGGATTTGTTTCAGTTTTACATACACACATCAATAATGCCAGAAGGTCATTATTAACAAAGCTATGTGGACCCTCTGCTGCAATGGTACTGTACAGTTGCACTGTTTAGAAAAGTTACATTAAGCTCTCAAGTTACCTCAAGCATTAGCCAACAGTATCTGGCAGAATGCTAACCCTTCTAGTGAACTGTGTTTCATCTAATTCCAGCAGCACACTGTGAAGCAGATCCCTTCTAAAGATTGACATCCATTTTAAAAAAAATCATGTTTAATTATAGTTAGCCTAGAACACTATGACCACTAGCATTCTGTTTTACTGTCTATTGTGTGATGTCTGTGCCTGCACTAAGGCATGACAGATGAGAGATTTCTACTGTTCGTTTCATTAAGAAATATTGTTCCTTATGCATCTTTTAGCTAGATGGAAAGAACACAGATTTATTTATTTTTTAAATAATTGCCCAAAATCATCTCTTTTAGGTCATCCAGGCTACTGATGCAAAATTCACCTAACAGGCATGAAATCCAATGCAAATCAGAATGTACTGGCAAAGCAATCCAGATAACTAGCACACGTGCTAGTAGGTTACACGGTAAGTCTAAAATAAAACAAACTTCAAAAATAAATTTATTAAAAACTAAGAAGTCATCAGCCTATGGCTTTCTCTGGTACATGATATGGGTAGTGCAATGCCTGAATGTTGCCAGCAACTGATCTCAGATTCCTGAGTGTCAGGACCAGGACACCTGCCTGTGCCACACAGCTCCCCAGAAAGGACTCCCATCAGTTTCTGGGGGGTTCTTGCATTTGCGTTCCTTTTTGTTAAACTTGTAATATTTTATCTGTCCCTTTTCTTACCCCATAGTGTTTTTCATGAACTCTGTCACAATCATCACAATTTTTCTATAAGCAGAGAAAGTTTATTTCTGCACTCCCAATCAAGCTGGACTATAAATTCAAGAGTTGAGGCTCTGTAACAGTTCAGCTTTTGGCTTCTGTACAGCAACTTAGAAAAACAAAACACTTTCCCAACTTGTGTCTGAATTAGCCATTACTTTCAAAGCAGATGAAATCTGACAGGAACAATCAAGTTTTAAAAACATTTCTTCAACTCCACTAGGCAAGAACAAATTTCTTTTAAAGTTCTTTCCCTTTTGAAGACTGAGGATTAAATGTATCTTACAAGTAAGGAGCAGAAGGAGAGAATACAGTGTGCATGCACATGAAAACCAGCTGAAAATTAATCCTTTAACATACCATCATCTTTTTATGATCTGGAAATTCAAGGCCAAAATAGTCGCCTTCAACAAGGTTCAGGTGGTTGCAAACAGCATCATGCAAAACTTTGCCTGGAGCTCTTTGCTGTAAGAAGAAAACAAAGCCTAGGGTTACAAAGATGCTTTTAATTACTGGCAGAAAAATTATTATGCTAAGAAATTATTGAGAAAACAACACTGCCAAAACTGTTTACAAAATCAGTGGATATTACAACCATACCTACAGGGCAGTTGACAATAATTACCCTACTTTTAAAGCTAAAGGCTATATCCATCCATCCACAGACGGCAACTTGGAATCCATCTTTGCTGCGTTTTTATTTTTTGAGGGAAAACTACTGTGAAACAGAAGAGGGGGACTTGGGATATATTTTTCTTATGTCTACTGAGGGTTTGCTGGATGCTGATTGATATGCAACAGGCTCAAGCCCTGGGTTCTGACTTCATATGGGCTTATCCAGAGCTGGCAAGTGATTTAGAGGAGTCAAATACAGTGAAAGCCTTCCCTCTGTAAAGACCAGATGTTCTAGTTCTAGCCCAATATTAGCTCCCAGAGCCATCACTCTGCTGATTGCAAGGATTCTTTTCATCAGCCCATCCATTAAATCCACATCTGCAGAAAATACTACAAATTACAGCTCACCAGCAAGTCTGCAAAAATCTGTCTCTGTCTAAAAAGGCCCATCACCAAAATCAAATATTTTTGTTCCTTGGACAAATGCACCTATTTGAACTCAAGAGGCACTGAAACACAGGTCTATACTCACTTCAGAACAAATAATAACACATTAAACAGCACAAACCCTGCTGGTAAAAGAGATCACATCTTGGACAACTGGTCTTGCACTCAACCTACAGACCAGCCCCCTCTTTTAGCCCAGTAAATAATAGAGAAAAATGAAACAGTAGTAACCAAGTGAAGAAAAGACAACCATTACAGGTGGGAAGACCAGCTCAGAGCCTGAGCCCAGGTCCTGGCATCTCCAGGCAGTGCCCATACCAACAATTTACTTGAGAGTGGGCAGCTGCTCAATCCCACCCCCTCCCAAAAGCATCATAATGCAGTGTGGTCTCTGTTTCCCTGGGATACCAAAAAAACAAGACAGGCTTTTTCCACCTAGGGTAATGCCCTAGGTGGAAAAAGCATCCTTCCAAAGGTAATTTACCTCATGTTCTCTGATATGAACTGTGAAAAGTAACTGCTACTACTACCCAGTAGTCAGGTTTACTACCAGAGGAATTAAAGTAATGATGTTTTTCTAGGGAAAGCACATTTTCTAGGAGGTATGTGCCACTACAGGTGCACTGTCATCCCCGTCACGCAGGACACAGTGACTGAACCCTTCACTGCTGGCTGGTTTTGAAAGTCTGAAGGCAAGAGCCAAGCTCACTTCTCCAAAAACTTGCTGAACAGATTTTTACCCAACATATTCCCAGTGCTTCTGAGAGACCTAAGCCACCAGGAAGCAATACTCACTCAAGCTATTAACTGTTTGTTAATATTTGTTGTAGCAAACATTAGCCTCACGAATACTGTCAAAAAACACATAAAGAACAATTGCTGATAAAAGTACAGATTTTTTAAGCATTCACCTTAACTTTGCAGTAACTAAAGTAATTCATAGTAAAATGCCAAGAGGATGCAAAGAAAGAAGGGAAAAAAAGACCTCTGTTTTTCTAGATAGGGTACTTTTTATCTGACATAATGGCATCCAAAGTAAGTCTCAAGTGCAAGTATATTTGAATACACTCACTTCATGTTATCCAGCTTCATTAAACCAAAAGCATTCCCAGTGTTCACCACCCAGCCTGCACTGACCATTGTGCCTTGCATGTCAGTTCTAACAGAAAGCTTCCCACACTTTCCACTCCATCTATCACTGTACACAGGCACAACACACACTGTGTCAATGAAAGAGCTTCCTGCTAAGTGCATTTCATTGGAGGCAACAGAAGAATATCAAACACATCAGACTGAGTGTAAGAATGATATTATTTACCGCTCTGAAAACACACCTACAAATAATTTAGAAGTTAATACTCCTGCTTCCGGACTAGTCTCAGGTCTTCACAGTTTGGCTGGGGCTGCTAGAGAGAGGAAGAATGGGCTGATCAATTATCCTCACTCGTGCACAACCAGAGGAACGGTAACATGCCAGTGAGTATGTACCTATGTCTAGCTAAAGTATTTGATTGACTTCTGTCTGACAAAGACCAAACTTCATCTTTCCTCACAGGAAAAAAACTATCTCTGAATGGAGATTTTTGACCAAGAGGAAAAAAGGCAGCGAGCCCACCTGCATGACCACACCGCTCAAGGTTAGCTGAGAAGAGCACGGCTGTCTGATCTCAGACCATGAGCAAAAGCCTCTGATTAAAACCTGCTGAGTGTTTTCATAAGGGTTTTTTTCTCATAGGCATTTAAATGATGGAACATCAGTCTTGCAGTATTTATGTCACTTGGCATTTTCTCTGGAGTATGCCTCAATAAAATAAAATGCTTCTTACTCTAGTATTTGTAAATATTATTATTCTAAACTCATCTTATCTTTGATCAGTGTATCTCAAAATAAAATCTGACAGTTCCCTCAAAGGAAATGCTGTGCATATAAAATCTGCTGAGATTTAGAGCCTGATGAAACTCCGGTCTTGCAAGACCAGAAGGAGAAGTACAACATCCACAAAAGCAGGAACTCACAAGGTTTCAGAGAGATCTTGATTCAGTGCAGTTCCATGACATCCCTACTAAAAAATTTAAACACAATAAATTAAAAGCTCAGTCCACTGGTATGGAAGCAAACCAGGAGTCATTCAGGGCACAGTAAACACAAGCTGACAGAGGGAGCATTCAGGAATGAGTGCGCCACACCGATGACATCATCTGAAGTCAACAGTTGTGCCTGACTTTAGCATGGTTACAAGGCCTATGAGAAAACACAAGTTTTCCACAGAACTTGGAAGGCATTTTCCAGCCATGAAGCACAGCCCCACTGCCATGTCTCAGACAGCAAGTTCTAGGTAAGCTTCATTGGCTCCTGTTCCACAGCCCCATGGCAACATCTGCCTAAGCCAGAGCTTGGCTGCTGTCCCTGCTCCATGCCAGCACCAGTCTGCTCCATGGGGGTCACTGACATGGAAGCATGGAAGCAATGAAGGCTGGTGGCAAGACTGTACCTCCGGACCACTTGCTGCCACAGGCACCATCAACCCCGTGAGGCAGCAAGGGAAAGGAAACAGGAGGGCATGGCATACTGATGGAATACAGCTGGGGGAGGGTCACATGCAATCCCAGGAGCTGGGAAGTACCTGCAGCAGGTGGCAGTCCCCTGCTCCTGTTTCTGTTGACAGCCAGATTCCCGTACAATCAATGAAGAAATACTGCAGCTCCAGAGAGCAACTCTTCCCACCCCACAAGAGCCATCTGAGCACACTGGCATGGAACTTTCCCTGAGCAACTTCACCCTGACAAGGAGCCCTGACATCTGTTGTAACTATCTGAGATGAGGTGAGCCCCAGCCAGAGTGATACACCAGAGAATTACTATTTTTCTCTTTATGTGGTATTTACTTACACCAAAATAATACTGTAAATTTATTACAGTGAAAAGAAGCTCACTGACCTCCAGCTACACATTCTTATTGCTTAATGCATTTTGAAGCAGTCTTTCATTTAGCTCTGTGAAACCACATTTTAAAAGTTGCTTTACATTTTCAGGGAACGTCAAGTTCTAAATTATGAATAATATGCATCACCACATTTAGCTACAAGCTAGGAAGGTACCCAGTCAAACTAGCCTGTTTTATGCGTTATATATTCAATATTTTGCTGTCCTTTCATTATCCCAGTCCTACTCAATTCAGCCTCACTCTATTCCCACCAAAATCCAAAACAGTATATTGCTTATCATCTTCCAATGGTGAGTATTTTAATAGGTTCGACAATTCTTTCATGTTCTAGCAAACACCAATCATTTAAAAAAAATATCCCTCTACATACTTGTTTAGACCGTTCTTTGATACAGACTGCAATACATTTTGGAGTTGTTTTTTTTTTTAAAAGAAGAAAGTACATGGCTATATCTGATAGCCATAATACAAGATATCCAAAGCTTTAAAGGAAGCAGGTTTGGACACATTACACAGATCCCACAGTTAATGCAGCAATTATTTCACTAATTATGTACCAAAAAATAAGTATATCTTTATAGTCAAATAGAGGTTTTACCATTTTTTATCCGTTCAGCCAAATAATCTCTGATCCCAGCTTGAACAAGATGTTTGATTGAAAGGTTTTTATTTGTTTTTATATTACTGAGCAGTAATACCAGCTTAAAAGAACCAAATAAAATAAACACTTTCTTCTGAACATTGAAAAATATAAGGCCTATTTTTGGTTGAAGTAAGAAATAGTTTCATGGGGAAACACATGACTACTCTGTTCTCCTTCTCTTCTTCAAAACTGCTGCAAATGGGTCAGAAACAAATTTGGGCTGTTTTGGGTTTTAATTACACTTGCTTGTACAGTAGTAGCACCTCATAGGAGAGAAAATAATTCCTTTACATTCATCTTAAAGAAAAAGGTACGTTCATTATTCACACCTGCCACCCCATAAAGGCAGGCATTTCTTCCACTGATGCCCTCTTCCTATCACATTCTGGGTGCTCAAATGGTCTAAAATAAAATCTGACAATTTGGTCATGCTAAATATTTTACAAATACTTAAATACTACATGGCACAAAGGTTAAACACAAGATTTAAAATCTACTTGCTCTTTCAGGGTTAATGACCAAAAAAATCCTTTCTACTGATCAGCCTTTTATCAGATCAGCCAAATCAGATTGCCGAATTATTTTTATACTCCAATTTAACAACTGCATTGAAATGATTGTGAAAACTTCATTCAGCCACTTCATTACTATTCCTGAAGTCACACAGAGTTATAATCACTACTAAAAATAACAACCCCCCACGTTCTTAACAGTGTAACTTTCTCAATTATTTTAAGCTGTTAAAAATTATGTATGTATCTACAGTTTTGAAATTAAAGAAAACCAACCAAGAACTGTTCATGATAAGCCAATAGTATAAAAATAACCTCACAGATGAGATGGAGCACAGGGTTCTTAAACAAATAACCCTGTCAGAAATTTATACTTCAAAGAAGGCTTGAAAACTACTCACACAAGAACAATGCTGTCAGCATCTGAAGACAAATTTAATATTTTTAACAGTTTTCCTTACTGGAGTAAAATGAAATGCATAATTCATATTTAGCGAAAATCTATTTCCTGAAAGGTGGGATTAAAGGCAAGAAACACTGGTCTGAGTGTGGTTGCTCTGGACACAATACTGCCAAGACACTTGGAGACCCTCTGCCCTTCTCTCCTCCCTTTCAAAGCGTAGGTGTTAATCCTACAGGAAGGCTTAGATTAATATAAAAATAGCATTAGACCACCAAGATAGCTCTTACACCTGGGCTTACTAGTTTTTGCCTGGCTGTTCAGCTTAGACTGGGCAGTTGAGAAGTGTTGGAAGAAGTGGGATTCATCCCTCCTACACGCCAGGCCAAAGAATGGCAGCGAAGGACACCTTTGAACAGAGCAGCCACAAGCTCCCACCAGGTATTTCAGCAGTGGAGTGCAGCCACCAGGTATGCATCCCACTTGAAAAGAGGGTGTAGAAGAGGCAGATTTTTATGATAACCTACAGGCACCTCGTTCCTTTTAAGATGTTTTCCATCTGAATGTAGTTTAGGGCTCCACTCCTGGCACGTATCCCACGTGCTTTTGCACAGACCGTGCACATACCATCAAAGGGCGGATTGAGGCCAAAAGCAGGAACAGAATAAGTCTCTTATGCTGCCTTAAAAACAGGCGATTGATCATCTGCTGCGAGCGTACAATGAGACTATTTAGTGTTCTTTTCTTTCAAGATTTTAGTGGACTGCTTTTACACTCACCACAGAAGCTGTATGCCCTTAATAGCAGTGGTTGCCTTCCAGTCTCTGATGTATGCTCTTACCCTTCGGTCAGTTTTGGTGGTGGTGGCACTTTTTTTTAAACAGCACAATTTTAAGATATGGTAGTTTTTACTTCAGGTATGTTTTACTGCCTTTAAGAAAATGCGGCTGCAAACCCCCCCACCACCTATCAGCTATGACAAACTTCAACAACAACTATTTTAGGAATTCTGTTGCTGACAACACAGCAAGCAATTAGTGAGGCAAAGAATACAAAGAGAAGGGGGTTAGTAACCCTGTCATTTGCTTGAATTTCTGGCATGGTCTCCAAAAGAAAACTGCCGTTTTCTACTTTTGAAATATGGATTTGTTATTGTAACCATGGTCTTGGATTTCTGATCGTGACACACTGGTGTATGTCAAAATATTTTCTAAAATAGGCAGAAGCAGAAGAACTGCCCTTGCTACACCTTAAGCTCTCTTCCAATGCCCAAAAATCAAATTCAGTAGAAATAGCCAACAGTAAAATTCAGGCGAACAGTAAATACTAAATAATCATCTTTAACAGTTAAATGCTTTGGAAGGAAAAAGAAAAATATTATCTAGCAAAGCTAATGAAAAGTTTTATGATGAGGCTATTTTCAGTACTGCTTGGTTAAGCTTTCTCTTATAGTAGAGCCAGACTAATACAAAACTCAACTACAGTAAATCCTCGGGTAACTGCATAATTAACTCCATAATTACAGTACAGTAAAGCTATGGAATTGGAGCCTCTGCTTGGTCTATTTTCACTTGGCTCATAAAATTACAGCTTTGCACCTTAATGGGCAAACACCACCCACATTGTATTTATTATACATGCCATTTCAATGTGCATGAGAGGACAAAAATGGAGGAGAGATGGGCTGGGCACCTTCAGGACTGAGCTTTTCACATCACAAACCAATGTGTCATCTTCAGGTGTAATCCTCCAATAATTTGATTTCTTTGCAGTTCTTACAAATGCAAACTGATATTAATACAGATTTTTTTGGCCATCTTTCAATTATTCAAATTTCTAGTGGACTGCTACTGCAGAATCAGCAGCAACCACCACAAAGCTAGTGGAGCACTTTGTAGAGAAAAAAGAGGAAGAAACAGGCAGATTCTTGGAGCCTGGAGAACTTCCTCCTCAGGCAGTTGTAGGGACAAAATTCCACAGAATTTTTTCACACATTCATCCCTCTTTCATCAATTCAAAAAAAAAAAAAAAACAACTGAAACTCACTGGCTAAACACCACAAACCATATAAACCAAAAATATTCAACTTTTGGCCACAGCAGTCTAAGTACACATCTGTTTATTACTAAATGTTACTCATGGTGCAAAGCATTAACAAAATACTTCATGATTAGTTTCCTGGTTCATTGGTTTCTTTGGCTCTGTTTACAGCATTTTAGCTGGTATCTAATTCTCAGTCAGAAAGTACAACTGATCTTGTATTAACTTTTCTGTACTGATTTTACAAAATCCTACATTTCACACATATGCAACTAAAATTCACTTTATCAATTTAAAAGTGGTGCTCTGATCCAATCTTCTTATGAATTCATCTGGAAAACTTCATTGTTATCTGCCTAAAAATCCTCTAAGAAATTGTCCCAATGGAGATAACACATTCCTTCCCATGAAATATGAATGTGGATCTCAGTAATGTCAAAAGACTCCTAAACTCCAAACCAGGTCTCTGCAGAAGCTAATTAGTCCTCCTGGAAAAAACCAAACCTTGTTTCTTGTAGTACAGCCGTAACTTCCTTGAGATAGGTGTAAAACATTTGTGGGAAATCAGCAGTGGCAGAGCAAGTATTTTAAATAACTGTTTAAGGCTGCAAAATTTCACACCAACAATTAAATTCTTAGACTTCCAGTGGGAAACTCTTGGCAGCACCACTATTACTAAACCAAAATTACTTTCCTTGAACATCATTAAAATGCACAGTGTGGACAAGAAAAATGAGGCATTAAAAGAACAATGAGAACACTTACTAAAAATATGTCATCTTCTTTCCTAAATTAACTCCTGTAAATGCTGAGTCATCTCTGCCTAATTTTACTAGCAAAACTAAAAGTGGTTTGTGGCTGTTCTTCATCCCCTTAGCAAGGCATCCATCCACTGCTGGAAGTGACTATTTTCCTTTCTGATGAGTATCACACACACGATGTATTCCAGCCTCAGAGCCTTGACACTGCATGGTGATGACTTGCAAAAACCAGAGCCAGCCCATCACAAATTTAAGATCTTGGTGTGAGTTGCAGGGCAGATGCATTAAACAGTGCTTTCCTCATGATCTGAAACACACTACTTTGGAAATCAGCATGTAAGAAAGGTGGAAGGCAACAATACTTTTGTGCTACACGGCTTTTTTAAAACCAGGTGCGTGCGAAAAATTCTTCTCTGAAAAGCCATGTCTAGTTCAGAGGGGAAATAAGGGAGGGAGTCCCACCAAAGCCATTCCAGCTGTGACACCAAAACCCTTAGTGGAGACACAGGGATGCCAGCAGGCATCTATCTAACAAAGATCACCTCTGAATTATCTATGTTTAATTGACAGCCAAGGGTTTAACTGGGCAGATGCCTCCATCTGGCATGAGCTGCACCTCCACCACAAGGCTCTGCCCACAGGGATATGCCTGCCAGCATCCTGCAGCAGAAGAATGCCCACAGAACGAGCCCAGCATGTGCACTGTGGGCACTGGCTTTGGAAAACACACCACAAGATTTGTTTTCAGAAACTAGATGGGAGTTTGATGTGAAGCTGATAGGACCTCATTTTTCAGAACGTTTTCTTTATGGAAAGCTGTTTTACTAAAGCTCACCTCTGGAACCAAGCATATACCTGTCAAATAAATGTTGATATTACTTTCCCTCCCTGCAAGCAAAAAACTGAATGAGTTTAACCCCCGGCCCTGGCACTATTTAGTGGCACACTGTGCTCGTTGTTTCTGGGGAAGAGCTGCAACTGAGGCTCAGAACACTCATTAAAAATACCTCAGATTGAATTTCATAGCCCACAACTCTTGAAAAGGAATATAATGGCACCATTCAGTGCTTTCAGTGTAATTCAGCAGCGTAGCAGCCAGCGCATAATTGGGGATGGAAAACCCAAACTCTGCAACACCCCTCACCCCTTGCCTCCCACTTTTACCACTCCTCTCTCTGTTTCAAGGCAAAAATCATTTAACCACCTTCTCAAGTTTTCTTTTTTTACCATTAAGAAGTGCTTGCTTCTCTGTTTTGTTTTCTTTGCCTGCTCATTTTTCCTCATTTTCTTTATGCATATGCAAACATTTTGCTAGAATGAAGGAGCAGGCAATTCTTAAGTCATCAAATGTGAAAACAGAACCCTTATATACAGACTGGAAACATGAGAATATGAAGTGTTATGAGAATATGGGAGTTATTACTATAAAATCAGGTTGAGATGCAAAGCAGCTATTTATTATTTCTATTTGGATACATTTCAGTTCAACCATGATTGTACTAAAATCCTTTGAAGAAAATAATTTCATTTAAATGCAAGAAGTCCAAGACCTGGGAAAAAGCTCCACAACAAACCCCAACAGAAAATAAGAGGTGCTCAGGCAAAATATTTAATTCTATATCTAAAGCAAAACCAAATGCAACAGGAAAAACCTTTCCATCAGTCTCAATGTTACTATTAATCTCAGAAAGAGCTCACCATCCAGGAGTGTACATATTTTACTTTTACTTTTTACTTTATCAGAGGCAGGACAGCACATTTTAACAACTGGATACAGAAGTTTCCAGAAAGGACACTCCTAGATGAAGCCTTCAGACTGTGGCTGCTGCTAACCTATATTGGAATAATTTTACACCCTAAATCTTTGTCTTCAGCTAGGCCTTGCTCCAGCTGGATGCAGTGCTCTGACAGCCAAAGTGCAAGGCAGGGTAAGGAAGACAACTCAGAGATGATCTAAGTTCATTCCTAATGAGCAAAATGCATACCAACAACACATTTTCATGGAAGCAAAACCTGCAAGGGCAAAACATAAATCTCAAAAGCAATCCTTTCTTTAAGTATCTGAAAGGCAGAACTTATGAGTATTTTTTTTTGCCAGTATTGGGGACTTCCCCAATACACAAGAGTTTCTTGTTTGGTTATGCAAGACCTGTCACCAATCTGATGGATGTATAGGAGCTGTGTTCAACATTTCTCTAAGCAGCCTTGAAAGACCTTAGAAGTGAATATACTTGGAGTCTGATCTGTCTTTTTAAACATGCAGACACAGGAGAAGAAGTGAGAATTTTCTATACTCTTAGGGTATTTGCAAGGGGGAGGTACAAGCTCTGCTTTGGGCACCACTGAAAAGTGCTACCTTTAGTTTGGGACACCAACTAGAGTGGATAGAGGAGTTAGGGGAATTGGTATGGTAGGAGTTACAGTAATCACTGCTTCTACCAGCAGATTTCAGAGGCACCTCATAATGATGTAGTCACGTCACAATTTGAAGGAAAGATAAAAAATAACTACCTCCCTTTTTAATCCAACTATACAGTTTTCAGAAAGATCCTCAGCAGCTTTTCCACTCTTCCTTTGTAGCCTGCCTGCAAATTGAAGTGTCTCCTCACACAGCAGATGCTCTAAAAATTCCATCCATGAGTCATCTCAGGTCTCTGAAAGGTGGAACTGCCTCTAGACTGTAGGAGTCTAACGAATGGTTATATTAGCAAAAACCACATAGCCATAGCCATCACTGAGGGGAGCACAAGTGGAGTGGTGCCGGTGTGCGCTGCGGAAACAGTGACTGCACCTCCAGCCACTTCAAAATCCAAACCTGCTGGGACTGACCTGCGTGTTCAAGCCAGCATCAAACAACAAAGCAGCACAGACACAGCAGGGATCTGCTTATACATTTGTGGCAAACCAGGGAAAGGAGGGATTTGTGCTCATATCTCTGGGGCAGGACGAGGTGCAGAGGGAAAAAAGGCCAGCAGGATTTCTTAGCTGTATATGGTGTCTATTAACAGCACGTGGTCTGAACAGGGCAAAAACCTCTCATTAATCTCCAGAGAGCTTCCTCCTCACTGTAAGCAAGATTTTACCTTTACCTATGTTGAAGTGGAACATTCAACTTTCACCTCATTTCCCACCACTTCTGCATGTGTTTGTGTGTGTGTGTGTGTGCATATATATTTGTGTATACTTCACAGAACTGCCTGTGCCTGCAGTTAATGTGAAATAGTTCACAGACAATAATTTACACCCTTGTGCTTCACTGCTCATTCAGCTATACCAACTGTTCAAGCTAAGTAGATTCCTAGGAGATCTGCTCTGTGTCACTCAGACAGAGGCCTCGAATATCAAAGGAAAGCATCACCACTTACTATCACAAGTGCATAAACACAGTCTCTGAAACACAACTTTTATGGATTCTCTTCTGTTTTCATGTGCAACAATGTTTTCTTCTATGCTCTGTTTAAAAACGTATGTTGTACAGAACTAGTTACTGTGATTTGGGCTTTGGACAAAATTGCTAAAATACATCTTTAGGCACAGCAGGTTTAAAAAGGCAAATGAGCCATTCAACTGTTTTTTTCTTAAGGCCAGAATACAGCACTGCTGTATTAGATACCACTTAGATATAAACGAGCTTTATCAGCAACAACAGACTTCGTGGGAAACAAGCATTCTCTGTTCAAGGTACGTCAAAGAGAAGCCTTTGGGGATGTGCTATCAAAAGTCAAACATCAGGCAGCCACAATGAGACTTTTTTGACCACATTTTCAGACTGAGTTTAATTCCTGCAGAAAGAGTTTTAATCCATTTAACCTTGAGGATAATGTGTGTAGCTGGAAAAGGATATGATTTTATCTAATTTGTGGTTTTTTCTTAATGCTGAAACCCCGGTCCTTATGTCTTTAGAAATGTCATACATCTAATTTTAAATTTACATTTATAAATATGCTTTGTTTCATGTTAATACCCAGGTAACTTAGAGTATACCGGGCTATGTGAGAGCAATACATTTAATTTACAACATAATAACATAACTGGATCATAGAATCATAGAACATGCTGTGTTGGGACTCACAAGGATTACTGGAGTCCATCTCCTGGCCCTGCACAGGACCATTCCCAAAAGCCATACGATGTGCCTGAAAGCATTTTCCAAATGCTTCTTGAACTCTGTCAGGGTGGTGCTGTGACCACTTCCCTGGGGAGCCTGTTCCAGTGCCTGAACACCCTCTGAGTGAAAAACATTTTACTAATATCCAACCTAAACCTCCCTGTCACAACTTCAGTCCATTCCCTCCGTCCTGTCACTGACCACCACAGAGAAGAGATCAGTGTCTGCACTTTCTCTTCCCATCATGAGGAAGGTGTAACTGCAATGGGCTGTCTCCTCTCAGCCTCCTCTTCTTCAAACTGAATGGACCAACTGACCTCAGCTGCTCCTCATACAGCTTCCTCTCCAGATCCTTCACCATCCTCTGAACATTCTTTAACAACTTTTTATCTTTCTTATGTTGCATTGCCCAACACTGCACACAGGATTCAAGGTGAGCCACAACACTGCAGAGCAGAGCAGGACAATTCTCTCCCTTGACTGTGCTACAAGTGAGTACTCCCAAGATGCCTAGTATGAAACTTAGTAAATATACTTCATCTTTGCCTATTTATAACATGTTTAGGTTATCCATCTTCTCACCAGCCCTCAAGTGAAGTTCTGTGCCAGCATATATACATACTTTAGTGATCTCCACAAAACACTGTCTTGCTACCAGCTTCAGGAATTATCTTTCTTCATCATAATTTACTTCGAGAAGTCAGATAACCCTGTCAGACTCAGAATACATCTCCCTTAGGGAAAGAACTTCTGTCTGCAGAAGGCCACAATGGCACTGACCAATGATTGCTGCTAATATGCTTCTTCTACTGGCCTTGATTTTTTATCACAATGTCTAATAGTGCTTGACAAAAACACCATGTGACTAAACCAGGGAGAGATGTAACCCTGATGCAGCATCAAGGAGCCAATATTATCAGCTTTTGCTTTTTCAGACTGTAAGTAGTTCTTAAATTGTTGCTACCAAACAGCTTGAGGCATCCTGTCTACATTAAAGCATCAAGCAAGGTCTTGGCCAGGAGAAGGGCATAGGCTTTGCAGGATGAAAAAGACAAGTGAAGACACATGTCACTGGCATCCTTCTGACTTAATTCTTCCCAGATCACCAATACTCCTTGACAGGTCCATTCAAGCTAACCAAAGGCAGCAACTTCTGAGAGACTCCCAGTGGGAGACTCCTTCAGACCACACAGTGCAGGGGAGCTGAGGAGGTTGGCCATCATGTCCCAGGTAAGCCAAGGATTTATTGACCAAACAAAGTGCTGCAGTTCTGCTTCTAGCTGCCCAGAGAACACAAAGAAAGATAAAAAGCCTTCATGCTTGTACTAAAATAGCAGGTCTAAAATCAAAGCAGAAGAAATAAGAGCAAATGTAGAGGTCTGTCATAATTGGAACTTACATCTCATCCCCTCTACTGGTACTAAAAATCTTACAAAGTAATTATTATGTGCTACAAGTAGCCACAGAACAACTGCTCCAAGAGCAAAGTGCAGTTTACTCAAGTGACAGTATGACACAGAGATTAGACCAGTGACAGGTTTAGTGTGTGGCTCTCACCCTGTGGGACCATCATACTCGGACACTGTCTTGGCACTGGAAACAACCACTACTTGCAGTTTAAGAAAGCACAAATGCTGACAGACAATACCTCCCACTGCTCCCATATGCTGGCATGTGCCTACAGCCACAAGCTGCCCTTACTTTCTTTCCACAGCCTACAGGAAAAGGGAAAAGGGCTGAAAACAAGGAAGTGATCCAAAAGAAGAATTCAACCCCCTCCCAGATAATTCCTTTCAGGCAACATATCACAACTATAAGCAGACTGTGAAGAGTTAAGGCCAGGAAAGGGTGAGTTATGTTCATCACTGTCACTAACCATTCATTCCAAGTCTACACACTTCTTTCTCACTTAAAAAGAAACATGATTTCCCAGCACTGAAACACGGTGCTCTTCACTCCCAGTTACATGCTAACCAGGACACACAATTTCTCATTATTTAGTGGAGTATATATTTACCCCCATGACCCTCAGAGCCTCGAATTGAGATTTATCCATTTTAACAGCAATTAAGCAACCAGCTGCCCTGGAATTCCTTCATGTCAATGAAAAGGAAGAATACTTTTGGAGAAACACTCAGGCCAAGCAAAACTGAACAGATGAAGCTGGCCTTCATCTCATTGCTATTTTGCTTCTCCCCTTGGATTACATGATCTTTAACATGGTGGTGTGCTTATTTCTTGTTATCATTAACATTCATGAGGTATTTTGTCTACTTGCTTTTAGGAAACAGATAAGTGCTTACATAAAAGATATTAGAGGACATAATCAGCATATTTTAAATAGTCTTCTGAAACTAAATTCAAATGATGAAACTAAATTCAAATGAATAAACTACTAAAGACAAATATTTCTCAATTTTTAAAAATGTAGTTCACATCCATTATGAGTGGCTAGCTCTCACCACCAGCTATTTCAGGATATCCTGACATTAAAACAAGTATTTAAGGAAAGGCTTATATTCCTTTTTGAGTGATGCTGAATATATCTGGATATGTGCCCTTGCTGGAGATTTATAATTAGGGTTAGTATTAGAGCGAGTAATTTTAAAAGCTTGAGAAATCACAAGATCTGTTTGACATCACATGTGGATTCAATACCAAATATAAAAATTCCACAGACCACATATTTGCCATTGTACAAAAAGCCATTAATCCTGAAAGCAGTGGAGACTTGAACTTCCCCCATCACCTGCACTTCAGCAGAAGCACAACCAATGCTCCTCCACTCCTGATAATTATGATCAATCAGATGACACTATTAAAATCCACTTCACTTCTCATAACTGCTGCCAACGGTGTCCCCAAATGTCCCTAAATGCACTTGCGAACCCAAATGTGCCTAAATATGCTTTTATATAAGGCAATGGGTGCATTAAAAGCAATGGATTTCCATCAGGGCTGAGCTGTGGGGCAAGTGGTGGGCTCATGTAGAGTACGCCCACAGCTGCACCAGTGGCCACTGTAGAATTTAACTCACCCAACTCTAGTTATCTAAAAGTTATGTGTTATGTCTAAACTCATTGTCTGGCTTGTCTTTCTACAGGTGGACAAGAGACAGGTATCATGATAGGAAATTCATCCCATTTGGAGAGGGATGGATCACACGTGTACTGCCCACTGGCACAGCCCTGACCCCACTAACAACTGGGAGAGCCTTTCTTACTCCTTGTGAATCTGATGTTCAAACAAAATGAGATGAGATTACATGAGATGACTGAGATAAGAAAAATCTCATCTCATTTAATCTCATCTAAAACTTCTGCATAGGTAGGATTTTATGGTCCCACACTTTTTGCTTTCAACGTTTCCACATGCTGAGGTACCATATATGATGCATTTCCTTTCCTGGGAAACAGAAGGAAGATACATTTTTATAAAGCTGAGAATGTAAGCAAGATAATGGTCTTGAAAGGCCTGAAGAAGACAACACCACACAAGGCAGAAATAAAGACAGTAGGATTGAGAATGTGTTACAAGAAGGACAGGTTCCCAAAGCTGAGCTACAGCACAGGCTACAAGCAACAGCAAAATCCCCCCTTTTCTGTATGTGTTGACCAACACTCACATTTTGCTTCTAATTCTGGTTTATAAGTCCCAAATTTTTTCAAAGCAAAAATAACAAATTCCATTCAACAGCATGTGGAGGTGCTCTTCTGGAGAAACTGGCTGCTTGTGGCTTGGATGGGTGCACTCTTTGCTGGATAAAGATCTCCCAGGATTGTTGGGCCTATAGAGTGGTTGGTGAATGGATTTACATCCAGCTGGTGGCTGGTCACCAGTGGGGTTCCCCAGGGCTCACTGCTGGGGACAGCCCTGTTTGGTATCCTTACTGATAACCTGGACAAGGGGATCAAGGACACCCTCAGTCAGTTTGCAGATGAGTTGGGCAGGAGTGTTGATCCCCTGGAGGGCAGGAATGATCCACACAGGGATTTGGACAGGCTGGATTGATGAGCTGAGATCAACAAGGCCAATTGCTGGGTCCTGCACTTGGGTCACAACAGCCCCAATTGTTGACTATGAGGAAAAGTTTCTTCACTGAAAGGGTTGTCAAGCGGTGAAGCTGGCTGCCCAGGGAATTGCATGAGCCACCATCTCTGGAGGTTTTAGAAGACCACTACATGTAGATGGACATGGTTTAATGGTGGACTTGGTAATGCTGGGCTAACAGCTGGACTTGATGATCTTAAGAAGACTTTTCCAACCTAAATGATTTTATAATTCTATGAAAAGAAGGACTTCCATGTTATTTTAGACTTCAAGTGATGGTTTTAAGGAGATTCAGAGTCCAAGAGCAACCTACTAAGGATTGAATTTCAGCTTAGCAGAACCACCCTGTAAGGTGCTGAGAACCTGTGCTGAGTGACTCTCCAGCACTGTAGACATATGGAGATGCTCTTCAGGAATTGAGCAATTAGCAAGGCCAGCCAGCTGGAATTTCTCAGAGTATTTTCCAGAGCACATGCGGCCCTACAGGCAAAATTTTGCTAGAAGAAAATTATTCAGCAGTGGTCTTCAAAACAATGAAGAAACTCAAACAGGAAAAATGTAAACCAAGCTCTTTATGTGCAGGCTGCTGATTTAGGTCTTAAAATAAATGGCAAATAATGGGAACAACATGTCTGTCCAAGAGCCATACCTTTCTATTTGTGAAGAACTGGCATTAGGAATTGAAAGTAACAGTTAAGTAACCAATACACTCAGTCTCCGACTCCGGCATGGTCACACTGAGAGATCAATAAGTGACTTGGAAAGATACAACTCCTAAGAACCATTATATAGCTATATAGTTATATAGTTACACTGAAAATACATGTAGCCATGCTTTTTTTCCTTCACCACTTAGTGTAACAGGCTGAAAAATACCCAGGGCACACACACCACGCATGCAGTTACACAAGGGTAGATTTACAGCCCTGTCTTAATGACTGCATTTGCCACAGGCAAAAATCTGCTTACTGTTACTGTTAGTTCCAGCAATAGTATACTGTATTAAACAGAGGGTTTTTTTGCAAAAAGACCCAAAACACTGCCTCCAAGTCCAGCATAAAACATACATTAACCTTTTATGTTGCTGCTAAGTGGTTTGTGAAATCTGGTTTTGTGATTACATTTAAGATGTTTTATGCAGTCAGTATAAGGCAAGAATCCTACACAGGGGCTAAAAGTACCTCTAAAGATTCACAATAGGCTTGAAATGCTGAATGTAAATCACAGCTCCAAGCATAACAGAAGTCCACACACCATAAAAAGATAAATAAATAAAAACAAGCAAACAGAACAAGACTTTGCTTTCTTGAGAATATCTGAGGCTCCTCAAAGCTGACTACAAAAACAGCCTAGAGATTCAGATCTCTACAGCACTAGGTCTTTAACAAAACCATACCTCTAACTTCTGTATAGTCATATAAATATAATAATATGTATATATTATTCTCTAATATACAATAACAGAATTATCTGCTAGGATACCAGGAACCATGCTTTGGAAAGAAAAGTATAATTTGCTAAGTTTTCAACAGGTGTCATGAACTAAAGACTCAACCCTGCAGTTAGAGCAATCAATGGAATGCTTGGCACACAAGATATGGTACTACTTCTGATGGTTCTTATGTGAAAAGAATGGTTACTATTCATAGAGAATTCCAAGCCACTGCTACACCACCAAGTATTACATTTTCAAACCCATCAAACACCTATAAAAAGACTGATGGAAAATATTACCCAAAATTCTGTGCTCAGACTCACCTTTCCATAGTTACTATTTTGCTTTACTTTTCTAAGAAGTTTCACTTTTCATACTAGAAAACCCCAGAACTACAGACTTAGGTCCCTTACAACCACACACCTTGAAGCAAAAATTCTTAACGATTTTGGAATGTCTCCCACCTCGAGAGCATCACTATGTCTGGATTAACTGGATTAATTTGTGAGTACTGATTTCACCAAAAAGGGGGTTTTTCACACTCAGCAACATGGCAACACACTCTTCTTTTTTCTTTTCTTTTTTTTAAGAAATAAACATTTCAGTGACTTTCCTGACTACTGTATGGCTGGTTTTTAAACACGTGGGTTATGGTCACAAAGACATCAACCATGTTAGGGACACCAGCCTTTACATCAAAACTCTGCCCAGAAGTTACTGCTACTGAAAACCAAGTTTGTGTCATTAAGCCAAGAACAAGCACAGGGGAGGTAAAAGGAGGAGGTTCCAAAAATCCACTAGAACTTGGTCACAGCCCTCTCTGAAAATTTCCCCTACACACTCACAAGGAGAAGGCCCAAAACTCATTTGGTTGTTCTATTAATTTCTGATGTGTGCACATGTATGTTTTACCTGTAGTCTGTGACAATACAGAAAGGCACACACTAACACAGACAGGCACATTTCAAAGTCATAGAGAAATAAAGAGAAGAGCAAGCCTTTCCCAAACCATAGTAGTTTACTCATAGATAAAAGTTCATGTCCAGTAGAATAAAAATTAACCTTTGATTATACCAAGACTGAAATGATAAATATTACATTTCCTCAGCCTCGGAAGCATATATTTTTTTTTCTTGACATTTGTTTATATGGTTAAAACAAACAAATAACAAACTCAACCTTTTAGTCAAGTACCATAACAAACAACTAAAGCAGCAGCTGCTCTGAGTTGAATCTGAGTTTACTGATGCTTTCAATCAAAAGTCTGAATGTCTGCAATAACAAAAGCAAAGAAACTTACTGTAAATACCCCAAGAGGTGAACAGAAGTTTATGCGGTGATCTGAGGAAGAATTTGAGCTTAACTGAATGGTCAGTTTCTGAGTTACCTTGATTTTTTTCCTTTCACAAATAGGCAGAGACCAAAACCAGATCCTGTCACAAGAGTGGCAATCAACTTCCAAACTAATCCCTGGTGCAGGGACTTACACAGGTGACAAATGTTTTGAGGTGCTGCTGGGTTTTAAGTGGATGTCACCTTGTCACCTTCTTGCACTAGGGCTGGCAAGCCTCAGCAGGAGAAGGACCCAAAACTCCTTTCCCTACAAGCTCTAGCGACTCACACCCATCACAGAAGTGTGAAAGTAATGGTATTCTTTCACTGAAGGTGCAGGAGAGAGGAGGAAGGGCAGGTGGATTTTAGAGAAATCCTGTGCTGAACAAGAGCAGAGAGCTGTGCAAGTGTGCACAGTATGTTTCAACATTCTTTAGTTTGCCTCTTGATCTTCGAAGTGGTAGGTCTTTCCTCAAAGAGATTGATGCCCAAAAAAGTAAAATACTTACGATTTTTTGAACAAAATTTCTAGGCTATTACCATCCTCTATGTGCAATTCAAAACTGAAGCAATGCCTACAAAAGCAGAAAAAATTCTAAGAGAAATAATTAAAATTATATCCAACAAGACCAAGATATCCAAAGGCATCAGTACTATTCAACAAATGTGTCTGAAATCCAATGTGTCTGGTCACATACTGCTGTTTCTACATATAGTGATAACCATCCAGAAAAGCAAAAACAAAATAAATCCCCACTATTATTATGATTCAAGTATTTTTGGTAAAAACTCAGCAAATCAATTCCAGAAAATCTGGTACTGTGAACTGCCATGCAATTAACCTGGGTATAGTCAAAACTTGCTGGATTGGTGGGCCTGAAAAAACATTAGCTTACATATTTAAATGATGAATTATCTCCCTTAGAGACAGCTCCCTAACTGTGCAGTTAAATCAGCGAAGTGGTAACACAAGCAGAAGCTGGCCATCGACACTCGATGATCTTGAGGGTCTTTTCCAGTCTAAATGATCCTGTGATTAAATTCTATGATCTTTCTTCATTTTGCCATTTCAAACCCATGCCTTTCACTGTGGACATCGTACTTGCCAGCCACTAGGAATCATGATTCCTTAGGAACCAGATTATCAAAAGATTGCTTATTAACAGAGAACAAATAACCATGGGAAAGGTTTTTTCTCACTTTCAGGCATCTCACTTTTCACCTTCCTTGACCCAGAATTTCAGACACACAGGTGAAAGTCTGAGATAAAGATAGAAGCTTCCACAGAGCTAATCCATCAGAACCCTAATTACCAAAGGTCTCACACCATGTCCCATATGTTCACAGACAGCACTTTAAGTACATCAAACAAGCCCAGGACACGGACAAACTTCCAACTAAATCTTTCAGGCAACTGAAGATGCAAGTCTTACAGCTCAATCAGCATTTAAATCATCAGTGAAAGTCCCGAAATGTCAGCCTAATTTGTTATTCTTAGCATTCAAGTTTGAAAAGTGTGTTCTCAAAGTTAGACTGAAATGTGAGCTAATATAATCTACAATGACTTCCTGGGACAATCTCCAGAGAATGCCCATTCTGCCTGAATTTTTATATAATTTCCACTCCAACTTTCCATACAGCACCAGTTACACCAGTGACATGATACCAAGTTACACTACAGCACCTGGGAGGTAAGCATCATTTTTTCTCTCTTTTTCTCTTTTTCTCATACTGCCATTAAATCACTTCACATATTAAATTCTACTTAATCTTTAGAATGAAATGTTAATCAAAACACATGCATACCTTTGATTACACTGATTTTCAGGGGCAGCATAACCTTATCTTGTCCTAGACTATGCTACTTGTAATGTAACTGAGTCAACATTTGAACATTATTACAGGCCACTGTGTACTGAGGATAGTTTATAAGCTTAAGACAACTGGAGGTTATACTGATTTTCTCAGAGTTTGCAATGATAAAGGTGAAGTTGACCACACCTGAACTAAAGCCAGGTGTCAGGAAAGCAAGCAAAAGCAGAAATAAAACTCATTTACACACTCACAGCAGCTGCAGCGGGATGTTAACACAATACCAAGTGGGTATTAGCCTGGCCATGAGTAAGTTCACATGAGAAACTAGAAGACATTTTTAATTGTTTGATTAGAGAGGTTCTGGAAGAGTTTTCTACAGGGAATACACAGGGTAGTAAACATAACTACTAAATAGACTGAAATCAAATGTACTTTAAATAAATGTAGTCAAACCAAACTTCAGATGGGATTATATAATACAGCTGCTTGCAACAAAATAGGACCATTCCCAGTAACCCAGAAAACCAAGTCCCATTCTATATTCCCAAACACAACCTAAAGAAACCAAGTAATGCCAACTCACGATTTTCTCATGAACACAGAATTTTTCTTCCCTAAGCCCCCATTACTGAGGCTAATGGGAGAATCTGTTTTACATTTGAAGAATGAATAAATAAAGTGTTAGCCTAGGATTTGAGGTGAAACACTTTTAAAATATGAACTCTTCAAGCTCAAAAACCAGAAGGCAAATAAAAAGAACAAAACATCTGTTACTTCTTAAAATCTCATGGTTTCTAAGCCACTGGAGACAGAGGGAGGCTGATTCATGATTTCTGCATGCTTAGGTTGACAATTCAAAGAAGCAAAGTGTGAAGGACTTCAAAACTCAGCACACGAAAGCACTGTGATGCCTTAAAATCGAAGAGTGTAGATGGCTAATTTAAACATTCAACTTTCAAATGAGAGTTCTTGAAAGTTGCTGCTTTAGAGCAGGAAGCAGCTATGAGCTTTGACCACAGCCCTCACTCAGACAGCTGACCTGGCCACAATGCTTTTCATTTTTCAGCTGTTTTGAGGTCTTCTTCCCTGGTTTTGTCCTGATTCATTGCCAGTCATAGTTCCTCCTCCTCTAGAAGTTGGTCATTACTAAGCAAATGTCAATAGACCAATTTAATAAAAAAAAAAAAACCCTTTAAAATTATGGTGATATGTGAAGCAAACCATGGACTCTATCCTGTTTCTAACAGACTTCTAAAACTCCAGGTAATTGTAAAAGGTTCTTCTCAGGTTTAGGCTTGCTTCTTCATCTGTTTTTAAAAGACAACTTACCTCTCAAATGTTTGCTTACACTGGCTCTGCATATCTGCATTCAAATGAGACCCATATACTGCAGTAATATTAAAATTAATTGTTACAATTATAAAATTAATTTATATTATTACCAGCAGACTCTTGAGAGCAATTTCTCAAGGCAGGATCAAACCCAAGTATTTGCTAGAGGTAATGAGGATGATTGAGAGTTCTCATGTTTTTGAAGATGTAGGCAGACAGGAGTTTCAAGCACAAATGGTGGGATGCTATCCTGTTCACAGTACCTCCACAGCTGCTCTGGCTCTCTGGCCTCATCCTTTTACAGCTCCCTGACACTTCTGCAGCTTTGACTGCTCTGTCTCTTTATACCATCTGCTACCTTTGACATGACACATCAGAGAAGGAGGAATCTCTTCCTAGTGTACACCATCAGGACACAGTAAGACCTCACCACCACCTTGACAGCTTGAATAAAGTGCAGCTACAAGGGAAAAAAAAACCAATAAAAACCACCCGTCCTCTCTGCTACACTAACAGCAGCAAGCCCTGCATTCCTTGCAGAGCACAAATGCTTCTAAATTTGATTAGATCCTTGATGGGACGATCCAACCTCCAAGGCGTTCACTCTCTCTTGGGACAAACAATCCAATTTGCTTTGAATGTCATGCAAGGCAGGTGCCATGCTAGAGGCTTTACACTCAAATTATACTTGATGAGTTCGAAGGCACTGACTCATGGTTAAACAAGCATCCCATTACTGTCCAAAGAAAATATTTTTGTAAATAAAAAGAGAAGGTCAGGTGCTGGCACCAAATATAGGAACACATACTTATATACTCCAAAAGGAAAATTTGGGGAAGATATCACAAGAGCTTTGATAAACTGGAGGCATTAGAAAATTCTTTTTAAAATGGGCTACATAAAAGATAGCACTTCAGTGTATCAGTAGGAAAACTGTAAGTTCTTGTTTTACACTTGTTCTTCAGGTCTCTCAAGTCATACCCAAACACTTCAGCTTTTTTTACCTTTATCCTATCCTAGCCTACATGAATAGGTAGTGTGAGTCAGAAGTTACTGTTTATCAGCCTCTAAACCCTTCACAAATACATTCCACCAAGGCACAGACCAGGGCTTTGGTCTTCTGCATGCCAACATCAAGTACACTTCATATCAAAATCAAGTTTAGTGAGAAAATGCATCCATGACCTCTGGAGCAGGGAGCTGAGCTCATGACTGCCAACTGAAACGTTTTCATAGGCACAGTCCAAAGCCAAGCCCCCTCAGCCTGGTCTCCAAGAGGCCACAAAAGCACAGATGAGCATCTAGCACTTTCTTGACTCTCAGCTGTCTGGGTTCAGGGTCTCTACTTCGTGCAAGGAAGAACACTTAACTAAAGCACTCTGCTCCTGCTTGTCAGCATTTCACATTTCCTGTCAGCATTTCACATGGCTGACTGTTTGTCCCTCTCCATGTGCCCAATGCCCAGCAAAGCGAAGTCAAAGTTTCCCAAAGAATCTGTAACATGAAGTTACCACAAAGAACCAGTAGTGAACAGTGTCACATCCATGAATAGGAAGATTTATAGATTTATTTTCACCTGCCAGGCTCCCTCTGTATTTTAGAGGGTAATAATAAAAACAAAAAAAACAAGACTATTTTAAAATTTCGTGTTAGTTGGTATTTGCTGCTCGTACATTAGGGAAAGGTGGTCACTAGGACACAGTCTGAGCCATCCACTTCCCTCACGTACTGTGCTATATTCTGTTATAACAGAATTGCTGCTCTGGACCTTGCAAGCAGCTGCTGGCCTTGAATAAGCAAGAAAAAGTTAAATATTTTAGTAGTAACAAAACAACTGTTCTATGAGTAATAGTCTTATATTATCCCAAGGGCCATGGTTTTGTTTATAATTACTCAGAAATAACTTTTTCATAACATAAACTCTCTTACTTGACCACATCTCTACAGCTGCATTAGGCTGTTGTGTCTGCAGTCCAGAAAATGAGAATTCAAATCCCTTTCCAGATTTTTGCAAACATTGTTCCTGAATGCACAATCGGAGGAAAATCACACAAGCACAATTCAGTCTGTCCTTCTCCCAGTCTGAACAACAAACTACAGTACAGAAGAGAAGCAGAAGAAAAATCTGCTAAAATCTTCAAGAAGTCCTTAATCTATAATTAATGTCAACAGCATCTAAAGTCTGTAATTCGTGCATCTCACATTCATATTTTAAAAGTACAGTAGTTCTGAATTATGCTGGGTATGGAGACAGTTTAAAAATTACTGAAAGAGCATCATTATCAACAGATAATATAAACAGCATTGGCTTTCACAAGGTAGAAACCAAATTTTTCTTTGAAATCAAGGATTGTGAAGCATCACTTGTTAAATCTCTAACCTTCTAATTTTACTTTCAGAATCACAGGATTATATAGTTTGGAAAAGTTCTTTAAGATCACCAAGTCTAACCACTAGTCCAGCACTGCCAAGTCCACCATTACACCATAACCCTCAGTGCCACAGCTACATGCCTTTTAAATACTCCAGTGACAGTGACTCCACCACTTCCCTGGGCACCCTGCTCCAATGCTTGTTAACCCTTTCCATGAGAAATTATTTTCTTAATATCCAATCTAAACCTCCCCTGGTGCAAGTTCAGGCGATTTCCTCTTTGCTTCCTAAAGAATGATCATACTAATTTGCACACATTGCTGTGAGTTAATTTTTCTCATCAAACCTAATATCCAGCAACACGCTGATGCACTGTGAATTTTTAAACCCATACAATGACTTTCTGAGTCATGCCCACTCCTTTAAAGAAGTTGTAGCCACATTTAAAAAGCAACCAGTTAAGCATATTTCACATTTCACTAACCACTGTGTCTGCAACCAGTCCCCTACAAAACCATTGCTTTGGTAATGAAATCACCACTCTTTCTGCTTTCTCCATCGCCTTTCTCCTAAATTCTTCAAATTACGTTGTAATGTAAAATCTCTGCAACCCAAAATTCTTCAATAAAATTATCTTTTTGACTCTGTTTGAATCTGTCTGGCTTCTAATGAAGGCCCTCAGATTTACTCCCAGTGCTTGCAAGACTCAAAGTCCTTACAAGAATGCCCTCCACTGAGCACAGGACTCTGTTGCCATCAGTTAAGACATGGAATACACTTCAGTTCTGCTAAAGAGAGGGATACTCAAATCCCAGTAAAATACCACTTCCTCACTGAGGTAAGAAACACAAAAGGAAAGAACTGTAGTCCAAAAGAAGAACAGGTATGAATATGGTTGCAGCATTTGTTGCTGAACCATCAGTATTGGGAAAATCCACTGGATATGCACAACAGCAGGAGGATTTTTGTTAGTCTTTACAAAGACTGTCAACAAAAATTTGAAGATGTCAACTCTAGGCAGCCACTACCAACAAAGGGGACTGGAGGCAGAGGAAAAGGGTGGAGTGCTAGCATTTCAGTTTGGATTCTGCTTTGATGCAATCGTGCTTGCAAGCACAGACACAACTGGTAGGTATGCAAGCTATAAAGCTTCCAAAGGCTCCTGCTATTGTTTAGGCAACTTATTTTCAGTAGATGTTGCATGAAAAACATGCCACATGCCACAGAAGTGGATAGTGCCATCTACAGTTGGGTTGTCAGGCACTTTCCATTATTAAACACTGTTTTCAGCTCCTTTTAAAATTTTCCAAGTTCATATTCTACCCTAAGCAGATTGTCTTAGGGAGCTTTCAACCACAGCAGTTTAGGCACACTATTAAAAATTAGAAGAGGGAAACAGTCACAGTATTGCAAGTATTTTTTTGAGAAGTTTCAGGTGGTATCAGGCTGCTGAGAAAGGGCTTAAAATCTGGACAAGGAATAGCCTACTGTCAGAACCATTGCACAAAAAATTATGTTTTGAGAAGGTCTAATTTATGGCCTATGACACTTGTATCAGAACATGGAACAAGGCTGCAGCCTTAATTCTACAATGTGCTTATGTTTGAAGGCTCAAGTTCACAAAGGGAACATTCTTTATGGCATTTTTATTCAACAATTACAGACTTGTTTATTTTAAAAATCACTTCTGTTCCATCCCAATTAATCAAATTCTTTGCAATAAAAGGACTGACACAAGCACACATCCACCTCCTCCCACCAGAAAACATCCAAAAGATTGAGTGCTGAAGACAGTGAACAGAGTGAAAATCATTATCATATGATCCTTTTCTCTTTGTGTCCAACATTCTTCCAGGAGGACTTAATGATTTCAGCTTCTTATAGTCTGAAACTAATGTAGGATTTAGTTTTATGACCACGGAATCTACTGATGCATCAGATGTTTTGTCAGTAGAGAGGAGCACGCAATGAAATTATTTTGAAGCTGTCATTTGTATGCCAGACAGGCATGCAAAACCAAACTGAGATATTGTTCAAAATCCCCATGGAGATTCACACATTTCAACCTCTCTCTCTCCCTCTGACTACACTGCTGTGTCCCATTAAAAGTCATCTCCATCACAGAGAAGCTTGCATAAGTAATTCCCAACAGGGACTGCAGCTTCTTGTTGTATCATCTCTGGAATGCCCGGGAGAGCTGTGCTGGGAAGCCCAACACCTGAATACCCTCACAGTGATGACAACTGAAGACTTTTGTGTTTGACAATCATTCTGGAATCGCTCCTAAAACCAGAAAAGGGCAAGAGTTGAAAACTCCTTTACGCAATCTGAACACAGAGGGAGTGCAGCGATAACAATTTCTTTAGCAACATGTGAACAGGAGACCAAAATTAACCTTTACTGTACTGCAAATTAGAGCCAGAGGATTTCCCTTTGTCTGTATTTCCTAGCTCTGAAGGCATAAGCCCTGCCAGCTCCAGGGTTAGTCACAAGTCCTGGAGGTTTGCCTAGCCCAGAGTCAGCACATCCCATAAAAAGAGCTTCCCTGGGAGACCACACAAATGTACATAAATCTTCACAAATCTTCTGCTCCTTAGAAGGCCAGCAAAGAGTATTAATTAAAGTGTTATTTTCCTGCCCTCAACAAACTTGCAGAAATGTTAATGCTCTTTGGGTAGGATTAAACTGTCTAGTCACCTCTTCAGGGGTAAACTGAATAAGGTAGTGTCTGCCTGCTGATAAACCAAGAAGAAATAATCTGTCAGAGGAAAACACTCCTTTCCCTTTGGCAGGATTACATTCACATCAGAAGGTGAAATCTTCTCCTGTGCTGAAATAGATCTCAAACACTCTCACTTGACAACTGTACTCTATCAAAGCAAATAAATGGCATTAATGTGTGCAGTTCATTGCTAGCTCTTCTCTTAGAGCACGTGGTACCATAACTTTGGGAAAATACCAAGAGTCAGGAGCCAGGAAAACAAGAGTCAGAGACCAGGAAAACAAGAGTCAGAAACCATGATCCCCAGCACTGGCTGTGGTATCTACAACTCGGCAGAACCAAACCCAGACAAAAAAGGAAGAGTTTCTGAAATATGCCTTGAGGTTTGCTGTGTTCTTAGACCCTTGCTGGTCACAGGACCTCAGAGGTGGATTGTGGCTGCTATCCTACCCAAGCTCCTGTTCCAGCTGGCTCCGTGCACAGTGCCCATCCCTGGTACACCCAAGCTGGTTTGCTGGATACGGGGGCCACTTGTAACAAGCAATCTTTCCTAAAATGGGTTGACCCTTTTAAACATGTTATGCTTATTTCTTTCTGCTTAACCTTCTGCCTCGTGGTGGGATGACCCCAGCTGGCAGGTGAATCCCCATCCAGTCACACTTACCTGGAAACAAGAAGAGTTTTCTTCTTTTCCTTCTTAGGCTGGTACTTGAAGATAACTAGTGGCGACCTGCAGAGTTATACAACCTCTATGTACAAAACTCCCTAGAGTTTTGCATCTTCTAGAGCAAAGAACAGTCTCCAGGAACCTGTGTTATCTTCCATTTGTCAGAAATGGAGATTCCTATTTCTCTCACATCAAAACTTTTATGCATAAGCAGGGTACGGGCCTGTTATGTCTCATACTCACAGCATGACTCCTGAAGTTTTCTAAGCCACACTTTTTTACACACCAGCCAATTTATCATTTCCCTTCTGCTCCACATGGCTGTCATTTGGGCTGTGGCTCCTTGGCAATGCCTTCACTGGAAAAGCTGCTTTCTGAGCAGCACACTCTGCTGCCAGGGCCAGCTTCTCTTCTGCAATCCCAGTGTGCCAAACAACCTCCCTCCCTCACTGTATGTCTCTCTGACCCCGTTTCTCTCAGGCTAAATTTCAGGCAAGTTCATCATTCTGAAGAAACATACCTGTAGAACCTGGAAAAATAATTGCAGGCATTCAGTTATACTTCAGCTGTACTTGAAACACTGCTTTTGACATACAGAATCATGATTTTTATCATGCAAAACCAACTCCGTATTCAACACAGAAAATTTGTAACATTCCTGCAACATTACATGCTCCCTCTGAAAAGTACATACTTTCCTGAGAAGACCCTCCACTCACATGGGTTCACAAGACCTTGTCCCTCCCTTTTCTACCATTACAAACAAAAAAAGAAAAAACCAGAATTCTGTAAAATCTTTATCAATATTCTGCTTATAGGGACTGTAAACTGCTAATTAATTCTGAGAATTGCATCTTCTTTTCCTACTGTACAGCAACCACAAGCTGTTTAGTATCTGCTTACCCTTCTATTAATTCATCAAGAAAGGTACCACAGATGAGAAACAAAATTCTGTGTTGTAACAGCTTTGTCATCTCTATTCTACAAATACAAAGGAGGGAAAATGGCAGAGCAGCATGTTTTATGACTCTTTGGGCACTGAACCCTCAAAGTTGCTGTGCACTAGCAACTTTGCAGTACTCAGAACTAAGGAAGCAGCTATAGACTCCCCTTCCTTTCCCTTTCAAGGATTCAGAGTGTCCCACCACACCAAGGGCAGAATCAGGCACAAGAGGAAACATCTCATATCCATCTTTATCAACATCACATGAAACTTTCTAATGATAAATTAAGCATAACGAATGAGATAAACATCTTGTTCCTCACTCAGCTGTCAAGAGGAAAAAAATTACTGTTACTATCAAATACCTCACTAAGATGTGTGAACATCGCTTAGGTAGGATGCAAAGAAGCTAAAATTCCACATTACCTAAAGAGAAATGAAGAAGATTGGGGACATTTTTGAGCTTGGATTATGCTAGACTTCTCTTCTTCCTAAAGTACGCTGTACTCTCAACAGCGAACTGAAAAATGCATGAATAGGCAAATTTTGTTAGTGGCACATCAGGGACACTGAAATGTCACTGCTCTTTTTTACTATTGAAACCAGAAAGAAGTAACACATTCTAGGTCACCATAGTTTATTTCCTTGTAATCTACCCCTTACAAATAAAATAATTCTGTTACATCAAATACAAATTTTCCCCCCAGGCTGCTTGAAAAAAACACATCAAAATGAACTATTTCTTTATTTAGGGCTGTATTACCAAACCCCCCCCCCCCTGCTGCTGACAGCCTAGTTCTCCCCTTTCTATCTTGTCTCCTGGTCTCAACACAGGTCATTAGAGAACCTTCCTTCATCTTTCACGATGCAGGCTGGAAAGATAAACACAAGCAGGTCTTCCTTCATTATGGCTTAAACAGTTAAGATTGTTTAAGGGGTTGCTTTGAAACCCACACAACAAAAATCAGATTGAAGAATGAAGGTGTCATTTAAAGATAGTATTTTCAAAACGTGCAGATGTGTACTTTCCACAACACAAAGCTGACAAGGCTTTCCCAAATAAGCTCAGTGGACAAAAAGGAAAGTGAATGTTTTACATTTGGTGAAAATACTTTCCTTCTCTGTGCTTTCATCAGTCTATTGGCCTCCCTTTCCACTTAGCAATACCACTTTTTTCCCCTAAATCAGGCCACTGGGGGACAGCTGCCGAACCCAGTTGCACCTCTTCAGCAGAGGGCAGGCATTGCCATTTGCAGATAACTTTTCTCTGGGCACATCTGCTCTCTGAACAAGCAAAACACAGACATACACCAGGGCTTTGCACCCACTCTCTTTTTTTTTGCTGGGTTCTACATTATTCTTTCAAAACAGATTTTTCTTAGCATTTCCCACACATCCTCAACACCTTCAGGTCTTCTAAAAGAGCCCCAAATCTTTTGCCCCTGCTTTGCATCCTGCCTTGGTAAAGTGTACCCTAAGGATTGCCCTTTCCCCTCAGCTGGTGCAAAGGCAGTGCAGTCCCAGTTAAATTAGCACTCTGTACTTGCATGCTGCAACTCAGCAGCAGCAGCTTCAACTCAAGGACAATTTCCACTTCTCACAACAGCAACTTAGCACAGATCAAAAGAGATGATAAAGAACTTAACTTTGCCATGCAAGTGCTTGCTCTCTAAAGCTCATAAAAAGTTACTGAATTATTTATTTGAGAACAAAAAAAAAAAAAAATTACATTTGAAGGTGGCAAATGGCCTCATTTTCAATGCTGTTAATTCAACATCCCTAATAAGCATCCCAGAGAAAAGTATTTATTAGCCATAAAATGAGGTTTCACAGATTATACTTTCTCAGTTGAGTATTATGCCTACTATGGGAGATTGAAGGTATGTAGAACTACTTATAATTTCTTTTCCCACCCAAAAATCTCTCGCAATCCATTAAACTCTTTATAACTTAAGTTTTTTTCTTTAAGTCTATCTTAATTTTGTTGTATCTTTTCTTCTCCCTCGTTTTACTACACTATTTTTTTTGTTATTATTATTTTATTTTCTTTCCAGCTTCTTTTACATACTTCCAAACGACTTTGTATTTTGCTTCTGCCTGTTTTTCCACAGGCTGTGCATCCCTACCTCCACCATAGATTCTGCTCCTTTCTACATGTTCTGTGTAAAAGGGCTGCCCAGGCAGATCCTGGGAACCCTCACCTCTCCTCCCTGCTGCAACCCAGCAGGCACAAGCCTGATCTACTCACACTGGCCAAAAACCAAAAGAGAGCTACTGCAGGCAATCCAGTGGCTATTCCCATGGAGCAGGACTTTTACCTCTCTCCACGGACATGGCAGGACTTTTACCTTCCTCAGATGCAGCTCCATGCTCATTCCCACAGATGACGTGGGCTTCTGGAAGAGCAAGGGGAAGGTAGCAAAGTGCAACATTGATAAGCATTTTGGCAAAACCTGGGCCAAAGTGTAGGATCATTGAATCATTTAGTTTGGAAAAGTCCTCCAAGATCACAAAGGCCAAGACAGCACTGCCAAGTCCACCATTAAACTGTGTCCCCCAGTGTCATGTCTACGCATCTCCTAAATACCCCCGGGGATGACGACTCCACCACATCCTGGGCAGTCTGTTCCAATGCTTGACAAACATTTTGGGAAAGAAATTCTCCCTAATGTCCTGTCTAAACCTCCCCTGGTGCAACCTGAGGCCATGTCCTCTCATCCTGTCTCTTGTTACTCGGGAGAAGGGACACCCACCTCAGGTGAGGCAGTTCCAGGCCAACCAACAGACCACAGCTTCTGAGCAAGGTCATAATATGGCAACAGAAGGATGCAGGAAAGGGAAGCCATGAGATGCTGCAAATCCTTGACTGCCTGAGACACTTCTCCGTGGCTCTCATGGAACCTTCCTTGTGAATCCTTCGGGCTCACAATGGTTCCAACCACTCAGCCACCTGCAACTCATCCAGTGTTGCCCAATGCTTTCAGACACCTCTTCAGCTGCCTGAAGGAGTGCTAAAATCAAGGGCCCAATGGCAGCTTAGGTCAGGAGGGCTCTAAGGAAAGTCAGCATAACCTCTGCAAGAGCAGCACACCTTTCCTGACAGTGACCTCTTCCACTTTTCTCCTCCTTGCTTCTCCTAACACACTCACACCCAGGCAAACAGGAACACAGTCAGTCCTCCTCATGTCACAGTTGCACTGCTTGAAACCAGGGAGTAATTAATATTTATCCACCACCCAAGGGAGTACCAGAGTGAAGAAGTCAAGTCTTTCCTGCTCACTTCAAGGAATTCAAGGGAATGTCTCTAGTAAGCCCTGTTCCACTCTGCCAGCTCTTACCCTTTTAAACATGTGTCCAGATGATTTCCCGAAAACTCCAGTGATCTGGAGTCACATTGTCCTATACACTGACAATCCATTCAGAAAAAAAAATTGTCCCTGCTTTCACAGTTTCCTGTGAAAGACTAAAAGAGCAATCCAAACACAATTCAAAATATAAAGAAAAAACACAGAAGGGGAATTACTTTTCCCATTTTTTACACTTACAGAATTTATTTTCTGATTTTTGGGTGCAGCAATATCATGTCCTTGAATAGACCATGTGGTACTCTGTCCTGTATGGCCAATAACTGGTATGTACCAGCTCAGAGGAAGTTTCTCTCCACCAATGCTCAATCACCCTGTGTTCCCCACAGGCTCTTTGAAGAAAGAAAGGTCACGCTTTTCCCATTTGCTCTAATTCACTCTAGATTTGCCTTCAGAAAGGGATAAGAGTAATAAAGCATGACACACCAGGCCCTTTCCTACACTACCCTTCCCCCTCCCACTGACTTTCATGTTCTTTGTTGTAAATAGATGCCTCTCTCTCCCACTTTAGGTAGGAGCCTGCATTTTGCTAAGAGAGAACAGGAAACTATCACATGGTAAAGCAGAAGAGAATTTATTCCCTAGCCCTTCTCAAACACTGGCTGAACTTTAATGTTTTAGAGATATTCATGATTGCTGTTCCCCATACAATGCAAGTCAGGTGCAGGACGGTAGACTGGGAAAAATCACATAGGAAGGAGGATTACTGCTTATCTTGCATTATCTACAGCAGCCCTGAAATTCTAGATTAAAAACAGTTTTGATGTGTCCTCTAGCACCTGACTGAGATTTATGCAGAGGCAGAGCAGGATGACACCTTTAAGAGTGACCGCTTACTAGACTGAAACTTTAATGAACCCCGCTCATAGAAGCCAGGATCAAGCAGCCCAAGAGCTGTGCAGTGCAGCTGAGACACAGCAGCAGTGCTGTCCAGTACAGTCCTTAAACTCCTGCCTATTTCCTATTGCAGCCTATTGATTTCACAAAGGAATTTTAAAATATAAGTGCTAGACATACACAAGTTTATCGGTTTATTGGTTATCACCTGTAATGCTCCACAAAATATACTGCATGATATAATGTTATGCACCTTGCTGTCTGTGATGGCAAAGTTCCTGTCCTAACTCACTGAGCATACTCTGATTTTGATCCAACGAGGAACATAAGTTTAATAGCCAGGCCAAAGAAAAACTAGGAAGCCCAAACAACACCTTGCAAAATCAACAATTACCAAGTCAAAGAGCCATGCCAAGAAAAGGCTGGGAGGTGAGGGTGCAGGGTTCTCTCTTTCATTTTATTACTTTTTTTTTCCCTTAACAAAGAAAGAAAAAAAAAAACCTGCTTAGAAAATGGACACCTACATGCAAACGCTGCTTCAAAGCTTTTAGCACAATCTCCCAGGGCAGAACAATAGTGGCTCTGTGCTCATAACCAGCTCAGGCTGTTCCAGGCAGGAAGAGGGTGCCCTCGCCTTTCACAGCAAATGTTTTTTTGTCTGACACTCAGGTCTACGAAAGCCAGCTCAAGCTCTTGACAATTCACAGTCTGTGAAGCAGGACAGTGGGAAGCAAGTAGGTACTCCAGTGTCTGAGGCTGTGATGAGATGCTTTTAGCAACATTTGCCTACCCCAGTCCTGCTCAATTTCTGTAGTACTTAGGCTGGGAAAGAGGCAGAACCACATTGAGACATAAAGCTGCATTTCAAAGCACCCCTTGTTCCTCCCATGTCCTTACCATGCCAGCAAAAGGATACCTTACAACAGGAACTCACTATCTTGCTAAGTAAGAGGAAAGCACAGCTCTGCCATGAGAGCTGTCTACCTGCTAAAAAAAAAAAAAATCTGCTCTCTACTGTCAGGTCTATTAAAAATATTAGGTCAATTAGAGAGCGTTGGCTTATTAACCCTCCACTGGTTCTAAAATACTGTTCTCCATAGGTTGCCTCAAGAAGGGTTGACCTAAGAAAGAATTTAGCAGATTCCCCAAGATTGACATTGATCCATTCAGAACTTTAAACATGCTTATTTAGCTCTGTACTCATCTCAGAAACAGACATTAAAAATATCAAATGTTCTTCTGTGAAAACCAGTTCTCTCTCAGTCAGGAAAATAGAGCAGGGTCAACAGCTCTGGCAAAGAGCTTTCCTTGCAAGTTTCTGCAGCTTCTCTCCAGGTTTATGGCATGACTGGAGAGGTGCTTGTTGCTTGACCTGCTTGGGGACATCCCTACCACACACCAAACTCATGCAAGCATCCCTGATGAGCACCTTGGCAGACTCAGTTCCATCTCAAGGTGGTGGAAAAGGCCCAGGGAGAAAACTGCAGGAGTCTCTACTGCCACAGTTCCATCCCTTCACAGCTCTGAGCAGCTGTGAGAAGCGAGCAAAGCGAGCTGCTGGCTCCATGATCTCCTGCCAGAAAGGCACTTGGGATCATTGTTTTAGTCTGGCATGCCATGTAACATATATAAAAGGCCATTACATGATTGTTTCAATCAAACACATGGTTTTAGGATGGAGAGAAAACAAAACAAAGCAGCAAAGCTGTTTATATCAGTAGTAGCAGTTGTATACTGCTAACCATTCTCTCTGTTAGGCTCCTCAAACCTCAGAACACTGGTGGTTGAAGCATCATATTGGAAATGCAGCTTTCTCTAAATTAACTCATGCAAACTTTTTCTCCCAGAGTAGCAGATAATTTCAGTACTCTAGAAGACTTGCAGGACTGTTTCTGCACCATGGTAAAAACTGAACTGATGGGAGAAATGTACACTCAGAAGATTTGGCACTGCTGCACATGTCAAAGAATTGTTAAGGGTTAATATATAAGGGTCCACGACTTGTATGTTAAAGTGGAAAAACTTCCTGACAGGACAAAAACATAATCAAAATCCTTCCTCACAAATCTAAAGCCCTTATGGGAACAGAAGATTTGTGTCAAGCAAGTTACTCTAGACATACACTTCCACATTCTGTAATGTAAGTGGAGATTATGGCATGATACTGTCCACAGTAAGTGCTCCATAAGAAATATAAAGTTTGACTACCATTTACAAAAAGTGTAAACGATACAAAAGAAGAGAAACCAAAAGCAACCAACAAAAAAAAAAAACAACCCAAACAAAAAACAAACCCAAACAAGTCCAAACAAACAAAATAAACAAACAAAAAACCACAACAAAACCATTCAGAAAAAATGGTAATTGGAAATATTCCAAAATCACCACTATTTAAAAAATCTTGGTATCTTATTTTAGTGTATAGGCAATGAAACACACTGATTTTGTCACAATATTTAAAACATTCATTTGCTCCTGACTTACACCCAGGCTTGTTACTCTCCATTGGGATGCTCCTTGCCTTCACATTTGAGAAAGAGCAACTGCCACAAAGGGAAGTGATTCAGTGAAAAAAAATCCCAGCAGGTCATGCCTTCTGCCAAATGCCCGTGGCTTCTCAGGACAACTAAGCAAATGGACATATTTCTGTTAGGAGCCTGTGACAGCAGAAATGTCATCAAATCCATAAACACTTACTGACCTGCCAGAACAAATGTCATAAAACAAAATGAAGGCCCATCACCCAGTTAAAAGGATTTCTGAGAGCGATTTACAAGGGCAATCTATACACGCTTACCCCGGGCAGTGTGTGATTAGCAGCGCTCTGCCACAGCTCATCTGGCATCTCACAGCCCTCAGCTTCATGGTGTGGGGAGCACAGCCTACACTCCTGTTAATAAATACCCATTCCCATTCCATACTCCAACTTCAAAGTGCTGCTTATGCCTCCTCAGAGAGAAAGGCTGAGTGACTTCCCTTCAACTGTACTCATCTGTGTCAAATTTTGCTATCAGTAAGTCAACGTGTAATTACAATCATCCATCCAGAAAAGCTGGGGGATGGAGAGAGAAAAAGGGATATGTCCTTATTTTTCAGGCAGTTAAGGAAAGAATTGGGGATTTTCCAAGACTCCAGAAAGCAGAGAACAAGAGAGATCAAAACCTTTTGGCTGTCATTTCTTCTGATATGTATCTGGATCCACACAAACACATAGGTGTCAGTGGTACACCATGGCTTTAAATGGTAACAGGAAATTACCAGATCAAGATGACCTTCATTTCTCAACACAACTGCGCTCCCACCACCAGAGACATCTCAAGTGAGTCAGTCTGGACTGGGCTCCGTTTCTTGGTCTATTCACTCTGGCAAGATCAGCTACTGGATAAACATCAGAGAGATGCTTATCACAGGGACTCCACTGCCTCACTGCTTTAACAGAAAATCAGTTGCCTGAAAACACCAACAGGGTAGGAAGCAAAATCTCCCCTGGCTTTAGGAAAAGCGTATCACTGGCAAAGAGCAGACCCCTGATGAAAGCTGGTATCTCTTATTTAGCCAGCCCAAAAGCCTGTGAAGAAAACCACAGGAAGCTAGTAATTAGCTTGTCAGTGTCAAAAAAATCCCCAAAGGCTACAACCCTTCTACAACAGAGAAAGTTTCCATACTTAGTGGTTACTGTCATACACATAAAAAATATACACGTATAAACATTCACAAGACATGTAGTCTACCTTCATAGAAAAAGTTGCAAAATAAAAGCCACAAGGCTGACATGAAGGATACCCAGTTTGGAACAGAAGTGCTACAAATATGTAAGCTAGAAGTTGACCAAATATCAACATTTTTAAGGTGATAAAGATAATACCACAAATTTAGTAACAGAGAATAAAATAATAATATTTCAGAACGTCTCTTCTCTCAGCATGAAAAGAAATTTACATGGCCCATCAAGCAAACACTGAGTCATCCAGATCTATCCAGACAGGAAAAGTAGGTGTCTGTTCAAAGATAAAATGTACAAAACCCAAAATTCAACTGCATTGATTTGATCCCCTGCAGATTTAGACAAAAAGAAGGGAAAAGCTAAAACAGGAAACTGAAAACACCTTTATCTTGAGCTGAAGAAACAATTTAAACTGAGTACTGTGCCAAAACCAAATAAATACTAATAATTATACAGAAAGTACTCCTGGCTAATAGTGGCAACAAATGCAAACAAACAGTGTAAAGGCAGAGCAGATTATTTTAACAGCTCACCACATGCAAACCTCCCTAGCATCAAGGACAAAGGAAGGAGAACAGTGCATCATTTAAATTTCCCCTTATGCTATCAGCCAACAGCTTATGATTTCACTTTTCACCTAAATCAGAACTTTTCTAGGAGAGACTGTGGAAGAGTCGTTCAAAGAGAAAGGACAGTGGTACTTGCAGAAACACAGGCAGAAGGAAAAGAAAATACTCAAGAGGCGAATGAAGCAGTGACTGTGAACAGGTGACATTCTTGCCATATCTGAAATAACTGTTTGTTTACAATGCAGTAATAAAAAAAAACCATTTCTGGGAGAGGTGGTATGGGAATCCACCACATCACTCCCTTGGCATCTTTTACATCCAGCCTCCCTTGTGTACAAACTAAGAAGGTGTTTTGGCTGCTGGTCTGGGAAAACAGTGCAATCTTCTAAATTCTTCCCCTGCCCAGTGTATTCAGAAATAACAGTATTTTTTACATTTGGGATTTATATTAACTCTGCAAAGTGCTTAGGTCTTTGAAGAACAAAGTTACTCACCACACTGTGCTAAGAAAATAAAGAAGCAGCCTAAGTGAATGTAAACTTGCAGGTTTTAGAGATGCTTGCTGAAGCTGCCAGAGCACAACCTTTTCAGCATTGTATTTGGGTTCTAAACATGCAAAGCTCCATATTTCCAAAGGAAGACAGAACTCCAGGTATCAAACAGCATTCTATCTCGACTCCTCAACTTTCTTTACTAATGTGGAGGCTGGAAAAGACCAAATAAAACATCCCTGAAAAAGAACATAGAAATTTGGTTCTTATCTAAGAGCTGAGAGATCAAAAAGAAGTCTTTTGGTGTAAAACACAATTTGCAGACCATATCACCAAGGTACATTTAAGCAATAACTTCTTGAATATGTAAAAACAAGAACCTCTCATCAAAACGTGTTCCCATGGTAACTTCATACATAAACACCTTTACAAACCATGAGCTGGAAGGTGAGTGGAGGAAGAGGGAACAACTTCAAAACAGAAGTGGAAGAGCTGGTGAGATTCTTTGCTTCCCTCTGAAAGTAACAAAAGCAGCTGGAGTAAAGCGGTGGGGAATATTAAATCAAGGAACAAAGTGCTAAGAAAAGGTGAAAAAACCCTTCTGATGAAAGCCAGACCCTTTGCAAAGGGCTGTGCAGCTCTTCTGCCACAACCATTTGAAGCAGTTATGCTATGAGGGGAATGTGCTCCGCATCCCATTCCTGTTCTCACAAGCTCTGGGCAGTTCAGCAAACACTTATGTGCACAAGGAAAACATAAAACTGATAAAAGGCTTATTGGCTTTTTGCTTTGAGCAGCATCATCAATTACCAGTAAAATACTAAAAAAGTTGGGCCATCTCAGTTTACTTTTCCATATTAATTAGCAGTAGAGATCAACACAAAAAAATCATTCATTAAGGATATGAACCCATGTGATCTGACCTACAATAGATGCAGTTACCCATATGCTTTCAGTGATGATGAAAATCAATCTCTCTCACATGTTCCACAACCCATCACCATCCTCCCCAGGCTGAATCTCACAGAGTAGACCCAAGTCCACTCTGACCTCCTGTAGAAAGGAGCAGGCTCATCCCAGTTGTCCCTGCCACTGTCATCTGCACTCACAGAGCTATTCAGTGCACAGGCTAACCAAAAGTGACCTCTGGGGCAGGAAAAGCATGGAGGAATTAGGTTATAGGCTGATCAATTCTCTGATCAATAGAACAGCAACCAATTTACAGAACTGACTGCACTGGTAATTGGTCTGTATAAATGAAGGGGAAAGAGGAGGGAAAAAAACCCCAGGTGGGGACAAGAGTAGCCCAAACTGGCTTGCAGCATGACCGCTGGAACTGCAGCCTCACTCAGCTCTCATGAGCACAGCACAGAGCATGCTCCCTCAAGTCACAGCCTCAGATCTCAAACAAAAAAGAGCTGTTCTTGTACGGTGTTTTCCTTTTAACATGGTAGTCCCCTGTGTAATGTTTTAACAGTTTAGCCCACACGCACCAGGAGGACGTACCTCGGCTCCTCGCTGTGGAGAGGCACCGCAGCCCCTCCAGCCACTGAACCCAGATCTCATCAGCTGTAGGAAACTCAGGGCTGCAACTGCTAAAAATGCCATCTATTCTAATGCATGACTCACCCACCAGCCACGCAAGGAGCTGGGCTCATTTGTGCTCCTGATCTCCTGGGGAGCTGGATCTTGGCACATCCCAGTAACCTTTCCTTGCTGCTCTCAAGGTCAGAGCTGGCATACCAAAGCAGGCATGCCTGAAACCATGCAGTCTCTGCCATGCAGTCCCTGGGACACTTTTCCAGTCCCCAGAACAGCAGGTATTTTCACCTATTCACTTAAATCCCCACTCTAGGAGGCCAAAAAATTGTTCTCACAACAGTAAACATCCAGCCTACTGGCAAAACAGAAAATGCTTTCAAACTTTAAAGGTATTATCAGTTGTACTTGATAGCTGAGCACCAGAGTTGTACCTATATGGCTGTGATGCTGTGCAAGAGAAAAGCCATTGTGGAAGGTTTTAAGCAAGCACAGAGCAGGGCAGACTTCATAAACCCCAGTCATTTAAGAACAAAGGAGAGAGAGAGCGCAGATTTCCTCATGCTGCATTGCCATTAATCCAGAGGGACCAAATGTGAGATGTAGAGAGAAAATTTAAATGGTACTTACAATACATACACTAACATATCATGTCTCAACTCTTCCACCAAGAGTGCAAATTAACAGACTAATTTGTTCAATATTTTTTAAACTTAGCAGGCCACTGCTGTACGAAGGGATGGCAGCGATATGAGTCATATTCCACCTAATGACCATGTACCAAATAGACTCACATTTTCAATAATCTGTGGAGCCTTCATTAGGTCTTAGAACCATTTTTAGCAGCAGAGGAATCTAGAAATTACACAATACATTTTGATCCACTCTAATGTTCTTGCTTACTGTTCTGCAACTTTCATAGCTTACTAAGGCATAGCCTACTTCACTGTTGCACATATACAGCTCCATATGACTCTTTGATAAACTAATCTTTAGGCTTATTCTAAACACATTTCATTTGCAACTGAAAGAAAATTAGGCAGTTAAGCTAGCAGAAAATAAATCAGACCAAGTGTGTGAACTGATCCAGTGGCTGAAATCATGAAAGTTCTGTCTTCCACCTAAACAACTAAGAGATGATAAAAATCAGTTGCAAGCATGCAGCAGAGCAGAAATTATCTAAATGCCAGCTATGTGAGATTACCTGTACTACCACTGTTATTTTCTGCCAAACAGGGTTTTCACGATCAGTTCTCACTCTTGCAAATGACTCTGGGAGTGCTCTGACAGAAACCCTCTGAGGTGCATGGGAATTCAACTCACCAGGAGCACCTGAGAGGCTTTACATGCTGTGTGCACAGACCTAATGCACTAATTCTACAGAGCCTAGGATTACTCTCGGCTTCTCAGGGCTTCAAAAACACCTTCATGGATATTCAGCCAACCATGTATCAATGCAAAGCCATATTCTAGAGTCTGAGGTAAACAGAATGCTCTGAAGTGTAGGTAAGGAGCGCCAGTAAGGAATGATCAAGAGGCCAAATGGCACAGCTGCTGCTAATGCTGACAGAGCACGGTTGTCAAACCAAAGCAGCTGGGAGTTTTGCCCACTTAACATCAATAGCTGTGTGACTAGGGTAGAAGCAGGCACAGCAGGTGGCAAGACACTACTATAGGGAGAAGAACCCAGCATGCAAGTGAGAAAAAACCCTGGAAGTTCTGCTGGCCCCACAACAATAAGGACACGGAGACAGAACAGCAGCTAGAGGGAAGTAGAGATTCAAATTTATCAGAACACACATGAAGGAAGAGAATGAAGGTGGCGTTTCACCATCATCTTCCAAGTCTTTTAGTATCTACCAATCCCACCAAATGAAACTTCAGAAATCTGAATTGTTAAGTAGGTCAAGCACGTATACTGTGGTGTTAGAGCTGCTTCATCAAGTACAGTTTATAAAAGGTGGTGAGGCTTTTTGAAACCACCAGTTTTCACGTGAGTTGGGTGTAAAATCAGCAGTTGGTTGACATCAGGTTACTGTGCTTTTGGGAAGTTTAGCATTAAGTTTGAAAGGAAGGCTTAACTCTCATTCACAGCAATATAGTGCTACTATTAATGAACCAGGTAATTAGCAACTCTGCAAAAAGAAGGGCATCCCTGAGTGTTTAACATCAAAAGCACTACACTCATTTGCAATTTAAAGCCCAGAATTGGCAAGATCCTGTGCATTCTCTGCTCCCAGTTGGAGTCAGTCGAAATGAATGGCAGTAAGGTAACATAACATAACTTAACATAAGGTAACATAACATAATCTGACCCTCTTAGGGTTAGAACCAAAGGAAGAAGCATTTATTTGACTTAGGTTACCGCTTCACTTGGAAAATACTTCAAACTTTGGAAATGACAGAATGAAAGCCAGTACTGAATTCATTGCAGAAATCCTCATTTTCAGGAAAGATGTTCTGGGAACACAGAGTGAAGAGGCACAAAAACAGCTACTCCACATTGCCAACATGCTGCTGCAAACTGCAAGTTCCTGGGGAAATAAAGGGAAACCTTGAAAGCTCTGTAGAAACTATGAAGATTCAGTGCTGAACCTCTTACAGGTCAAACATTAATTATGTACCTTATTACCAACACGGGTCCATTATTAATTCCATCTGCAACATCCAATATGCTCATTTCCCTCAACCTCTGCTTTATCCTTTTCATTCCTCTTCACATAGACAGTGCTCACCTTGGCTAAGACTCTTGGGTGACTCTTTTAACACAGTATCCACACAAAAAGAGAGTCAAATGCATATATTTTTTAATTCTTAATAAGCTAAAAATTTGCACCAGTAAGTCAGGGCCCTTCCCCTCTCTTCTGAGCAAACATTTTATTTATGACCCATTGCAACTATGGTAAAAATCAGGCTGCGAAATCTTGCATGGCCTTATCTGTTTTGAAAGGTGCTTGGCACACCTTTCTGACCTCAAAAAGGTGAGAAAAAAATGTATGAGTGTGTTGTGTATCAACTCAAATTCTAATGTTGTGGAACACCACCAGGAATATTTCTTCAGTGACCCTAGCAAACACATACAGTCAGAGAAAAACTCAAGACAAAACAGCACACAATTCAGTCTCTAAAAATCTGCGAGGCAGCAAAAGAAAGGAGCCAGGACAGTGCAGGTGAGCACTATCATGACACCCCTTCTAACTGCAGGGAGGAACCAGACAGCAGGAATATTATCTTAGAAGTATTTTTCTGACAACCAGGGCATGTCCAAAAGGAAAGGGTGCAGTTTTTCAAAGAGTGAAATTGCTGGAAAGGGAACTGAAGAACACTTCAACTCTGGAGAGATTTGTCCTGTTTCCATCATTAGTATTCCATTGCTCCCTGCAAAGACCTCAGAGACGGCAGAACAACTCGTGATGCTTGCAGGCTGCCACTGAACTCCTAGGTCTGGATTCATGCCTTGGAGTCTCAGGACTTGCATAACTAAACTTCACATTTATATTTAGCTATACATACAAATTCAATTGCAATCCCAGAGTGTGAAATGACCTATGCAAAACCTACAGATCTTTCATTCTCACAGATTTCACCTTTGCACCAGTGGTTATTGGTTGCTTGGAGAACAGGAGTAATAAAAAAAGTTTACAGAAACATGAAGAAATTCTGTTACTGGTGGAATATTTGTCTCCTCTCCTCCATCCCAGTTTTGAAACCCATCTAACTTTTTGAGATCTCACACTTCAGGTTGCTTGGCAGAGCTAATGGAAAAAATCCCACATCTTATCTCCCATCATGAAAGCCCCAGTGATTCCCCTCTGCTTCTCAAAAGAACATCTGGAAAGCAACACCATACAAGAGATTTGCTCAAGGGTAGGAGGGCATGAGAAGGGAAAAATCCTTCTGAATATTTGTGCTATATTTAAACACCGGACCAAAGCTTACACTTGGAGTGACTGTCTGTCTCTCTGCTGTGGGAATGCAGACCCAGGCACTGAACAAGGATGTGGTAAGCTTTTCACAACATGCCCCAAAGCAATGGCATTACTGCAAGACTGTAAAAGTCAAAAGTGCAGTGCCTCCATCTTCTATTGGAATTGTTGCAGGGACAAAACATAAAACAACAGAAATTTCGATAGTGTGCTGGGGGAAAAAAAATCTGAGTTTTCAAAACAGAAAGTTCACCTGTTTTGTAGAAATGCCTTCTACAAAGAAGGTGTAAGCAAAGCTGGAAGAATGCAGTAAAATTAAAGTGACTCAGACAACATTTCAGAAGGCGTCTTAGTTGGGAATTCAAAATTCACATAAAACTGGAGCAATATCATGATCAATTGTCAGTGAAAGCAGTGACAGCTACAGATACTTAACTAAGTTGGGGGAGGAACATCCAGAACAAGCAGGCATAATAATTTTATTGTTTAGATCTGTAAGTTTAGGGAACCACCTTCTGAGAAACAAACTGACTTCATTTTCTTAGTATCACTTCACTTCAACTTGTTATTTGTGCAATCAGCTGTTTCCCTTCCCCATCCTAACAGGAACAAAAGTGTTGTTCATGCAAAGTGGCACCCAGGAAAGATCAAGACTGATACAGCAGGACTGCACAGAAAGCTAACTTTTTAGGGAAGCATATTCCCAAGGTGAGAAGTCCACGTAATCAAAATCATTGTGGGAACTAGTCACCACATCTAAATTCATAAATATCAAAATTAAGTCATTACCAAAAGAGCAAAGAGCTGCTCAGCCTGAACTGCCAGTACTACACAAAACATTTGAGACTAACAGGAGCCTGTTCACATGAAATATAAAGGAAGTTAATGCATGAACTAAGTAGGTGGGAGTTACACTAACTCTCAGGATTAGGGACCCTGTAGGAGTCAACAAGCACATTTACCACAGGAGCTAATTGACTTTTTATTTTCCTGTATGACTGGGAAGCAGTGACTTTAGTCATTGCCAAGTCAAGATAAAGAGATGTCTGTGTGACACCTACACGACAGCCCAGCTAATTAGGGCACCAGAAGAGATGTGCCGCTGGGAACACAGAGGTGTGGGCTGATATTCTCTCTGAGGAGGACAACTCCTTTTACACAGAGTGGGAGCTGCTGCCACAGTCACAGTGCTGCTGCTGTTCCCACATCTCACTGGGCTCCACTCGGCTGTCGGATGCAGCACAGACGTGCTCTTGCTCCTGTCAAGATGACTCTGCTCACAGTAATGCAGAAAGTATTTAACAATGAGATACCCTACATGCATCATAACTCACACTGTGTAAAGTGAAAACAGCAGATTCTTCTGTTTTCCTTTGCTTCTGTGTTTTTCCAGTGTCTCAAGCAGTAGCTAATCTGTAACACTGAGGGCAGAGGGTTTAATGTACAAGCTCATAAGTAAAGGCAATGCTTCTGAAATGTGCAACAGATAAAGGGAGAATTGCAGAATAACCTTGTATGGTTTAAAACACCACACTTTTTTCTTCCTTTACAAGTTTTCACATCAGCAAACAATCCTTTAAAAATTATGGCTAGATCTTACACTAGATGTATGCTAATCGTGGGCCATTATTAATTTAAAAATCCATTCTCTACCTAATTAACAGGAGTTTACTTTTACCCTAACTCATAAACACCTGACTACCTCCCAAATCAAAAGTGTGGTTGCCATATTGTATCTGCAGGTGTCTACAGAGTCACTCACACCTTGATCTCTTGTACTTTAGCATGTCTGCTTCTTATTGAGAAGGGAAAGAGTAGGAAAGTCAATTCTGCAGGTATCCTGGCCAAGATGCAAAGGTTTTACTGGAGAGAAAGGCTGGGCCACATGCTAAATTTTTGGGGCTTAGAGGAGCGTTCAGGAATTTGTTTTCAAATGAGCTCTGCAAGTTTGCTCAGCTTGAATATGAACTATCATGGAAGTCACATTCTGCCTGCTTCACTTCTTCAGCTGGCTGAGTAAGTCCTCTTAGTGGTTTTAAGATTGCACTTTTACAGTACATAAAAACTTGGCCACAAGATTGCCTCTTCCCAGTCACTAGGTGCTCTGCACACTCAAGTAATATTTATAATCTCACATTCAGTTATACTGGAACACAAACTTTCACCAATGCTAATTACATTGTACAGAGCTTGTAAAGCAATATCTAACTTTTTTTTTTCTTTTTTTTTTCTTTTTTTTTTTTTTTTGGTGTCTTTTGGAGCATTCCTGCGTGAGACAGCTATGATTTTTTGCTGTATTTATGTTCACATGAAGTCTCTTCTGGGCCACACACTGAACTACCAACAGTGTTAAGTTATCCTTGTGCAACATGGAAAGTTGGAATTAAAACCTGCCTTCCTCCTTCTTCCTCCATTAATATACATGCTATTGTACTGCAAAATCTAGCAACAACAAATGATAAAAACTTCCATTTGTCTTTTGTATATAAGGATTATAGAGAAACTACAATTGCTGTCCATGGTTATTAGTGAAGGAACAGGATGCAATTAATTGTTATTTTACTCATTCTTAAATATCACACCGTTGACCAACTTATCACAGAGATAACTAAATTACTATAATTCTTTTCATACTGAGTAATATAAGTAGAGAAACATACTGTGTCATTCATAGCTGGACTTTATGCAGCTTAGAAGTTTAAGGCAAGGACTCACTATACACATAAGGTTAGTTTGCATTAAGATTGGCCTAAGTCTGAAATGCATTAGCTAAGAATAATAAGTCAAAAAAGGAAGAATTCCTAAAATGCCACCAGATTAATAGGAGCCATTAAAAAGCAATGCAAGATAGAGTAGTATCTTTTATTTTATTAGAGTAAAAGTCTTCCTCTAAAGTGATCTTCTCCAGAGTGGAGAGCTTTATAAATGATGAAGGTGATAATGTCCTTGAAATCCTCCTTGACCACAGCTTTAAAAACAGAGCAGAACAATGCCCTTCTGCTTCAGAGATGTTTTAACTTGGACCTTTGCACAGATAAACTAACACATCTCAGACAGTGGAAGAAAAATACAGGTAACTTATAAAATACTTCTATGGCAAAATCACAGGGGAGACACTGATAAAACACAACTCTCTCCCTATCTATCTCTCTGGAAATGCTGAAAAAGCCAAGCAAAACAAATTTTGCAGTAATGTAGTGTCAAGCAATTACCTTAATCAGAAAGAAATTTGTAATATCTGCACCAAAAACATCTGCTTCCCCTCACCCTTAGATTTAAGTATCCCTACTGTTTTATGCAATTTTTTTCTTTTGTTAACCAACTGTGTGGGCAGTCTCTTAGGAGAGACTGCTATGGTACCAACAAATTTGTAGTAAGGTGTGATTAGACACTATGCTGATATGCATACTGTAATGTGAGGAGGAGACAGCAGCTTACCAAATCATTTTCTTATTAAAAAATCCCCAAACACTGGCCACCAAGGAAGGTCTCCAAAACTAACAGCCAGAAGCAGATTTCAGAGGGACAATCACCATCTGCTTCCAGCCAATACGGCCAAAAAAAACCTTATTTCATTCTGCAAACTGTGTAAAATTCAGCTACTTTTATTTTGTACTTATTTTGCTCCTCCAGTTTATCTTCTCTGCAATGTTCCAAGTCTGACAGAAAAGAGGACTTACATACATGAAAGAATGGACATGAGAAGAAATACCACCAAGGAAGCTTCAGCTGCAGTATTTCTTCAGCTGCCAAGTTTTTAACTTAGTTCTTTCCTTTATTTCTCCTCTGCATGGAGAGCAGATGGATTCACACTCCAGTATCTGGTGGCATCACAAATCAGTGAATCTCAGCTTGACTGAAGTCTTGGAAGCAAGAAACTGATTCATTATTTTAAGCTTGCAGAAGCCAGACAACCCTGAGGAGCTCTGTCAAGCAAATACGGAGTAAAATTTATGGGTGTAGTTGTGAACTTCTGATAAACTGACACTGGTTGGAAAAGGTCTGGTTCACTTCAGAGTGAAAGCAACAAGCTTCTAAGAAGCATAAGGAAAAATTGTGATGGATGGCTGGAATAACTTCCAATTGCAGCTTCTTTCTACAGGTGTCCCAAATCCTCATTTTTACCTCTGATCCTGGTGTTGAGTAATCCCTGTGTAACGTTTAGGATAGGTCCTAAACCTACCTGCTGCTTGTACTTCACCTGCACGTCAGCACTGCCTCTCCTTCACTGCAGTAGAATGCCTCACATTACATTGTTTCCTCTATTACCCCAACCCAAACACCACTTCAAGCTTTCTCTCTGGAAATACTTCCTTTTTTCTGCAGTGAGCTTTTTTTTATTAATATTTTCCCTTATTCATTCTTGCAGCTCTTTTCTGAGACATCTGCCAATTATTCAGCTATCTTCTCCAGTGCCATGCACCAAATCCAGCCACTACATTCCAGCAGCATTTCTCTTAATGCCAAATTCAGATGTGGTGCAGTCTTCCAAGAACCACCTGGCATTTTCCTGATGATGGATTCATGCAGCACACTAAATATCATGATGGAAGTATGACACTTGCAGCTTTTGCTTACCTGACTATTAATTGTGATCCAGCCCCACGTCATGTTGGCTTGCTTTTTGTTCTACAGACTGTAATGGTGATGGGAACATAGTATGAAAGGAACACAACAATAAAGAGCCTGCAGTGAGCTTGCAAACAGGGCTTTTTTTACAAGTATTTTGCTGAAGTATACTAGTAGTAGAATTGACTAGGTTAGGATTGACTAAACAGATTCTCAAGTTAATACTGCACCCATTTAAGAAGCCATTCACCAGTCTCCCTGCTTAAGCACTGTACAGCAGATTTCCATGGAATGAGACAGCAGCTTGCTATGAAATGTGGGCCAGCTCTCCCTATTTTTTGTGGGACAGTGGGGATGACTGACCAACACGTAGACACAGCTAAAGGTAACCCCAGCTTGATTATTTACAGGTTCCCAAACCCAAACCTGATAAGAGTCCATAATGATTAACAGCCAGCTGCTCAACAGACTCGCAGCAGTCCATAGTTCATAGGGAACAAAACCAGTGGTGCTTCAGTGGGAGATCAGAGCAGTGAACAAAAATTCCCACATGCTCAGCTTCAGGCAATTTGTGCAGAGGAAGGAAACCCCCAAGTCCTCCCTCAATGGAGCTGGCTAGTTGCAGTTCATTTCTACTATCAGTGCTCCTGCAGTCCTTTCCTCTACTGCGTAGATAAATTTGCCAGTGTCAGGGCCTAAAATATCCTTTTCTAGCTTTTCCTTAATTTCATTTCATTCAGTTTTCTATTTGTTTCCTCTTTACTGAATTCAAGAAACAGAAAAAGGTTTTGCAAAGAAAAAGTGAGCAGATAAAGCCGTAATCTGCAATTCTAGCATCACTAAACAAAAAGCCTCCTGACTTCCCATTTATACATTCCAAACCTTTCTTTGGGAAAGGCTCTTCCTGAGATTCCTTCTGCACCTTCCCAACAGGCAACTTACCTAATACCTACAAAAAGTGTTCTATCAGGTAAAATTCAAATACAGAAGACCCCCAAGACTACTAAGTCTGATCTGGAGCAGTTTAATGGAACTGCTTCTCACAGGAAAGACAGCAGTGGACAGATTTCACCTTTTGCAGGTGCAAATTTCATACCTATCAGCAAAGCAGCTGTTTTAAAAACTTACTCTTACAAGCGACAATACCTCTTGCAAGTTTATGCAGCTTACACAGAGACAGGAGACATTAAATTCTGTGCATTAACAGAATGAAAAAGCAGCTTCACAGCAGTCACTACCTGTAGGTCCAAACAGATAGAAGTCACATAAACAGTAAGAACATTAATATTACAGAGGCTTGTTTCCCCCTCTGAACATTAACAGCATGCACCATGGGTTTGCAGCAAGATTGTATTAAAACATTTAAGGCCCCATTGCCCAACTGTTCCTCAGCCCAGCAGTTCTGTCCAAGCACCTCCTTGTACAGAGCCAGAACCTGGACTCAGTGATCTTTCTAGGTCCCTTCCAACTCAGGATATTCTATGATTCTATAAGAAAGGCTTAAAAATTTTTAATTATTATTTGTGTAAATTAAAAGACTTCCCTGTAAGCCCTTTACAATACTGATTAGTGCCTGCAGACAAAGACCTGTTACGTACCTTAAGTCTCAATGATAAATTATGTCATAATTCTCTAACCATGGTGTTGGTTTGCTCTATCAACTGTTCTGATGAGCATCCAGTTTAAATGGTGGTGGCACAACTCCTGAAAATGTTGGACTGGATATGGAAAAGTTAATGGGAAGAGGTATTGAAAAATAAACTAAATTGGAGTAGGTCCACTTCCCCTGCAGACATGCTGATCTGAAATAAGTCACTTTATTCTGCAAATAATTCTCTCCCTCACAAAGCTCAGCGGTATATCTGGCCTTGAAAGAACTGGCTCTTTTCAGCTCATAACAGAAGGAACCACAGAATATGAACTTGATGCAAATAACTTGCTCAAAGGAAAACTAAATAGTTGCTTGCCTTGGTAGGCACGGAAAAAAAAAAGGTCTGCTTTTTATCATAACATTAAACCAGACTGTAATTTGTCTTCTTACAAGTAATGAGCAACTCAGTGCTGTCAAGATTCATTTTGATGTGGTGAGCTTCTGAACAAGACCTCTAAGTAGGTGCTTGCTGGAATGTAAGTGTGTAGGGGATTGGGAACAGGCCCCCATTTGCTTCTCTAGGACAGGTAGCTGGAGAACAGCTAAGGTTTAGAACTGTGCAAGAACTGAACAAAGCTAAGCAGTTTACTGGCAACAAATTGCTAAAACCCTTGTTTAAAAAAAAAAAAATTGTGGCTCCTTAAGCACAGCTCATTCCTTGGGAGTCCTGGGAGGTTGCTCAGCAACATACCACAATTACTGTGGGTCAAGTCCTCAGGACATAATCTAGCCTATTGACTTTAATTCCACCACCCCTGGCATAAGGTACTGCCAACTGTGAGCAAGAAGAAAACAGAAGCAATGCAGACTGGAGAGCTCTCAGATGTTGGGAGGAAATTTCACAGTTTCCAAGTGTTTTATCCAAATTGTTCTGATCTGCTCAATTCAATGTGTCTGTTCTATGCTCTTTCTTTGAAAGAGGTAATTCAGAAATAAATTTTAATTTCAAGATTATAGGAAAGCAAGAACCAAAGTCCACTGTTGCAGTGAGACATTTTTGAGTTCAAGCCATTTTTCAGTACCCACACTCCTGCTACAGATACTCTCAAAAAAAACCCCTAATGCCTAATCTAGGAGGAATTCGTAATAAAAATACTTTCCACTCTATCAAGCATAGTTGCTCACGACAAGCTTGACCAGAAAGTCATCCCTCCCTCCTGTGGATAACTTGACCCTTCCAAAACTCATTCATCTAATATATTACTGGGAAACTTTGCTGTGAAGATACAGTTTGAATGTATCACACATCTCTCCAGCCTTTCAGAAGGACAGAATTACTTTGAGATGTGTATCTACCTATCTATCTATCTATCTGCATGTTTCTTTTAGAGAAGGACAGCTAAGAACAGAAGATGAGGCCTTGGGATGGCATAAAGTTCCACTGAGTATTTGGCTTTCCTCTGTAAAACACAGAGAGCAGCCTTTCTGACCCAGGCTGCAGCATGCATGGTGGAATCAGCAGCAGTCAACAATCCTTCTGCACAACTGCTCCTAGCAGAGTCCCAAAAGTTTTAGCTTTGCTATAAAAGAGAGAGCTTGCATGGGTTGGAGGAAGAGAGATTCCTTCAGAAAACATTTTCCCTCTCACTGGAACTGCAGTGACGACTCTTAAGCCCAGGCTTACAAGGCATATTAGTCCACTCACTGAAATCCATGTGTTGTTATGGGCTCGGGTTCCCCCTCAGAGAAATATTTAGAGTAAATTTTAAACCTACTATTTTATTACAAATTAGCTTTCAAATACTTGTGCAATTTGTTACAGTTCCTTTCTTAGGAATGAAATCTAGGTTTGAAGTTCACTACTTAAACCACTAACAAGAATACTGGAAAAACCCAAGACCTTATTGCAATAAACAAAATGTGTAGTTGGGGGTTTAGGGTTTTTGATGGATACAGGTTTACAACTGATGGTGCAAAAACTTGAATAATCCTAGACCCTGGTATTTCATGCAAGTGTCTGTAATAATGACACTCAACACAGTCCCTGGACCTGGTAGTCCATGGACACTGCACCCCAGCCTGCTTATCAACAGCAGCATGCTGCCAGATGGCCAGACCCCACCAAACCTCAGTTAATTACTAAATTCAGTTTCTCTCATGGAGATACTTTGGCAGAAGCCGCAGATAAAACCTTTGAGTACAAACTCACTCAATTATAAATGCACATGTGTGCAATTGTAAACACACCTATTTTAGCCTTGGCCCACGGGGAAGGACCACAAACATGTAAAATGAGAGCTCTGAAGCACAAATCCAGTGAAGAGATAAGCATTTTGCTTGTGTCATTACTAATACAGGCATCTAAGTATCTAAACTAGTTTCTCTGAGAGGCTAGTTTGTGCTTTGAAGTACACGCCTTTCAAAATATACCCACGGTCTTTCTGTGAAGGCTAATGATAATTTTATCTCTTCTGAGCCTTGCAGTAATAAATGCTGACAGTCCCAGATGCCAGGTCCTTGGTGAGAGCATCTTTTTGTTTATTCAGGATTAAGTTAAACTACTTAGCTGCCATTATGGTAAATCCACCTCTCCTACAGACCTTCTTAAGAATACTGAAGAAAATAATGAAACACCCCATAATGCTGTGAGATCAATCGCACTCTTAGCAGACTAAGAAACTGCTGACAATTTATTCTTGGTGTGGAGGGGTGAATAGACTGCGCCAAACATCCCTCCAAATAAGAAAAGAGAAAGGCCATGTTACGTGCTCTTTGTTTTGATTCCATCACATCACACCTTGATGCTGTGGCAGACTTTCAACAAGGGGCTGTAAAGCTTGATCCTGCAGTTTTTGTCCAACAAGAAATGGGTTTAGATACCTAAATAATTATGCTCAGTTATATGCAAAAGGACTGGATGTCTTTTTATTTTTTTTCCTGAGGCAATTCATAGTAGTCCTTTTACCATCTTTCAATATTTGAAATGTAAAGACTTTTCAATTTAATTTCCTCTTCCTTAGGGGCATGAAGGAAATATTGTGCTCCTACTGACACCAAATGCAATCTGAGATACTGAATTACCAGACCTGTAACACCGATGCCATTCTTTCACACTGGCAAAATATTCTCATGTATCATATAAAGATCTAAAGCTGTGAGTGCATCAACATGTAGTAAGACCACAGGATACATATTAAACAAAGAGCAAAAAACGTATGTGAAAAGGGGATTTTCAAGGCATGCTGCACTGTAATCTATTTAAATAAAGAAAAAATCTGAAAATGGCAGAGCTAGCTTCTATTCTGCCATTTAAGGCAGCTGCAAGATTAGCCTTTAATTACTAAATGATGGTGCAAAAGCATAAGACTTGCTCACCAGCTGTTTCTGCAGCATAAGTAGAAACAGTGTCTGGCTACACCTCAGAGTCCTGGGAGAGTAAGCAAGAGCATCTGCACACTGCTGGGTTGAAGTGACTTTAAGTGTACAAATAAGATTTTGAAGGCTTTTCTTCTCATGAATAGGCAATGGCGCTTTACAGATACAGCAGCACGAGCTGAAGGATTAAGAGAATTTGGGTTTAATAATGCAGTCTAGGACCTGGCTAGGGTACCCAGGAACCCCTGACTGAACAGGTACCTTCTGCATTGCTGCTCTTGCTCTCCTCTGCCTTGTGCCATCAGTGCTGCTCCACCCAGAGCTGGAGAGGACGTGGGAGGTGTGGCCAGCTGGCTCAGCAGCTGCACGTCCTGCCAAACACCAGCTGGAGGTGGGTGGCAAGACCACCAGAGGCTGCATCTCTGTGGTTGGGAACTCATCCTCAGCTCTCCCCATCAAAGGGGAGAAACCACTGCACTGATGTCACTCAGCAAACAGCTTCTGAAAACCTCCTGTGCTGTGCAGAGACTGAGCAGACTTTGTGCATCCTGAAGTAAAAGCTGCACTGTTCCAGAGTGATTGGTCCCCAGAGGAAAGGCTCTGCAGTGGGAAAACCCATCGGAAAGAGGCCCAGGCTGAGCTGCCAGGAGACACTCCGAGGTCAGGGCAGCGAATGAGCAGCTTCCTCTCCACAAGATGCTGTGCAGCGCTTCCCCCGCAAGTTCACGAAGCAAAAAATTATTGCAGGCAGGAAAAACATGACATTTAGTAACATAAATTGACAAGTTCTCAACAGGAACAAAACTATTTTTTCCACTTTGTTTCTTTATATAAACAGTATTTGATTTTTATCATGCAAAAGACTGACAGCACACCAAGCATAAAACAGATTGTGATCTCCGTAAACCAGGATGGCCGTTATCAGATTGGCACCAAACGAGGCCATTGTTGGAGCTAAAATTACCTCTCAGGTCTTGCAATTCACTTCACCAAAGGACACCATGTCCTACTGCAAAGACACAGGCCTACACAGACATCTACTAGAAGGGCCAGGAGACCTTTGTCTCACTTCTGAAAGAAGTGGAGACTGGACCCCTCAACAGGTTTATGGAGCCAGGTTGGCTCACCCTCAAGATCTGCACTCTGAACATGCAGCAAACATTCAGGAGAAAGAGAGAAATATTGAGTATTTCTGGATTTGACTATGTTAACAGAACACTGGTTGTTGACACCCTCTGATGTTCAAAAAACCCAACATTTTGTTTATCTATAGCAAGTATGGCCTTAATGCAACAGGTAAATGAGCAGTGAACAGTGAAGATAGCACCCATTAGCCCTCTGATTTTCACAGTACTTCTTGTTTTTCTACTCAATCAGAAACCTGAAGGACAGGGAAGTGGCAAGGTCTTCCTAAATACAGAGGCCAAACACTTCTACAGTGGTCTTCGTCTTCTGCAGCACCATTCCTGAATTTTCCCATCGTTGTCAGAAAACTGTTTCTTTAGTACTTGCCTCATATACAAGTGTTTTGAAGGGTGTCTATTTTCCCTGACACCTTCATTGTCAGAATAATTTGACACACAACCATCAAGAGGAGTCTGAAGTACCCAAGGTAAGTTGTAACACAAAGGTCTACAACGCCAAGAGAAAACCAAAAACTTAAAGAACTTTCTTTCCATGAGTTTGCCTTTGAAAGAAGAATACCAGAAATTGTTTAGAATCTTCTTTTTTTCAAACAACACTTTAAAAGCATATATCTTTGGAAAAAATCTAACATGATAGGAAAACGACTTGCAGAAAACTTACGACTCCCCAAGTATAACCTGAAAAAGAATTGCTGCTTATCCCACAGATTGATAGCTGGGGCCTGGAAGAAGTGGAAAATAACCCAGGAAAACCACTTCAAATATGGTTTGCAATGCAGTTTTGGCAAACTGCATTATACCACCCATGTCTATCCACAGAGTCAACAGTGGGCAGTGGACAGGGCAGAGCTAGGATTGGTGGTAGGGCAAAGTAAAGATGGGATGGAAAGAAGAAGATGAAGGAGATCTGCTTGGAAATCTGATTTTGCTGCCAAAGGGATGATTCTACTGCAAGGATGTGAAGATGGGGGTGAGGGACTGCTGCCTGTGGGAGTGGCAGCTATGGCTCACACACTCTAATAATTATAATCATTAATAACAAAAGGATTCCAGGCATAGATAAAATTTACTACATAAATCTTATGCACAACAAAGTGTGTGTTCCTTATGTAGGATCTTATGCTTGCATGATGCCCTGCAGGGAGGCATAAGCAAACAGATATATACAGAGGGACTTTTCTCATGGCAATTTACTGGGTAAGCATATTATTTGCAGCCTAAAGAGTCATTATTCCTATTCCCAAAGACTGAACAATGGGGAAGGCAGACAGGTTTGTAATGAGGTGGTCACTCACCGTATGTCTCATTCATTACTTGTTTTAGGTTATGTCACACCACAATATTTAAGTATACAGAATTGTGGTACATTTTTTCTCAGAATCCACGGAGTTTTAGCAATATAGAACTAAATGAGGAATATGAATAAGTAGACTATTGCAGATACAAGTGTGTCTGCAACAGTGTATTGCTACACAGAAAAGAACTCGTTTAATGATGAGAGTTTTTACTATAATAACAGCTTTGATTAGCAGTAGACAGTAGTGCTCATAGAAGTAATTGATTTATTTTAATTGGCTTTATTTGAGACCCTCATAGCATTAATTTTTCCACACATGAACATGAAGTTTTTTACTCTCCAAGATTTAATTCTTCTATTGAAAATCCCTTTACTTACTGCAGCACATCTTCAATAATTAAGTGTCTTAAAGTTCTCTTTGTTTTGCTAGGGGTGGAAATCCAGCAAATGAGTTTTCATTTAAAGAGTGTGGGGGAGGTGAGCAGTGGAGGAGAAAGACAACTTCTTCCTGAAGACGAAGGAGGAGGATTAAACAGGAATTGCTCAGGAGAAAGTCAGACATTGACTCACAGTAAATGATGGGAGCAGAAGCAGGGCTCCTGGCACTGAAAGTAATGTGTGACAACAAAAAACAACCTCAATTCCTATTACTCCCACCAGGCATTAAAGAAGGAAAATGGTAACAGCTCCTTCATCACAGGGGCCCACGGCCATGCCAGGCTGTGGCAGACCAGCCCTGCTGGGGCGCGGCCGTGGGGTGCTGGAGCTGGGCAGGGACAGGGCTGGTGGTGCCCTGGGGGCCCTGGCAGCCAGGCTGAAAGGAAGCTCCCCTGTTCTGCTGGGCCAGCCAGGGCGTGGGAGCCAGGCCTGGCAGGGAGGGAAGGACTACGAGATCCTTCCCAGCATTGACAATATGGACACAGCTCAAGATGCCACTCGGGCTCATGCGAATGGAGCGCAGCCGCACTCGTAGCCCACAACAAATCAAGCCCCACACTCCTCCAACACGCACAGAAAAAAATGGTGAAGTTGGTTGGGTTTTTTTCTGAATCAAAGTCGCTTGTACTTATTTCAGTAATAGACAACCTGTTCCCCAGGCCCTGACCCAGCAAGGCCTGTCCCTAACATCAGTGGTCTTGTCATTTTACAGAGCTACAAATGTGGCCACGTGTACGCACGCGCGTCAGGGCATGCAGTGCATCAGGAAGTCTGGGATATCAATACTATACTACATATTAATTTAAATGTGTAGTAAAATATGTCTTGCATATGCAATGAAACAATGTAGATGAAATACGCCTCCTTCCCCTCAAAGGTAACTATTTTTAATGACTAAGTTAAGATAATGCGTTTAAAAGATGCAGCTGGCTGCATAAACAGAACATACTCAAGGACAGCTCGATTTTTTACCATTCAACACCTTTTCTCAGCTAACTGAAAGTCGAAGGACAAACCTTTTTGACTGCTAATGATGAGAAAAACTAACAACTGCTGTCCTGCCTAAAAACCTTCCACTCCTCCAGCTGGCCAGAAACCAAACGGAAATTCCAGAGCAGGAGGCAATTATTTATATATGTCTCCTTCCAACCACCCCCCTCTAAACCTTAAATTTGCTTCTAAGTGGGAATTAATCCTGCCTAGAACACTTTTAAACACTGCTGTATCTTTACAATCAGCTCAGTGACAGTTTTTGCTTCAGCTGCACTTCTGAAATTTTTGTCCATATTAATAGCAAATTTACCTTTATTGTGCTTGACAGAAAAGAATTCTTCAGCTTTGGGGTGTATTTTTTTTAAATACACCATCACACTTAAACTAGAAACTACATTTCTGCCTACTATAACCTGCTGTTGCAAGTTTTATTTAAATTCTTTTGCATTTTAAAAGACTTTTTTTAAAAATTCACAAGTACAAGAAAATGCCATTTTTACTTTAGGCTCTGTCTCAGTTCTCCAAGAGAAAAGGATCTCACTGACAAGCATTCACTATCACATTTTCCCCCTACAGTCCTTGTGGATAAACAACAACACTCACATAATCTATCGACTAGATCTTCTACTTTTGGACTGAAATAAATGCTCCTTCTTGTGTACTGGATTAAGAGGGACTGAAAAAAAATCTCCTTTTAATTTGTTTCCCTTGACGATGCAGAACAATTCTTCATTTCATGCAGAAAATGTTTCTCCAAGTGATCCAACTTATCCAAGTAATCAATATATCATCTTTTCATACAGCTCTTGAGAAAGGCTACAGTATGTGCAGTAAGATTTGAAACAAACTATACTTTCCCAACAGTGAGCATAGGCTTTAAAAAATGGAATGGGGGGGGTCTCTTTTGGGCTGGTGGTTTTGCAAAAGGGAAGCATCTCTTAAGTCTTCAGGTATTTATATGTAATTAAGTGATATATACATAACATCAGGATGCTGTAAGTCACTCCCATAATACTTAACTCTTGCAGTTGAATCCCTGAGGAGCTATAACAGACAAAATACAGACAACAAAACAGGCCTCTCAAAAAGCTTGCAGTATATCTTACTTGCATGGAGTAAAACTCCCTGAGGAATCCTTGAGCACAGAGGAAGACACAGTTCAGGCAGGCAGGCATTAAGTGAATCTAAATAATCAAGAGTGTGATCTGAGCTGAAGATAACAGGTGAGCAGTGCCAGACTACTCTGAATAAGCATTTTTCAATGGACAGGCTACAGAGGATGAAAGTTGCCCCCTGTGCTCAGCCCAGCAAAGTAATATAAATGTTTACAGGGCAAACAGACATGGATGAATGATTTTTTTGGGGTTGTATGATCAAGTTGGACAAGACATGGCCCATCAACAAGAGTTTGCCCAAAGGACAACAGGGTCAGATCTGGCAGCAGTTGTAGGGAGCTGACAGACATGAGACAGGAGCTAAGAGAGACACAAACTTCAGAATATCATTCTAGATCTGGAAAGGAAGCTCTTAGAGACGCCAGGGACAAAGCACTCTTTGTAGATACCCAGTGACACCAGTCACCTCAAATAACAAATTATTTCTATGAAAAAAGGCACATGTTTTTTTCTGCTTCTTTAATTATCTGAAGCAAATGCATGTGTAGAGTCATAGATCTGGGATAATCCACAGACTGTGAGAATTGTATTTTCCCAAGTTTCTATATGCTTTCACCACGGGGCAGGCAGGACCTACTAGCAGATACCTTCACTTTTTTTACAGACCAGAGCTTTGCTCTATTACATACAGAAATGTCACTGCAAATTTCATCCTCCTCCCTGAAACCATCCAGCCTAGTGAGCGTGATTTGTGCCTCATTTACCGTGTCTGCAGCTGGTAATTCTATTCAACCAACTCTGCTTGCTAGAAAAATTATCATGATAACCCGAACAGCTTTGTCTTGGAGCACCATTGCCATTCTTTTTTTCTTCAGTGGGAAACAACTCAGTTGTGCTCCCATTTGCCAAAACAGTGCTTCAGTGTTCAGCTGTTAGTTTATGAAGGCTAACAAGTGGGAAGCCTTCCTAGTTTTTCAAGATAGGACCTACTGTCTTAAGAGAAGTCAAAACCTAAAGCTAGTCAAAGAATTTATAAAGAATTTAAGGGAAATGGAACAAAATGGCAATAAGTATGTAATTCAAAGATTCCCTTCTCATGAACTGAATTAAGAGAGATTTAAAGATAATCAGAATAAGGGCTCTACAGAGAGACTGCATTATGCATACGAGTTTTGAATTAAATGAAAGAAAAGCTAATAAATGGATAGTAATAAGCAAAACTGTTAAAATTAAACTAAAGAAAGCCTGAAAGGAGGTTTTTTGGCGGGAAAAAGGGATGGCAAAGAGTGCTTAAGTGTATTTTCATTTTTTGTCTTATCTCTGAAAATTAAATGCTCTGTAAGAAAATGTAGTAGATGCAGAAATGAAGCAGATATACAGACAAAGGCAGCAGATGCATAAAGGAGTTACTGATGACATTTTTTGGAGTTTTTTCATCTATACTATTAGCATTTGGTTCTCCTAAAAACAAACAAAAAACCACTCACACTAACACAAGCACTTAGGACAAGAGATGTCTTTTGCATTGTCAGGAATGACTTCTGATGCCCTTAGAAAACTGGCCTTTAGCTATTCCCTGATTGAGAGGAATTTGCTTGGTTGTGTCACCCTGTCCTCTGGTAAAATAAGTCTCATGGAGCCAAGAATATAACGCTGAGTAATCAAAATATTAAGGGTTGCTGTGTGTAGTCCTTTCCATGATGACCTACGCCTTTTGATTGTATCTGTACATTCTGTTTATTCCTGTGTCACTTTCTGATATGCTACAGGCTACCTCTTTCTCTTTTCGTGACTAGCTATAACAAAAGCAGCTGCAGGAAGCCTATTATCTAATTATCTGCTTAGGTCCTGCAAGGACTGGGCTGCTCATATAAGCAGATCACAAACGTTTTAGCCTCTCAGACCACCATTTCTTATCTAGCACACAAAACATTGTTGTACATTCTCTAAACGCTCTGGATGTTTAAATGAGCTGTCAGAAAAGCCTTTCCTTTGTCACTGTCATCACTCATGTTGTTTTCAGCTAGCAGTATCTCCCAATTTAGCAAGAGTTGTAGGATCAGAGTGCTTCACCAGACCACGGACAGGACAAATCCCAGGATCTCAGCAGCTCTTCCAGGTGTTGTGGCCTCTGATGACACCGAGATGGGAGCTGACAAGACATGCCCAATTCTACTGGGCATCACCTGCTCCTCTTGTCTTTAGCTGAGGTTCCTGCTCTGAGCCTTAAGAGTCAGCACACACCTGGATCACCATCAAATTGCTTCACATTACTGACTGTCTTGAAAGGCGTATCTGAACTGTGTGTCTGAACACCCATCAGGAACGCAGAAGAATTATAAGGTACAGAAAAAACTGCAGCCAGCACACAGTTGTGGTGCCCCTGCATGAATGGACAGAAAAGCACTCCATGCAGAACAGCTGTCATTTGAAACTATGGTATTCTTATCATCACCCCAGAGATCTCTGCCCCTTAAATACTGACAATACAGGTAAGCATGGATATAACATTGCAGTTTAAAAACTCAGGGTCATTACCAGGCCAACCTGCTCTCCCATTGCCCTGCTAACTTCACCTTGCTTTGCCATGCTGAAAGTGTTTCAATTACTGAATTAGATCAAGCTGACCAATAACGTAAGGTAGTTGAAAAAAATAAAGTCTATCATCTCTGAACTCTGCTGAAGTGTTAGGTCCTGGATTTTTTCAAAGCAAATCCAAAAGTAATATGCAAATCTCTGAATGCATTCCGTCAGCTTTTAAAGCTCTAACCAACAATTCACATTCACACTTCAGAAGGAAGAAATAAGGAACAGAAAAATCTGGGCTATTATTTTCTCCCTTCCGTGTACTTCATCTGCTTTCCAATGCAAAAGAATAAGCTTCACACTCTTAAAATTTATCTCTTCAACGTACATATAGATGTTGATTCCATTCTTAATTTTCAGGAATACTTGAAAAATACTTGTGGAACACCCCAATACAGATTCTGATTTGAACAGATCCGTGCTGCAGATAACAATAAAATGACACTTTCAGACTACACTTCTCATGAAACTGAGGCTATTTTTAACTATTGTGCTATATATAAGCTAACCTATATTTCAATGCAGCCTTTTTGTCCAGTCTGCCTGCTTGTAATAGGCTAGAAGAGAAGCACCCAGCTGAAAGCACGATCCACTACGGGAAATCCTATCAACAGTCAATCCATTTCAACACTCAGCCTCTCATGTGACCCTGCAGAGGAAAGCAAAGTCTTTAGGCACCTCCCAGTTAGTTATGATCTGCCTAGCACAACTACTTTATGCCCTGATTAACTTTGATCAAATTTTGATTTTTGCTACAATTACCTTAGCAAGCATAGCTCTTGATATGGTAAAAAATTACCTACTGCTAAGAAAAATAACAGAAATACATGATTCCTTATCTTCCTCTGTAACAGCTAGCATTGCAGTGGAAAAAAATACAATTAAATTTGTTGGCTAAGCTTTTGATTATCTAAAGGATTTTTAAAGGGTGAAGATTCCAATAAAGATATTAAATCTAAGTAGTGGCTGTTGATAGCTTCAAACTTTCTTGCTTATACCACACTACTCTGCTAAATGCTTCTTCAGCTTCCAGGCAGGAAAAACCAGAATGAGAGAAATGCAAAGGTGTGTGACATGGGAGATGTATTTGATAAAGAAATGCAATTTGATTCTGATTTTGCAGCTTTGAGAGTAGCTGTGGCCTTCAGATATGAATTTTGGGACAAATTACAGTTTAGGTAAATACACTGACAGAAATTCAGTGACACACATTTGATGCATATCCTACGTTAAAAACACACGAGGCTCCTTTGTGAAGCAAAGTAACAATGGTATGCTTAGACACTTAACTAGCAAGGAAACATCAAGCTAAGACCCTTAAATTTTCCTACTTCTTGTGTTTATGCTTACTTTTGCATAAAGTACTATTGTGTGCAGCCTATGTACAATGACATCAAGCTTTGTGGCAAATGCACTACTGCTGTCAGTAAATACTCAGCTCTTGGATCTCAGCATGCCTTTAATTATCATTTTTTGCCCCTCCAAACCAGTACATACACTTATAATTATATTAAACTGCCAATGTATTTTCACATAACTATTTACCCTCTTGTAGTAATATTTATCTGATAAAAAAAGTGGAAAATGTTTTTCCAAGTTCTATATGCACTCAGCCCAGGAAATACTAATACGTTCAGCATATTCAATTTCCTTTAAAAAAAATTCAAGTTGGTACACGAGTAATTTGATCTTTGAACTCTCAAATAGGCATTTAAATGTAAGTTTCAGTTAACTGAGTTTTCACAAACAAATGATGGGAGAAATTCTGTTACTAATACAATATTGATTTTTTAAAATACAAAGTGTTGTGAGGCAAAGGCAAAGAGCCTGGCTTCACCCCTTCAGAGCACAGCAGAATGGGGGAACCATAGCATGTGGATACAGAGGTGCTGCTCTACACAACACCACAACTGCTTGACCCTGCAACATCCCCTACATAATCCCCCTCCACTTTCCTTTCCTCTGGATAAACAGCCAGACAGTTCCAGGGTAGGAGCTGCAGATGCTCTCCTGGGTCAGAGCCTCCCAAAGCTTTTCTGGCTTAATCCCATACCTCTCTCCTTTCAGCTCTTGCTGCTGCCCGAGGAAGGTCAATAAAAACCTGTAGACCCAGCTGATGGAGAGCTGGATGTTTGCCTGGAGAAGGCAACAGAGAGAGGTTTTCCAAGCAGAACTTCCCAGCGCCAGGTCACCCAGCAACTCGGGCAATGGCAGAAGGGCAGTGCCCACTCTCAGCAGTGGGAGCACAGGCAGCCAAGACCACACGTCTCAAGCTCTTGGAGACCACTTCTCAAGGAGTCTCAAGTTTCAGCTTTTGCAGGTTAGCCTCATGAGCTTCACATACATGGCAGAAACTCTCTGGCTGTCAAAGTGATTCAGGGAATTGATTCAGCTAAAACAACAGCCAGGGAAAGGGAAAGGGAAAGGGAAAGGGAAAGGGAAAGGGAAAGGGAAAGGGAAAGGGAAAGGGAAAGGAAAAGGAAAAGGAAAAGGAAAAGGAAAAGGAAAAGGAAAAGGAAAAGGAAAAGGAAAAGGAAAAGGAAAAGGAAAAGGAAAAGGAAAAGGAAAAAGGAAGGAAGAAGAAGAAAAATAAAAGAGAAGGGGCATTATTACTGGGATGGATTACACCCTGGTCTTCACTGCTGAAACAGCTTTGCTGGCACAACATAAGTATAAATAAGTATTGACTCTAGGAGCTGGCACATCAAAACCATAACTCCTAATACACTGTCAGTACCAAAAATTATAACATTCTGTAATAGAAGATCATGACAGATCTTTAATGCAAACAGATCTGGACAGCATATTGATTTGCTATCTTACAGAATCTATGTTCTCTACACAAGATATACATAAAGGTCAATTAGGATAAATATCCCAAGTGTGACTGCAGAAATAAACAGTAATAAAAAATAGAATTCAAAAACTTCAAATGCTCAAAACTGTGCATGCAATGACTTCTATTAATGCATATCAGTGATGCAACAGGCCAATGCAGAATCAACTGCAGGTCAAGAAACACGACCTCATTTTCTGCATTCCAGCTGACTACTGTGTGATCTCTATGTTTCTGTTACAAATTATCCAGCCCTTCTTAGAGTTGAATGGATACACAAGCCGACTTAAGGCTTTTAAGCAGGGGTTTTGATTTGGATTCTGAAAATTGAAGAGGTAATCAGCTTATCAGCTTTAAAGAAGAGAAACTGAAAGACACTTTTGTCTTGCTTTGCTACTTTGTTATAACCAAAATCTACACTTTCTGTTCCTCAAGAAACGGCCTCTGTAAAGTAACCCAAGACTTACTAAACCAGATTGAAGCACAGTGTCCACCCGTTGTGGAAGCTTCAGTAAAAGCTAATGTGTAAGCAGACAGATAAATGCACACATGCTTTATGGAGGAGACAAGACAAATGCAGTGCAACACTCTAGTCCTGTGTCTGCTTTTTGTTTAAAAGTATCATAGAAGTGAAATGGCAGTGCAAAGCCCAAGACAGTCTTTTGGAGATTTAAAGATGAACGGACTTTGCTGGTAACACAGCTTATAAAACAGAGTATCTCAGCTGATAGGCATTTGAACAAAACTCACATCCTGTATTTTATGATGAGCACAACTGTAGAGGCCATATGATGATTCCTGGGGCTAACTCTCCCTTTGCAGGGACACAAGGAACTTTTCTTTCCATGTAGAGAAAATGCTCTTTCTCTAGTAAGTATTATGACTATTGATTATATATATGATGATCCCAAGAAACGTTTTAAATACTGAAAAAAAGGAAGTTAAAACACCTGAAAAAAAACCCCCAACACTCTGCTTTGTTTTAGTACATAAGTATTTTAAGCTCAGTCACTGAAACCAGAGAACTGTCCTCTGGCAGCAAAGTCTACTGGAAAAGCCTTAGCTACTGGAAAAGCCTTAGCTAGATTTTTTTTTTTTAAATAATATCTAGGTATAGTGTCTGAGAGCTAAGAGCTCATTTCCACAATCACGTTACCATTCATAACTAAAATTCTATGTTTCATTTCTCTGCCCCTTCCCAGATTCCCGAAGAGAAATAAAGCCTAACTTTATTTATATTTGGGCTAAGGAGAAACAAAGCCCAACTTGTTTCTAAAGGACTTTGAGATCATTTGCTTTGTAGGTGTACATTCTCCATGAAAAAGCCTGTGTGCCATGCCCAAGAACCCTCTCCCAAGATGAAGAATAAGCTAAATGTTTTTGCAGGCTTCCAGAGACATGAACAGTGTCCATACAATAGCTTCCCTTGTTAAAGGCAAATAGTTTTCAGAGCAATAAAACTGATGCCCAGCAGACTCCTTGCTACATGTTCATACACTGTCATCACCACAGGAACACGGGGTCCTTGACCAGAATCCCCACGCATCATCCCCCCAGCTGTGATCATGCACAGCCCATGCTTCACAACCTACATATTTCCAGCTCCCCCCCAGCCACAGCAACATCAGCTCAGGCTCATGTTCTCTCACTGCCCCAGGAGTGAGAAGCAGCACTGAGTTGTGGCCCAGCTGTTTTCCCACCAAGCCACACAAAACACCACTGGCAAGCTTACCTTACACCTTTTCCCTTAGATGGAATAGTTATTTGTGTGCCTCTCTTCTAACAAAGCAAGGCTATCAATGAAACCTGCCAGAGATTAGCAGCATTAAAACCTCACTCTCTCTGCCAAATCAAGATAATTGATCATTGCCTTCAAAAAGCTCAGTGGAAGGCAGATGGATAGATACAGTCATCCTATAAACTTCAGTTCCTCAGGAAACCAGGCTAAAAATAGCTGATCTCAAATGCTTAGGGAATGAATTGAGCTCAAATTAACATAAATACCAACTGGAATGTTAAAATGTGTTGGCTCTTAAATATCTTTTTAAAAATGGTGTCTCAAAGGGTCAAAATTCTAACAATATTTATATGAAGCAACAGATGAACATTAATTTATTTACAAGGTCCACAACAGAAAATAGGTTACAATTCAGGGTGACATCAGTGCAGATGAATGCAGGATGCCATAAATGACATGACTGTGCAGGGGTGTTTAGCATGTCTCCTTTTCATTCCACAGATCATTAGCTTGTCACTGTGGGTAAAGAAAACTAGACTTCAATTCCCTCTAGCAAAAGTGGATACCTTCCTGGGTTTTATCACCTGCTTCTCAGATTTTCAAAGTGTTTTAAAATTTCTTACAGTCCAACATGTTAGAGTCTATTTGCTTCACCTGTAACAAATTTTGTTCCAAACCCTTCAAAGAGTTATGCACAAGGCTGAATTTTTAATAAAACAAACTACTCTGAAGCAAATATAATCTGAGTCAATATTTTCCAAACCTGAGGACTGGTTTTCTTATTGACAGGAGATAACTCCAAATAACACTTAACATTCCCAGTGTGAGGAACAGCAAACACATCTTATACAAACTGATGCTTCTTCATGGTGATGTCTCATGGCAAAGTTGGTACCTACTGGATCCCAAATAGCAACATTTCACCTCCTGTAGCAGGAAAGTTTCAGATAGAATCTAGAATCCAGTACTTCTAGAATCCACATGCCAAAACCTTCTTTCCTGCTTTATCAGAAGAATAAAATAAAGCAAACCTGTACAAAGTCCTTACCATCTCTTACTCCAGACACCTCAGTAATTTTCATGTTATTTTCCATCAAAACAAATTAACAAACAAATAGTTTTAAGTCCAGTGATCCTAATAATCCCAACCTTCTATGAAGATTAACAAAAAATTAGGACCTTAAATAATTCTTTTTATCTTAATCATTTACCTACAGCCCTCAGACTGACCAGCACAAACTAAAGGTATCACTAGGTGTTCTGGTCTAGATGGACTAAAAGTTTATTAGACATAGGGTGGTGTGGATTAAAAAAAACCTTTCAGGTTTGGTTCTGACTCAACAAATTTAGCATTTCCCAAAATCTTTCTTTACAGAACTTTCATTCTACCCAAATATCTAGATAACCAAGAGTGAGAACTGCACACAAGCAAAAATCTAACATTACTGACTAAGGCTTCGTGGATTTCAGAGAACAGTAACATTACGAGGGGCTGAAAAGAATTCTATTTGATATTAAAAGTAGGCTCCCCTGAGAAGAAATCTGCCTTTTCTCTTCTTTTTTCCGGACTCAAGTCTGGAACATCAACTTATGGTCTATAATAAGTTTTCACAGGTTAGATGGTGAAAGCAGCATCAACACAGCTTCATTGAGGGGTGAGGAAAAAAAGTGGTGAGGAAAAAATTCTGTAATTATGCTGTACTCCCCTATTACAGGTAAGTCACAACCAAACTTGAGGAGAGCTTGGTTTGCAACACCTTCAGCAATGCCTTTGTACCTTTTGGAAGGGAACTGCAACAACAATTCCAGCAATCATCCTGGAGAGCTGTAACACTGAATTCCTCGAAAGAGAACCATTTACAGGGGAAAAAATAAAACACACTGTCCATGAGAAATGAAAAAGTGACTTGGAACAGCATTTGGCACAGTGTAAACAACAGAAAGCAGCAAAGAAACCATATAACATTGAAGATGACACTAGAGTAAACTGTACATTTTTTAGTCTAAATACATTCAACACGTGGGAAAAACTTAATTAAACTGTAAGGCATAGAAACATCTGTTTTGATTTAGTTTGTGTTACAGCAAACAAACATGAAAGACCACTGCCTGTATCTTCCCCTGGGGCTCTTTGTGGGGAAAGGAATACTGTTTATAACATTTGCGCTACAATCAGAGAATTACAAAATAACTTAGGTTGCTTGGGAGCTCTGAAGATCATCTGGTTCAGCCTTCCTCCCACCTCATCAAAGCAAGGCCAACTTCAAAGTTAGATCCAGATTTAAAGCTGGATCAGGTTCCTTAGGGCTTTGAGTATCTCCTCTCAGGATGGAGCCAGCACAGCCTCTCTGGGTAACTAGTGTTTGACCACCTGAACTTTTGGGAAAAGCTTTTTCTTTGTCACAGATGTATTACTGACTCATGTTCAACTTGTTACCCACCAGAACCCCCGAGGCCTCTCTGCAAAACCATTTCCCAGGCAGTGTGTCCCAGCCTGTACTGGAGTGCAGAGTTATTCCTCCCAGCAGCAGGGCTTTGCTGAACTTTATGAAGTTCCCATTTGCCCATTTCTCCAGCCTGTCAAGGTCCATCTAAATGGAGCAGTGGCACAAGCCACTGGTGCATTAATCACCCCTCCTAATTTTGAACTGGCTGCAGACTTACTAAGGGTGCACCCTGCCCTGATATCTAAGCCCTTAAAAAGAATTTTTACAGTGTTGGTCTCAGTGTGAAACAGCGACTTGCCTCTTGCTGAATGCTGTGCTGCTGATCCTGAAGCACCAGCAGTTCAGACACGTTTCAGCCCTTTCAGTCCACTGTCCCACCTACTGACCTGACTCATAATTCACCAGTGTCTATGAGACTGTTACGGGAGACAGTACCAAAAGCTTTGCTAAAATTGAGATAAACGGTAGTTAACTCTTTAGCCAAACCTTTTTCCATGAGCCCTCTATACGCAAATTTCAAGACCCTCTGCTATAGAGCTCTGCGACATTAGGAGCATTCAACAAAAAAACCCTCAAACAAGTACGGCAAAAACATTAAAAGGCACAGCATTAAAAGCAAAGCCTTTCTCTCTTGCTCAAAACTCAGAACTAGTATCTCAGAACAATCTAAAAAAAACCCAATCCCAGAATAAAATATATTGTAATGAATTAGTTTAAAATTCAGTGAAGCCTCTGGATTTGCATTACATTTGTTACGAACTAGGGAGATGAACAAGGACATAATTATGATGATGCACAGCACCTCATAACTGAATTTCTGTGACTTAATTAACCACTTTTGTTGAAAAAGTTCAGAGGAAAATTCAGGGTCAGGCAAACACCCTTAACAAAAAACACTGCGCATATTTAAAAACCCAGTAGAGTTACAAGTGAATTAAAATCATCTCATTTTAAAAACAGAATGAAACTTCAGAAATAGATGGAAAAAACTTCTCATTTACACCACCATAGGTTATCACTCCATGCAGGCATTATTTTTTATGTAAAAGTTTATGTTCTTTGCTGTAGCTCCCTCCCCAGAAAGGACTGAAGAAAAAACCCCAACTGTGTCAGAATCTAGCAGGACTATAATCTGCTTCTCTAACAGGTGCCAGTGTAAACTGTTCCTACACAGCCAGGGTAGCTTTCCAATGCCAATCACTTCCAAAGTAGACACGAGTCTGAACTTGGTAGCAGTAACCTGGACTACTTCTCACCAGCCATGTGGGAGGACAAGAGTCAGCCCAGTATCAAATCCTTTCACAGGCACAAGGCAGAAGGATGCCTTTTGGACTTTTTGGACCCCTGACAAGGTGGGGAAGGCACATGAGAAAAAGTGGAGAATCCTCATGTGGATATTCCGTATGTGCTGCAAGTTGAGTTTTTCAGTTTATAAATGTCATACGTATCTATTGCCAGGAAGGTCAGAGAAAGTTTAAAGAGCTGAAAAAGAAAAATTTTTATGAACATAAGAACTACCAACATGATTCTTAAGTCTTCCCAACTGAATGTTTAAACTCTCGGGTTTGGCAAACCTGAGAGTATTTCTGACTTTTTTTTAAACATACAGGTTGAACAAGTGACAAGAAGCTTCACTTTTTGAAACTACTGTGGTTTCCATTTTTCTTTTCTTGTTTCCTCCTGCATATGATTTTAATATTTGAATGGTTTTAATGAATCTTCAGTCCCAGTCCCACCACCTGCCCTGTGAGTGGTTATAGAGAATCCCACTGGCATCTTCCTGGCCAGATCAGCTGCAGAACATGATCTTTGCTTAAATTATACTCACATGTATTTCATTAGAGGGAAGTTTTTCAAGTGGTTAATATGAACTTAGTGGATAAACAGCTCTTGAGGTTTCTTTCTTTCTTTTTTTAAAGCAGTGCAAACCAGGTGAACTTCTGGAAAAACCCTGCACAATACAGACACAAATCAGGGCAAAGGACAGAACTAAATCCTGCAAACAGTACGACAAGGGAAAGTGACAAAAGACTATACTGATGGCATGTCCACAGGAAGAGCTTATTTCTTTAATCATACAGTCCTTAACTAAGCTTCATTGCTCAAGATTATACTAAGTTAATCACTGAAGTCCTATACATGCCCTAAAATTCATAACAAAGCGAGAATGAAACAATGTTTCTTGGCAAATAAACATTTTAATCAAGTGGGGGTTTTGTTGGGTCTCTTTTTCTTCCTTTTTTTTTGGTTGTTGTTGTTTGAAAAGGACCCTTCTACTCTGTCAAGCCCATTACATGGCTGGTGTTAGCATAGTTCAGCTCTTATAAAGGGTTACACTGAGACGAATTTACTGTCTCTGTTCCTGAGGGTCACTTGCTCCACAGTGCACGTACCAACCACTGGGTTCAGAAGACAAATCACTCTGAATGTTCACTGCAATACACTTTACTACTGTCAACAGAAAGATACAACAGTAAAGCAGATTTCCACTAAGATGTATTAACTCTCTCCAAGCAGCTTTCCTAGACAGAAACCCTGGTAACCATGAATACATAGCAACAGTTACAACACACCCACTTTTTTTTTTTATTTAATAACTTTTTCTCATTTTGCTTTTCTTTATTTATGAGCTGGTAATCTAAATGTTATAATCTCTTTTGTTGAGGGATGAGAAAATAAAGAGCCTTATACCACAGGAAAATAATCCATTATCAGATACAACCTTCTGGTAGCTGGCTGTAGTGATGTCTTGCCCAAGCACTGACTACACTGACTGACTAAAGTTCCTTTATCTACCATGTGGCAGAAACAAAACCAGAACAAATTCAACAACATTTAATCAGAATATTTAAATAGGTCTGTATCAGGTAGGATAAAGATTACCAGTGTATTCTGAAGTATTAAGAGCCCTTTCTGATGACAACCTGCGAGTGCTCCAATTTTGTTTGTATTTTGAAAGCAAATCTTATGGGAAATGACATTCTGGCCTTCAGGCACTGTACTGAGTTCAGCTAATTAATAGGCTAAATTGATTTTTCTTCTTAAAGGACGCTTGTTTTGATTGATTTGGAAGAAAAAAGCGACACTGATGATAGCATTAGAAGGGTGAGATTTTAACTTTGGGAGAGAAACACAGCGCAGTGATGTACTGGAAAAAGCAAAGCTTTTCTTAAAAAGCTACGTTGAATGGTGTTTTTATCTAGATGGTACATCTGTTAAACATTTTTTACAAGTTAGAAGCTTTTCTAAATCACAGTGGTAGCAGTAAAAAAGACTGACTCCAACAACAATTGAAGGATTCAGAACTGCTCCATTCACATGCTGTTTCCTAGATAGGTGCATTGAAATGAAATGTGATGGAATTGCCACTAAATAGAAATCAGAAAAACCCTTTCTGCTTTGATATTTAGTTTCTTGATTAGAAACAAAATTAGACTTGGCTAATAAGAAATAGGCTGTTCAGTCTTTAATTGGTGTGAAAACAACTGATGCCTTTTACACAGAGCTGCTTAGGGTCACTGTGCAGTTTAATGAACACACAATTTTCCCCAAACTGTTTTCCCTCCCCAAAGCATGTATATTAGCTAGAATACTAGTAAGAATACAGAAGCTCTCATAGATTCGGATTTCACAGGTATCTATTAGAGAATATTTGTATTTGCTTTTTACACGTACAGAATTGTATCCACATGTGAAGTCTATCAACCTACTGTGGGAGTCTCCCCCTGTCTCACCCCCAATACTTGTTCTGTAAGCTGGGAAAAAACTAAAACTGACTGTTCTGAACAACCTAATTTCACTGTATGTATGTTCTATAATGTATTGCATTTCCAGGCAGTGCTTTAGGATGCCCTGCATACACTTTCTCATGGGTCAAGTAGGAAGATAAAAAGTCTATTGGCATACCTGCAGAGACCAGAAGAACCAAAGAGAACCTCTGGACTTGCTGAGAACTTGGTTATTTATTTATTTAAGCTCTTGGATATATTCTCTGAGAAGTCACTGCATTAAACACAACAGCAGAAGAGATGATTGTGGCAGAACCACGAAAGGCTGTGTACAACTTCACAGAACTTGCTGTTCTTCTAGCCAGGAGTGAAGCTGCAACTTTGTGAGGGCAGAGGGAAGGAAGGAAGGACTAGACACAAGTAAGGAGCTCCTTACTTGCCCCATCCCTCTGAACCACTGGGGCATGCCAGATGTGCACTTGCCATTCAACACTGCTGAGCTGCTGAATTGGGCTGGAAGGCGTGGACAGACCATGTGCTGCAACAGCCCAATTTCCACCCCTGAATCAGCTTTCTGACCTTTCCCCATCCCTGCACCAGCCTCAGCTTTGGTTTCACTACATGTACTGTAACTAATACAGCTCTTACAACTATGGCCCTCCCTCCTGGCAATGCCAGGAAAATAGGAAGAATAACTCCTCTATGCTCTTCTGCATCTCACAGTTTCCAGGGCTGCTGTTAACAGTGTGTGTATTAAACCCGTGGTGGAGGCTTGTGGCTCTTGATTTAGCATTTTCCATGGAAGGAGTGGCCATATCCTGGCAGCTACCTTCTGTACCTGTTCTCCCCACCAAGGAGAACTGAGGCTCAGCCAAGGCCAGGAGCTGCTCTTCATGAAGAGAAAACTCAGGGAGGCCTGGAAGCAGCACAAGTCAGAGCTACTGGGCTTTGCTTGCTCCCTGAAGCACATATAAATTAAACCTCAAAACAAATTATTTATCTGTCAGATGTCTTTCTCTGCATTGCCACAATGTATACAGAGGTATTCACTACAGAGATACCAGCTATTCTTACTAAAAAGGTTTCTTCCAACATACTTTCTATATTGAATGCTATTTGCTGAGGTGTAAGAAAGCACAGCCAGCATTCCCAAACTCCTCTTGTGGAAATTATTTAATCCAAGAAAGACAGACACAGGAGCAGGTGAATGACTAACAAAGACACTGATGGCATTCAAATACAGCAATTTGTGGACGGAAAATCTGAATACACTACAATGTCCTCTGGAGTAAATATATGTCAGTGTTTTCAGTGAGATTACAGACAGCCTGACTGGTATTCTCAAAATCATTTGTACTGATTTATCAACATGTATCTGTCCATGCATAGCAGGAAAAAAAGTCATCATAGTGTTTCCAAATCAAAAGAACCATACAGCTTCTACTCTCTTTACCACTTAAAAAGTAAAACAGCATGATCTTTCCTCTCCTTGCTATATTGACTCAAAAAGAAGAGAACATTCTGACTGAGACTGATCTGGGAAACACATTTCAAGAGAGATGCTGCCCCTCAGACACAAGGGATTACAAAAATATTCCTCATGCATACATTAGTCACTAGATAAAAAGTATTTATAAAATCAATATAGTGAAAAAGAAACCAACAGAACACTTTCTAAAACAGGTATTTTCTAATCCTCTGGCTATGCATACTCTTATTACTAAAAACGCTGAGCTACCTGCATGTACTCAGATTCACTGCCTGCATACCTCTTTCAAACAAACTGCAATTATTTACTAACACTCCAGAAACTTTTTGATTTCAGACACAACATCTTGAAAAAGGTGGGCTGTGTTCACAGAGAGCTACTAAAAGTAATACATCATAAACAGTGAATTTACAGTACAAGTCTTTGAGAGGGAAACAAGGTTAGTTACAATGCAACCTCTAGGGGAAAGAAAGACCAGGGTATCTATCATATTAAATCCCTTCTTGTGCAAAGATCAGAAACTGCTCAGTCTTAGGAAGTGTATCACCCATGTCCTACCAAAGGCAACCTCCAAAACAGGTACTTCCTGTGACAGAGGGAAGCAAAGATTTCAGCAATCACTACTGTCTACCCTGTGGTGTTTAGTTACAGCAAGAATGACCAAATATTACAGTCAAAACCAACAGCACAGGGACACACCTAGCTGGGGCTTAATGTAATCACAAAGATTTTACCAGTGAAATTTACTTGCCTTTACAATCTTTCAAGTTTGTCCATTTCTCCAGTTTTTGTTATGGAAGTCTCTCAAACGACACAAAACCAAATTAAGTATTCTTTCAATTTTACTGACATTAAGATGATAATTAAGAAGTCATGTTTTATGCAAGCTTCCTCGTAAAAGGAACAACCAAGTCGAAAAAAAATGATGGGGTAAAGTGCTTATTGTCTAACAACTTAAAGTTTTCACTTCCTTTGTTCCATGTAAAACACAGTTCAGGACTAAGCCAATTTCTTCCTTAAGGCAACAATTTTGAGTATTCATTGGAGAAGACAAAGATAAAAAGTATAACCCTGCTGAGTATGAATCTGCAGCTTAGTGACAGGCTTTGCAAGTTATCTATAAAGTCTCTGCTCTCCTCCAAAAGATCTTGTCTAAAATGTTGCCTGGATATTTTGCCACTTTTCATTGTTGGTGAAATGGGGACCACAGGATAAAATAGAAACAAGTTATTAGGTTTTTATTTTTAGTAAAAATTTAAAGTAAGTCAAATATAAAAATTGTATATAGTATGCCTTACTTAGGATACTCTGTTTATGGTACATTGTATTCCTGCATGCTAATCATGCCTTAAGTCATGACCAGAAATGAGAGAAATACAAGCTGAGATTTCAACCAGACAATGCTATATTTACCAACTGCAATTAGTGAGTTTTCCCATTCTGCAGTTGCATTCTGCTGGCTTTTCAAATCCAGTGGATAATAAAAGACATAACCACAGCCACCTGGTTACATATTCAAATCAATTCAATCCAGATATAAATAGCCTCAATGTAAAAACATGAATTCATAAACTGCTGAGAATTCAGTATCTTAGTTCACTGCTGGAATTAATTTCTTTTCAACAGACTGGTTGTCTAGAGAATACCCATAATGCAGTAAATGAAAACATGTGTGTCACTGCCAGCAGTGAGAATTCATGAAATTGTAACTGATGGATATTAAGAACCAGATCTGTGATGGGAAACCAATGGTTTGGCAGTCACTGGAATAAGAATGATAAAACTAAAGATTCCTGTATTTTCCTCTCACTTAAAAATGGAACAAATATTGTCTCATATGTTGGTCAATACCCCTTTATGGGGTATTTCCATAAAGAGATGTTTTAAAAACAGAAGATTCAGTTTTTTGCCCTGTTGCAAAAAAGTGGGTAGTGGATAAAGTGTAAGGAAAAAGACTTGCCTATCTCTTTAATTTAAAGAAAAAGTATATGCATCAGAGTTTAAATAAAAAATTTAAAGGCATTTTAAAAAATTACAGGAGCAGTCTGAGAATTTATTACCCTGTTCTACAGATATTTCAAAAGAATTATACTTTCTTAACATTTTTTACAGTAAATTATTCAGGTAGAGGGATACTAGATGCTTTACAAACATTTAACTTTTAATAACTTTCCTGACCTTGCCGACAGCTGATAACAGTATCAAGTTATACAGATAATTTGTCTTGGTTTTGCATTTGGGGTTCACTTCCCTTGTTAAGGCATTTAACTAACGTCTCCATTTCATAAACATTTTTGACTGTCACAGTGCACCTGCCAATCAACAATTTGGGAATGTAGATGCCAGCAGGTACCGAAGTGAAACAGAAGAATCTGGCTACAGACAGAGAATGCAGAACAGCACAATAGCTGCTGATGCCAGCTATGGTTCTGCTTGCATTCAAAACAGCAACTGCTGCCTGGTTTAGTAGGTCAAGGTTAATGTGACAAAAATAATCAATGAAGTTAGTAACCCAACGTTTCTGACTTACTAAAACCCTTACTGGGAATGTTTGCAATAAAAGTCTTGGACCTGAGCTATTCTGGACTCTCAGAAAATAATTTCTGCAGGGAAGGGGCACTTACATCCCTCTGTAGTGCTATGCTCTTGCAAGCTGGAGGGGGTGAGGGGGAGAGAAAGGCACATTAAACAGAGTGGGTCTGAGTAAATGTTATGATTAATCAGAGACAGTTTATTGAATAAAAGCATCCCAAACAAATGGCACATGAGATAAACCCAAGCTTACTATAGCTCTAGGGAAAAGAGTCCTAACCAAGCCTTGTATCTATTTAACAAAAGGTTTTGTAGCTTATAAAGCCTTATCCCAGAGGATTACACTAGTGCTTCCAGATAGCTTTTAACTGCTAGAAATAAATGGGAACACTTCATCTTTGGCAACGAACTCTGCCATAACAACCACAATTCCTCAAATTAGAGAAAACAGTTATTTTGTGATTACTGCACTCTGCTTCATGTGAGGCCCTGCAGAGTGACTGCTGGTACAGTCATCAACCACCTAGAAATGGTGATGGTGACCAAGCAGTGGTACAGGTTGACCAAAGAGGCTGAGGAGTCCCCATCCCTGGAGGTTTTCAAAAGCCATCTGGATGTAGTCCTGGGCAATTTTTTCTGGGTGGCCTTGCTTGAGAAGGAAGGTTGGTCCAGATGACACCAGGTCCCTTCCAATCTCAGACAGTGTGTAATTCTGTCATATACTAGTATACTATAATATCATTTACTGATACATACCACACATTGAGGACAAACAGCTGAGAGTTGGGGTTGTTCAGCTTGGAGAAGATAAGGGTTGGGAAGACCTTGGAGCAGCCTCCCACTAAGTAAAGGGGGCCTGAAAGAAGGCTGGAGAGGGACTTTTTACAAAGGCATGTAGTTATAGGACAAGGGGGAATGACTTTAAACTGAAAGGCAGTAGATTTAGAATTTATATTAGAAAGAACTTCTTTATTGTGAGGGTTGTGAGGCACCGGCACAGGCATCCCAGAGAAATTGTGGATGTCCCATCACTGGGAGTGTTCAAGGCCAGGTTGGATGGGGCTTTGAGCAACCTTGTCCATTGAAAGGTGTCCCCCCAAGGAAGGGGGTTGGAACCATATGATCTTTAAGATCCCTTTCAACCATTCTACGCTCAGTGATCTGGAATTCAAAACAGGTTACCTAACTGTAGGAGAAAAATGAGACATTTTGGTAAGAGACGAGACATTTATCAGGTTTATTTTGTCTATTAACTGTATTCTTTTAATGCAACTTGCACAGTTAGATTTGTTGCAGAAGTCTACAGCAAAGCTACCTCCCTCTCAGAAACAATAAAGAGTTTTAGCTCCTGCACTCAGTAATAAGCACTTCTTCATGTCTGTGACTTCCTCTGCCTCCATGCAAAGAGAAAAAAATAGACTAAGGCCAAGATTCCTCTCTCTGCTCTTGAGCTTTTCCCATGTGGCTAGCAAGAGTTTGTGACAAACTGGCAGAACATTCTTGCTCCCCTTCAAGTAGCTGTCCTGTTGTGAGAAAGTGCCATTGTACAAAAGAACTGTCGGAACTGGGATTCCTGGTTAACTTCCCTTTTCAGCTGGGGACATTAGAAGTCTGACAACACACAGAGTAAAGAAAACAAGAGAGAGAGACATTTAAGTGCTCCCAACACTTGGAACAGAAGTAAAAATAAGCAACTAAAGCTTCCTATTTTCTTCATCCAAATGAAACTAGAGATAATTTCTTTTGAAAGTTAACCTCTCTCATTATATCTGATTCTTTAACGTATGACAAATTCTTTAAAATGTTTTCCTTATTGTAGATGACATACCAATTACTCAGTAACAAATTGCTGATCAAATTTTATTACTAAAAAAAACCCTGGTCTTCTTGGAAGCAAAACTATAAAGTAGCTACAAATTTTTTAAAAACTGAATAAGCAATCCATATCCTGCTGAACAGCATACCAAGGTCTTTATGATGCACTACCTGTTTCTGAGAGCAGTGAATGCACGTGTTTTGAATGGCCACTCTGCTACTGCAGCTGCTTTCTTAAAACTGGGATTTCAACCCTTACGTTTACATTAATGTAAGATTAGCAGTGGTACGTGTTCCTCCTTCCCTCTTTTCCTCTTTCACACATACACAGCTTTGAAGCCTCAAGCAGTTTCAAGTCTAAAAACAAAGACTGAAATTCCTTCAACTTGCTAAGAGAAACCTGAGACGTATCCATTGCCTCTTCTCTGAGCAACTGAAAAAGCACCATAAATTCCCAACCCTCCTTTCAGCCTTTGCCTGAGGAGCTCTACAAGCAGCTGAAGTGGGTCTGCAAGCTACAAAATAAATCTGCAAGCAAAGACTACCCAGTATGCTTGACAAGAAGTGAAGAGTTACATTCAACATCTCAATTAGTAGTTACATCTACATCATGCATCTACATTTATACATAAAGTGTTCCCATATTTTTAATTACTTCCAGCATGACTACGATCGCTGCTAATCAAAGTTAAGGAAAAACAGACTTCAGATGAATGTACAGCACAGTTCAACCAACTCTGTAAGATCCTTCTGTGTTTAAGGCAGACTGGTTATTTGCATCAAATAGTGCCAGATAACCTTAATTTTGTCAAGTGGACAATAAGGTAACACTAAAGCCAGCACCTATTATAACAGCCTGTAATCCTAAACTGGAGCTGTAAGTAGTTCATTTTGGGGTCAAAAGAGTGTGGTGTTAGGTTGTTTTTATATTAACACATATGATTCACTGTGAACAAAGGAAACAGAGCTTACTTTAATTTTGCCAGTTTGGGAAGGGAGAGTAAACTGATACAAGCATTCAAGTGTTTTTTCCAACTCTACCCATGAGATCTATCAAAAGTAAATTAGGGGAAAGCAATTCAGAGCAGTATTTCCTGCCTTTTGAAAGGTCAGTCCAGACCATGTGAATATTTAGTTATCTTCATAAATGGTGACCTGGATCTTGGACATCAAAGCTGTCCACATTACACACTATGACTGTGTAATCAAAGAACTATATAATCTCAATGCATGTTGAATGTTGAACCTTTCTGATGTTTGTTTCAAATACCTTCTAAGCACACAAAACTGCATCACCAAAAGTCCATACAGGCCTTCACAGTTACTGTTAGAATCTTTATCTTCAGCAATCATGGAAAAACTGAGAGAAAGTCTGTTCCAAAATACAGCAGAGGTCACTGAAGAACATTTACAAACACAGAACCTAGATCTGATTTGTCCTCTGAGTCTATATAAGAGGTCAGGATTCCATCATTAAATTACTAAAAACATCTCCTGGATCACCAGTTTCAAAGCTTAAAGAAGAAGCTTCATTTATCAGTCAATGGTGCATCCACACAGCATTTCCTGGGAGACTTCATTAAAGGAAGAACAGGCTATAAAATAATGACCTGAGGCTTGTTTTGTTTCAAATACTTGTACCTCAGCATATTTGGTCATCCACACCCAAAATACACACTTATTTCTGTGCTAATTGGTTGTGCCTTAAGGCTGTTTTCACCTGCTTGCTTCTTGGAAATGGATGATTGACTGGACAGCGTTCCATGTTGATTCAAAACTTGGCTTAATGAAATGGTGAGCACTGTTCTTGTGTTCTCTCTTTCCTGAATTTGCCAATTTTAACGTGAATTCCTTTCTTTTCAGTATCTTCTTTGGTGACCCACACAGACATTTTGACTTGAGCTGTACTTATTAGGACAAGAAAGGACAATCAAATTATGTCCAGACTCCAGATTTTGTAGAACTGTCACAGCACTGTTCTAACCAGTGAGACACCACCATTCCACATGCTGTTTCAAGAAGAACAAACACCAGTGTAGTCACTGGACTTACTTGCGACCTTAAAGTAACCACATTCTTAAGCTATCCCAAACCACGGAGGCTCTTGAATGGTAATTATTCATATTAGAGTCAGCCCTTTACCACCTTCCAGTTGGTGGCCTGGGCAGACTTGAAATGTGTGCTTTCTTCTCTTATTTTTTTTGTTAACAGCCCACCTAGTTAAAATACTGCAGGAGTCTGTGCCTCTACTCTTCCCCGGCAAGCTCGGCAGGCACTCTGCCAACTCCTCCTTTTCAGTTGTGAGGGAGAACAAGAATATCCTGCTGCAGCAGCCAGCTGGCTACCTTCTCCTGTCAAGGACTTAATATACTTCCATAAAGTATTCAGCTGTTGCTGGATGAGAGACAGAGTGCACTATAGTGCCTTCTTCAAACAGTCCTCCTCCTTGATTAGCACAGACTGAATGGATGAAAGAACCACATGCAAAGAAACAGGAATGAGGGTACAAACACAGCCTTCATTCTTTGGATAATCAAAAGTCACCTAATTCATCTTAACCTTTAAGCCAAACATTTTCTCTCTAGGACAAAGGCTCACCACACGAAAGTTCAGGCCAACTTGAAAAACCTTTAAGCTACTTACAAGTTTTATTGTCTTCTCATCATACTTAGCTTAAGTTTGGCTCAATAAAAGCTTTCTTGTATCAAGGGTGAAAACATTTCCATTCTCTTAAAAAGACTGTAAGAAAACCAAAGATTTCCAATTTTGTTTTAAACGTGAATATTCCCTTTCAAAGTCTCTATCTCAAACACTGCATCACTAAGAAAGCGAAAATGAAAACATGGAAGAGTAAGTAGGACTTGCCAATTCTTACCTTATTTTCTTCAGGACGAACAAATTCAGTCAGCACTGGAACTTCTGTTGCCATGGCAGCAGGAAGCCTACCTTTCCAGTGATTTGGAATTACCTTGTTGGTAATTTCAGTCAGATGCTGAAAACTTGCTCCAGCTACTCACTATTGCCTCATTTCCCAGCCCTTCTTGAGAGAGCCTGTCCTGCAGGTGCCCCACTGCACCCTCCTCCCTCTTCTGCCCAAGGGTCAGCACTCACACAGCAAGCAATAAATACTCAGCATCCTAGGCAGCTCTTCCCTGGCAGCTGGCAACAGGCTGAAATAAGGGCAGGAGCCTAGGAAATGAGAAGTTGAGACCCGGAATGGGAAAATGGGGCCAGGAAAGCCACAGGGCTCCTGCTCTGGTGTGAAGATGGGGGCAGTGGAGAGAGGCAATGAACAGATGTGAAGCCAAGTAGATTAACTCACTCAAGCAGCTGTGGCAGGAAGTGCCTGGTGAGAATAGAAATCCCCCAATCTTTCTCCATTCTGAGAACTCAAAACATTAAACTGCCTCTCAAACAAACAGGTTCCAAAATGAAAACAACCCCAAATCACTCTCTTGTCAATCTCACTTGCATTTTCAGAAGCCTGAATTTCTTTTTAAACTGCTGCAGCTTGCAATATTTAAAAGCATGGAACTGACATAAACTGATTTACACCACCTTACTGTTAAATTTACCACTTAGGTTTCACTGTGGAAGTGAAGTGTCCACTGTCTCAGGAAATGTGAAATGGCCTGTGCTGAGTTGGTTACTTTGGATATTTTTAATGAAGGTATTTTCTTCACTCAGATATATTTTAGACTATTGTAATTTGCATTTATGTATTTCTTAAGAGACCATTCTCCTGACATCAACATTGATAATGCCAAAAATAATGAACAGATTGGTCCCTTTCTGCCCTTACAGAAGACGGAGAGTAAGGAGCAGGCAGTTGTGTTATGACTGCACACACAACCTCACGGCTCTAGTATGCACCAGTGCCTTAGCAGAATCTTAGGTACAGCTTTTAGTTCAAATTAATCATGTTAATGGAACAGACTTGCAATTTGCAGTAATTTTTTAAGAGATGCATGATTAACTTTCTGCTGTATGTAAGCATCGATGGGCGGCAATTAAAAAGAGGAGCGAGTGAGGGGCTCTGCTTCCAATTCTGAGACTGCACTGTGCAGTCACTGCTGATTTCTAGTGCTCTTCCTCTATGTGACTGTGTCACGCTGTGATGTTTAAGACACAAAAGCACCAGACCTCCAGTGTTTAAGTACAGACCAAAAAAAATTAACTCACGTACATCAGAGATTTATACAAGTCCAGCACAATGCTTTCCCCCTACTCTTAGTGAGCTTTTTTATACTTCTGCATCTTCAGAGGCTCCTTTTTCCACACCTATCCTACCCTCTTTTCATCACTCTCTTGTCTGCACTTGATGTGCTACCAAAGCAGACTTGCCTTTATCTAAACAAATCCTTCTTCTTCACCTCACCCTCTTCTAGTCAATCAATCACCAAAACACAATTGTCACAGATAATATTAATTGGCCCATTTCTGTGATGCAGTTTAAACTGAATAGTTCAGCTGAGATTAATATTACTTTCATCCATTTAGAGGAAGTAAAAGAAGAAGCAAACTGCTAAAGAAAGAAACTGCTTTCTGCTACAGAAAGACTGTGGAGATGGGAGGCATCAGCAGATCCAGAAGGGGCTTTGGATGCTGGGGAATAAGGAGAGAAAGGCAAAGGAGTGACTGCTTGTGCCAGGTTGGGAGACAAAAGCCAGCCTTTCTCAGTGTAGTGTTTATGTTTCCATGAAATGATTTTATCAGAGAAGGTCAGGGAAACAGAGAAAATGCAAGAAGAAAACAAAGCCAACAAGCTTACTATCTGTCATGCTAGAAGATGTTGCCACATCTTCAGCTGTACCCCAGGGCTATCCCTATAGATATAATTGTATTCTTACAGTTGTTAACTGCATCCTCATAGCTGAAAATAAAAGAGCATGAGGGAGCAACCCCAACCCCAATGACCAGAAATGGACACACTGACTCACAGGTCAGGATGAGCTCAAAGCTAGCCATAGCTCAGTCAGCTCTCCTCAGAGCAGCCTAAAACAGCCAGAAACCCAGCCAACAACTAAGGAACATGGAAAATCATGGCCTTGAGCCCCAGCTCACCCTCTGGTCCTCTTAGACACTGGTAAAGGAATGTAAAAGAAACCCACTCCTGGACTGAAGCCTGAAAGTGAAGGCAAAGGCACTTTACAGAGAGGGCACTCCACTTGGTGCTACAGTGCTTTTCAGGGCCATAACTCTCTAACTGTGACAGAAGAAGAAGAGTTAAAAACAGCTTCTATGCTGAGGTACAGAGCTATACACATATATATCCCAGTGCAGTGGTTTTCAGCTGATGGCAGCAAGCATCCCGGAATTCATGGATCATTCCTACAAGAAGGGAGTTCATTGATGTGGTACAGCCTTCCACATGCACGACCTTTTCCAAGGAATTTGCACAGCCACTAGCCAGTCTTTTGGGGCCTTCAAATGCCCCCAGAGGAAAACAGTGATAATTGGTGACACCCCTTCACCTGGGAAATAACAATATGAGGATCTGATGGCTACAAAGGACAAATGGATTACCTGTGAGTAGTACTGAGATGTCTTCAAGAGAAGACGACAAGTTATTTAGCTTCAGAAATAATCATAATTCACATTCAAATTAGCCAGGCATCTCTTGTTAAAATGTCTAGCTAATTTGAAATTTAAACATTAATACCTAAGCTATTTACAGATTCAAAAAAGTCAGTTTGCATTAATTATTTTAGTTATTTAATCCTTTCATGCTACTTTATCGTCAGGTGAACGAGTTTCATTTTCAAGTAATTATTTAACAGGCAGTGGCTAGTAATTAATTTTGAGTGCTGAAGGAGTTAACCTTCAGTTTAACTTTCAGTAAAACACTGCCACTGAGGCTGAGTTGTTGAGCTCTGGTTTTTTTCTTCCCCCATGGCATCCTAAATAGAAGCTCAATGCAAAACAAAACAAAACAAAACAAAACAAAACAAAACAAAACAAAACAAAACAAAACAAAACAAAACAAAACAAAACAAAACAAAAAAAAAAACCCAAAAAGAACCCAAAACAACAAAAACCCACCACATCCAAAACATAACAGGAATTTACTTCACAGCTATACCTACACAGGAAATCAATCATATCACTGAAACAAGCAACAACAGCATTAGCTGACCCTCAAAGACTTGTTCCCTCAGCCCAAGGAAATGCTGAACCGTTTCCTCAGTAACCTTTTGTCACTTCTCCTGGCTAAGTTCTGTGTATACAATCTTCCCTGTGATGAAACATAAGCAGCACAGCTCTGAAATGCTCTGCAGAGGAGTGACCTTGCCACTGAAAGGTATACATACCTGTTCAAAGTTACAAAGGCATAGATATCTGCTCAAAGTCACTCATTTCATGGAACAGATAAAGAAACGGCAATGGCTAGACTCAGCCTATGCAGGAGAAACAAAAAGACTACCTGCTTCTATTTCTATTTCTTTAACAACAGCAATCCAACGGCTTCACATCAAAAAAAGTCTGAAAACTTCGCTCTTCCAAAGTTGGTGTGAATCCAGGTTTTCATGAGATCTTTGGAAGGGTTTGTTGACTTTTTTTAAGCAGATGCAGTTATGAAAGTCTCTCCTGTTCACAAAGGCTGCTCTCCTGCAGCTTGCTATTTCTACCCTGCTCTTCCTGAGATTTTGGCAAAGTCACAGAGTTGAGTATGTTGTGACACAATCAGCCATTTGAAGCATTCACTTTCCACTTGAATTTTATTTTTAGAATCTCCCATAGTCTTTCAAAGCACACATACCCATACTTTGACATGTAATAAAAAACTACGAAGAAAAGCTGAAGGGTTGACAAACTCTAGAACATAATATATTCTCTCATTTATAAAATGACTACTACCTCATTTCTTTTATAAGCCCACAGATGTGGCTGCCAGCACTCATTTGCCACACAGAAAACCTGAAGGTTTTTACCTCAGAACTACAAGCCATGGGCTTAAAAGTCAGATGGTCAAGTGGTGACTCTGAAATCCAACTACGGCTCTTAAAGAAAAAAAAAATCTAGAATACATTAGTCCTCAATTCTTACAGTTAAATGTTTCTTACAGACCTTGAGCAATCTGCTCACTGCTGGCCCTACCCTGAGCCAAGAGTTGAACCAAACTACTTGCAGAGTCCCTTCCACTCTGTATCATGCTATGAGTGAGTGCTTTCAAGAAAACCATTTTCTTTTGCCAGCCACCATGTTTATCATTGACTGCAGAGGTATTTCTGAATTACTCTCGAACATCTAAGAGCAAAGAATACTGAGCTACTTATTCTTCTGGTTGCAGAGGTACTCTGTGTGAATCCAGGAATAAAAACTACTTGATAATGTCCTGTTATATTTGCTGAGAGCAAATATATTTGCTTTATATTAAAGCTTGAAAAAAGCATTCTCTTTTACATCAGTTTACATGTATTACCTTAATTAATTCTGCAAAACCCCTCTTATTTCAATTCTGTTCACCAAAATGGTTGTATCTGAGATTCATTTCAAAAGGCAGCACTCTCAGAGAAGACTCCTAGATGACATCACCATATCATGTAACTCAGCTTATATCCAGTAACTCCAGTCAACCAGAGACAAGGTAAAGTGAATGAGGATCTGGCTCATCCCTGCCAGCAAGCAGAAAGCAAGGTATTTCCTAACTCACAGTCACTCCTGCTGCTCTGCCCAAATGTGCTCCTTGCAAAAGACCAGAAAGAGAACTCTACAAGGAGTTATGTGACCTGTCCACACAGAGGATACAAAGATGGGTGTTTGCTAAGAAAGGACAAACTCAGATGTTAGATGGGGGTGAGATGACAGTAGGGAATAAAGCTGAGCATCTGCACCAGGGAATGAAGCAATGAAACATGAAGAGTCACTGAAGAGAGCAAAAGGTTCCCCTTTATGCAGGAAGAACTAGCCTCTGAATGCTAAGCAACATCTACACACAAATACATACTGACCCACTATCTACTAAGTGGAGATAATTGTAAATTCAATGAGAACTGTATGAAACTATAATGGCATGAGAACAAGACCAGAATTATAAAAGCAAGGCAAACTGAAGAAAAAAATAGAAGAAATTACTGCAGGTTCAACCAGAAAACCAGGTGAGAAGAAAACAGTGAAAGAAATTAGAAGAAAAACTCCCTGCTGCTGTGCTCTGTATGAATATTTGCATCAGCCAACAGGCCATCAAAAAGCAAATTGGCACTAAGTCATAATTCACCATTTGTTATTTATATTCTGGCAGCATTATGTTTGTGCAATTTCTATTAAAGCCTCCATTTTGGGGATGGAGATAAGAAAAGGAGATATTGTAATCTACTTCTGCAACTGCTGTTTGTATTCGCTGAGTTATCTGGCACTTGATGTGTGCCTCATGCATCACTTTTTATTCAAAAATTGACATATTTATCCAAGAATGATTTTAACACAGTAGCCTGATTCAGATACACACAAAAGCTTTGGCAGACATTTTCAGCCATGCATTTTATGTCATTTAGACATTGGCATGCAAAAGACAACATTTAATTGTACGTGTGTAATTACAGCCTGGTGGAGGCAGCTCACTGGAGCAGCAGAGATAAGTTTACAGGTAAGCAGCATACTAGTGAGTTTCTAAAGGCTTTTAAACCTGGGAACTGGTGGAGCCCTTTATACTGTACCAAGATAAGACACACTGCTTTAATCACTGCATCCTAGCTATAAAGGTTTCTTTGGATAATTTTAAGCTAGTCAAATTTCACTTTCAAACCACAAATTATCTTAAGTAAAAATTGGATATTTCCTCCCACTCTCAGAGTTTGAGTATGAATGAGAATGTGAATATGCCACCACAGAAAGCATCCCTAACTCTGACTGTAGATACAGCCTTTCCAGGTGATGAGCACTTTCTCCCCTATGCAGCACTGCACATGGCTTGTAATACAGAGAGCTGATACTGCACTGAGGAAGGACATCATCAGAGAATGAAGCTGGGTAAAGACCCAGGAGATATACTCAGGACTCCTGCATCTTTCCACACTGCTGCCTCCTGTTTCTTTGGAGAATACCAATAGAAAGGAATTGAACCAGCAGTTCCAAAGGAGCTTCCAGAGAGGAAAAGAGGATAAAAAGGATAGGCAGCATAACGGGGCACGCGCTAGTGCCAAAAAAGGAAGGAACAAAAGGTAGCAAATGAGAAACCCAAGGAAGTGCTAGAACTTGATCTAGAATTTGGCTGCTGATTCTGCTTGGTTTTATTGATGATGATAACTATTATATCCATGTCATTTAACTGCAGGCAGGTGGTGAGGATGTTCCTTATCTTGATATCCAGCTGATCTGTTTCAGGCATGAGGGATCCAAATCTACACTGGATCTACAAAAAATATATCACAGCATTTTTCCTTCAAGTTTTTTAAACTGTATGATACTGTTTTATAGTTAAATGTTACATAAACACAGTTGGACTCAAAGATCTTAAAGGCCTTTTCTGACCTCAATGAGTCTATGATTTCCTGTTACTACTGGAACAGAAAAAGCAACATGTAGGGATATACAAGCACCTCCAGAGAGTAATTAATCTCATCCTAAGATACACATTTGAGACAGGCATGATGAGCAGCCTGTTCAATGTACCATGCTTTCACCCTAGTATGGATGAAAATGATTAGCTGGGGCTCTGACATCTACCTTTTAAAAGTTTCAAGGATGGAAGAGGTGAACTTCAGTCTCAGGGGAAGGATGCACACAGGCAGCTCAGCTCTCCTCCTGCCTCTGACCAGAACACCCCTCCCATCACCCCTAAAAACAGGAAAACACAGAGCTAGCAAAACCAGAGTTTGTACCACTAGACTCCCATACATGTACAGTTTGAAGAGCAGAGATGGCAAACACCTCTCACTGTTCCTTGGACATTCATCACCTCTGAAGAGGTGGCCCAAGGAAACGCCCTGTAACTGGAGAGGATGGCCATGCTCCCCACACAGATAATCAACCCAGCCTCACCAGTACTGTGCAAACCAAATCACAGGCACAGACACTACTACCAAAATTAACAGCATCATTTCACTGAGCCCTTCAGTCAGGGCAGTAGAGTTCACAAACACTCCCACAGTGCCTCTGCATCCACAGCTGCCCCTCCTGTGCCAGCTCCATCCTCTGCTTTGTGCAGGCTCACACACTGGTGCATGCCTTGGTGAGTCAGCTCAACAAGAGGTGAAAAGGCAATACTTGAGAAGCCTTCCATGATTACAAGTTACGCTAATTCATTCAAGAAAATTATATGCATTTCACAGTTATCTTCAAATACATCAATCTAGTCTGAGAATGGACTGGATTTGCTGGCACTTAAAATTACATTGCCACTTATTCTATTCATTCCACAGAATCTTAACAAAGAAATCAGCAGTTTAAACAGTCTGCTGCCTCGGGTTACAGAAGTTTGCTTGTGGATTAGTCTCTCTCCCACTTTGAAAAGCACATAAATTATTAACACACATCACTAAAATACCCTGTCTTTCAACAAAGACATTCAAAACATTTTGTCAACAAAAATCAGTTTACTGGGTAGCCACGAACAATATTCTGATGAGAAAAATACAGCTGATGTGTTTGAGAGTTGAAGAAAAAAAATCACTTTTTCCTGTAATTTCAGAAGACCTAGCAGAGATGGCGTGACAATTAGTGAATATTTAAATGCTTGATATTCACTGGAAATAGTCTGACAGCAATAGCCAAATAATTTCAGGCACAAGAAGAAAAGAAAGTCTCAGACTGATGAATAACTGACATTTGACCTGCTGTTCACTTCCTAAGCTGGAAAAAAAGCAATTCATAATTGAACTGAAGTTGAAGCTGGCTAAGAAAGCATAAAACACTGTTTTACATTTCTGCATTGCCATACTGTCTCATGCTCTTTTTATTAACTTGTTTATTTCACAGGTTATAATTGCATATTAAGGAGAGATATAAATACCTAGGACAAGGCAGTTATCATTACCCATAAATGTAACAGAAAATAATTCAAACATTTATAAAACTGTGGCTGAAATTTTGAATTTAATAGGTAACACATGTAATGTTTGTTATTAACTATTGAGACTTTCTAGTATTTAGCTTTTCCTGGCACACGCTCTGGCTTGAAGCTGGTGGGAACACAGTTAACAGACAGCATTTTCCCCACAAAGGGAATATGAACCACCACCATATGACTGCACAAACAAAACCAGAAAACAAACAAAACAGAACAAAAAGAAAAAAGAAAAAAAAACCACACCCAACAAAACAAAAAACAAACAAACAAAAAAGAAAAACCACAAAAAAAACCCCAAACCAAAAAACCACTCAGAACATTATCCTTAAGAAACAGACCTCCAACAGGATTATGAAGTCCTTCTCTCTGAAAAATTTGGGATTGAGGCAGAGAAATCCCCTACCAAGGTTCTTACATCCAAACTCTGGTGGAAGATCAATAGTTGTAGATCCAAGACCATTCAGTCTTTATTCTGTGTTCCCAGGTAACCTGAAGCTTTTTTCTTCCAAGAGAACAGCAAATTGTAATGAAATGTTTACAAGTGATGTTTACGAAGGATTACACCTTTACCCTGCTTTCTATTAAGGGACTCCTGTTGCTTAAGAAACCCGTGTTAATCCCCCAAAGCAGATGACATTTTCCGACCCTGCATATTTCACAAAGCTTGAATACATTCAAAGGGAAAGGAAGTTGACACAATACAAAAAACAGATGTTTAATAAACTTGAGTAATCGAACAGGCAAGCATGTTTTGGTCCTTCCAAAAGACAGCCACAAAGAGGAAGCAACTATTTTCTTGCAGACACAATAAAGACGACTTTGGTTTAGTTTTAATTAAAGCAATCAGACCCTAACCTAAAGAAGAATCCTAACCTCCTGTGACATACTTTGATCTCACCTTTGATGCCAAAAAGAAAGAAACAGCTCTCATCTGCTATTTAGAATCCATAGTATCATCCCAGTCAGCTTCATTCACCAGAGAGTAGGATATGATCAGCAACACGCATCATATCAGTCAGGGTTAAACCTGGTCTGAGTCACCAAATCATCCTGGCAGTCTAACAAGAGAATCAGTCTTGTCTTCAGCATTACCTAGACAGCAACAACACTGACTCTGCATTTAGGAGTAGTTTTAAAACAGATTACTTCTGGCAATGAAACAACTATAAAAGTAAATATAATATAAATGGCACAGACACTACATATGAAAGGGTTTTTTCCCCTGAAGGATCGGAAGTAGATGCAATCATCAGCTATTTTTACTGTTCTTTAAAAACTGTATTTCATTTTCACTTAAACTGGTTTGAATCTACAGGGGAGATCACATCAAAACAAACATACGAAAACCTAAGTTTTGCTATGGCTTTATGGAATCAATCTTGTTCTCTTTCAACTAACTCAGGTGAGAAATAAAAGCAGAGGAAAATCAAGCAGTACAGAACTGTACATCTCCACCTCCTATTATATAACACAGCCTCTGTTTTGCAGCATTGAGTTTTGCAAGTCTTCAGGTTGAAGTGTCAACCTTTCAAAATGCCCAAGATCTATCCATATATGATTATCATTATGTGTACAGGGGTGGAAAATGTTCTTCCTCCTTCACATTAGTCATTTTAGCTAAAGCTGTCATCCTCTTACCTAGCAAAAAGGAAACATTATTTGCTTATTCTATCACATAGTCATAACTCAGCCAAACACTGGCTGAAACAGAATGTTGTATTTTGGACCTCTGCAGTCTCCACTTAGGATATCTAACTATTTTTTCAGTAAATACAGCCAAAGCGGAAATTAGAAACAAAAATCAGGGGAGAAATATATTCCACACTTGCATGCAACATCATGACCAACAGCTGCAAGTGCTGGATGATCATGAACTCTTGCCTCATGGCCTGATTTTCAGGCACTAATCACCTGCAACTGCAGCTGACATCCAGTTCTTGTCTGAAAGTTTGTGGCAGACAAAAAGCTAAACGTACAGAGACTCCGTCATAGAACGCTGAATAACTTAAAAGTGGGAAGGATGTTCTACGTAATTTGTCTTCTCATAGCTGAAGAGACAAAAATGTGCTCAAAAAAGGTAACTGATGAATTTTATACTTTCCTTATATGTTAAAGGCAGGAAATACAAAGTGAAAGTAATGTCATCTATTTTTTTTTTAAAGAGCAGTGCCTACCTTTCCCCCTCCTGCTTCAAGCATGTGCACCCAACCAGCTAAATGGATGTGTGTAAAAGGATCCAAGATTATCTATTCAAGTTTTCACTAGCTTTTTGGAATATAGAAGTGTATGACGATTCTGCAATGGAATATTGTTTGTTAACAGCAAGCAGTGTAGAAGATTCTTCTTATGTATCTCTTTCTTTTACAATACTGCATTTGCAACAATTGATGAAAAGGCCTTCATTGTGGCTTCTGTTTTTGAAGTCTCCCATACAAACTCTCTCCACATACTATTTGGGGGTTTTTCTATTAAAAAAACATAATTTACAGGTCTATATATAGGTATGTGGATATCTCTATTCTCTTTTTTGTCCATTTGGCATTTTTTTCTTGAGAGAAGTAATACAATGAGCTAAACATGGTATGATTATATGGCATTAAAGCACTAATACCTAAGGAATTAATCTTCCTTTAGAAACTCAAATGATACTGGAGTTACTTTACTTTTAAACAGCCCAAAGAGCAGCAGCACTGAGGGGTAATGGAAGTAGGTCGTATTTTCCTCCTGTTTTGTTATATGCAGAACAGACATAAAAATCTGATGGATTTGGCACTCATAGTAGCAAGTCATCTGTACACAATGTGAGAAAGGGGTTGCTTAAGAGCAAGGATATTGAATCATGTCTCCTGGAATATAATTTAAAAACAAACCAAACCAAAATTCAATAAACAAGAGAAAATAAACAAGCACACAATAAAAACCTAAACCCATGACAACGTTCAAACAAAACAATAACAAACCCAATAAAAATACCACATAGATAAGGTCTTACAGCTATTGGGGTGATGGTACTGAAGGTGTAACAAGAGTAGCACAGAGGTAGGACTAGACAGATGAGACAGTCCCAACTACTTCACCAGTTCCTCCAAACTCAGGAGGAAGTGGCACCAGTATCTCTTTCCTTTTTTATGCAGACTTCGTGAGCAAATAATAAACTGGCATCATTAAACTTCATACCATCCTACAAGACAGATTACAAGCATCAATATAACCACCCGAAGTATGGCTCATTTGCTAACACAGAAAGGTTTGTGCAGCAAAATTTCTGAAACTGTAGGAACACAAATCCTTCTCAGTTTATACTTGTATCGTATTTGCAAAGTTATTTTTATAATCATAGCAGCTCAGGTTTTGGGAAGTGTAATTCAGATCTTCAACCATGCAAAAAGTCTTTAATTCTCCACTGAAAAGCAAACAGATGTGCTTAGGCATGTATGTTTAACATCTTCTGCCCACAGCCACACTTGCTGCTCCTAAAATATTTTGTTGAAATGGTATCACTTTCCTTTTCTGTGTATACTGCACCAATTTGGCTAAAAACATGAAGTTTATAAATAGGAACATGGGGTTTCCAACATGAATAAACAACTCAATTTAGATGTATCAAAACTTAGTCAGTTTTGTGAGATGGGACTAAAACAATGTCTTTTAGAGCTGACTGAAAACAAAGTGTATTCCTCCATTTGACTATGTACAGGTTAAAAGGCTTTAGAAAAGATCACTGTAAAAGATTTCATATCTAAGCATCCTGCATATTCCACCACAAGGTCTGACTTTCAAACCAGCTGGGCTTTCCTTGAGTAGTGATGGTTATGAAATATAAGTTTTTGAAAACAATAATACTGAAGTGATCTCAACAGAGAGTTGTTTAAATCCCCAAGTGTTCCAGTGGTTGCTGAAGTTAAAATGTTGATGAAAATGAAATGTCTTCTAATATTAAAGACTGTTTTGTCAAACTTCCAGAAGCAAAGCTGGAGTTATAGGGTGCACTGCATCCACATGATCTTATATTTTCTTCTAAACAATTTAATGAAAGGGACCTAATCTCAAAATGGTTTCTGTTAAGTGTCTGCACATCATTTTCAATTTTCAAAATACAGTGAATTAGCATCCACAGATGGGTTAAAAAAACCCCAAACTTGTCTCTGGAATAATAGAGATATTTATATCACATAAAAGAGCAACAAAATTTTATTAGTGTTTGATGATTTAAACTATAACTACACTTTTGAACAGCAACAATTATCTACAGACTGTTTTAACCTAAACATGGATATTTGACAGGCATTCTGAAAGGCACAAAAGCGTTACAAGTTGCTGCATACATGGGCATTTTACTTGATGGCAGTTAAGCTCACACATAACCTGCCAGTCTAGAGAACTTACCTTTCACTAAAATAAAATCTGAGACAGAACACATAGTTGCAGTTGGATCACAAACAGCAGCAAAGAGCAGATCAAAAAGTATCTGCATGTACACATAGAAAATAGACAAACAAAACTTCATAAGCAGGTCATAAAAACATTATAAACATTTTTTTTAAATTGTAATTTCCCTAATCAGAATTCCTTCATGTTAATACAAGAGTAACATTTTTTCCCTAAACATATAGTTTAGGGCACTCTATGTCTAAGACCTCTGTATCTCACTGGTGATCCTCCATTTTACAGAAGGGAAAACTGAGCCAATGAAGGCATGGAAATTACCACAGCTACAGAAAATGCAAGTAACAAAGGATGAAATTTGAACTCAGGTTTCCGCTTTCCTATTCACTGAAGCCTGAAGACTTTGAAAAAATATACATTCCAGTACATTTCCATAACAGCAGCAGTGTTCAACCACATTACATGTTAATTGTCTATGCATGGCATGTTAAAATGATTAGTGGCTAATGATCTAGCCATCTATCGATCCATCTATCCTAACAGATAGATCATGTGAAACTGGATCAGTCTTGGTATCAAAACTAATTCTAACTGATTCTACTGATCACAACCACACACTAAAGCAGTAGCAGCTCTGCCTCCTTGGCAAGGACAAATCTAGATTAATCTCAACAGGGTACAGAGAAACTTTAGATCAGACTGCTTTGCTTCTTTTCTTGCATTCAACTTCTGTGAGAGCACTCAGTGTTTGTAAGAGTGATAAAAAATATTGAAAACTTTGATGATTTCAAGTTAATATCCTAAGGACTTGCCAGAGGAAAGACAAAAGGATTTGCAGAGATCTAGAGTTTACTGGATCAAGAGCAAAACAGCAGCAAGGAAATACATCAGCTGTTTAAAAGTAGAAGAAACCACTAATGTAATATTTGAACAAAAAAAACCATGAAGGACTTTAACCTCTCCTGAAGCTGTTCAAACAGAAACAGAATTAATAACTGTAATCTACAGCTCACTTCTCTGTTTAATTCTATTGTATTGCACCATCATCTATTTAATGCTAATATACACAACAGCCATTTTCTCTGCAACACAAATTCATTAGCCAAAGAGTCACAGCTGAAATAAAAGGAGAACTGGTTTGAGACTATGCATTACCAGAAATGCCTGAATAATCTTTGGTCACCCCAACCTCCACATCCTTACCGGAATGTCAAAAGTTTCTTGTGTATCATCCAGCATCTGAATTTTGATAGAGACAAGTTTTCCTGGAGGTGTCATAGGTGGCTTCTGTCCATGCTCCAACGTACTGATCCCAGCATTTTCCTGAGCTCCTAAGCGGGATCCTGCTGTTGGTCTCTGCTCAGTTTCACCCATGTTTAGGGAAACTTGTTTCTTATATCTGATAAAAGAATAAGGGCAAAGAAGACAATATCAGTCATAAAGAAGATATTCTGCACATAAGCATCATGGTATATATGCTTGCAGGTAGTAAACTGTATGACCATTAATAAAAAGTAAAAGCCATCACAATTTTTTCTTGATGTCTCATATGAAGACAAGAAAATCAGGCAAACTTTCAAATTTTGTACTTTTTAAAATACACAGGCTAATCACCTCCTGGGGGTAAGGCTGATAGACAGGCTATGCTACTGCACATGGGAAAATTATTCCTTTTCTCCTGGAAAAGTAAACAAGACCATTGGAAATAGAGCACGACAGAACCCAGAATCCAATTAATTATGTAAATTTTTTATTATTTATGAATCAGGCTGTTATCACCCCCAGACAGGATTCCCAGAGAAGACAGGAAGGTGAGAAGAGCAAGTGGGACAGCTCAGCACCTGCTGACCATCATCCCCTCTTGGCTACATCAGCACTTTTTCCTTCCAGCCTTCTCTGGCCCTTTGCAGCTGCCACCTTGATTAGAGTCTGCAAAGCAGGAAAGCCAAAGGGTACAAGATGACACCAATTATAAACTGGGGACCAGAACTGGTCTAGACCTGGGGCCTGGCCTGATCCCACTGATGAGGCAAGAACTGTGTGGACATGCTACTGGGAAGGCCAGGGAAAAAGCCAGCACTGATTGGGAAATTCTTCATTATTGGCACAACTTTGAACCTTCTTTTTTAATTCAAGCACCATTAGTTTTACTTGTTAAATGTTACACATCACACTAGACTTTTATTTCACTTTTCCTACCCTGGTTTTTGACACTCTAGATGGGTTTCTGATGAAACCACTTCCACTGTCCATTTATCTTTCTTGGTAAATGCATTTTCATTCTGCGTGACTTTTATACAGTGATCAACGACCAAAACATGTAGCACACAGATGGGCACAAATGGAAATGTAACTTTCCAGCTGAACAGAGGCATAAGAAGAGTACTGCCAATCACTGCCAGGCTTTAACTCTGAGGTTACAATTATTGAGAAGCCTACATGGGAGAAAAGGAAGCACAAGACAGCCTATGAATTTGTGAATGCATCACCAGTTCTACAGGATACTCTAAAGAACAGTGACAGGTAATAAGACACCAGTTCCCACCATAAGGATAGAATAAAAACAGCCCTGTCTTTGGCAGGATACACTATTTACTACACATTACTCTTCCACGTCCTGACTAATCTGTTCCCACAGATTTTTCACACAGCAAATACCTAGGCGTAAAAAGATTTAAAACAGCACTTGGATTAAAAGAAATGTTAGCTGAGAAGGAAGGGAATTAAAAATTATGGATCCCACACTTCTAAATATCAGCTCAATGGGCACAAGTGAAGGAGAAGAAAAAAATGCAAGCAAGCTTTTGCAATGGTTCGACACTAACCTGCCCATCAAGGTCAGAGAGATTCTAATGAAACCTACCCAAGTCCATGCCAACCACTACCAGAGAGGCAAATTTCTCCTCAATTATCATTGCAATCTAAAAACCTATGAAGAATCAATTATATTTATCTTATTCTTTAAAAATAATTAAATTAAATCTTTTTATAAGACAAGCAGTGCCAACTAGAAAGCTGCAGTTGGAGGCAGGAATTCCAAAAGAAAAGACACCAAGCTCTACATAGAAAGCCTCCATGCCCCTTTGCAAATAAATCTGTTTTTCCTGTGTGTGGAGTACACAGGAACAGCTAAAAAGCAGCACAGGCACCCTCTCTAGATGTGCACAAAGATTCTGGTCCAAGTAAGAGCTCTTCTGAAGTCACCACATACCCCAGCCAGCACCAAGAGGGAAGACAGGACCTCCATAACTGCTGTGTTACTACAGAAGTTTTTGGCTATGTTCTTTCCATTAAATCATAAATACAGGAATCAATCCAGTCAGTTCAAGTGATACCATTAAACAATCCATGCAAGGAAATACTACGGACATTGAACCCTTCCATACGTGGTCTTCTGACTGGATGACACAGTGGTCCACACACACAATCAGACAGGCCAATAAACCTTATGAAGCACATAAAAACCACTCAAATTTAAGAGCCAAAAAGATCATGGAGAAAAGGTACAAGCAGAACCACTCCATATATACAGCTGAGTGATTTTTTTATTATTATTAAGTTAGTAATATAGAAATTCTTGTTTTACATATATATTTAACCATTTGGTTATAAATGCACACTTTCATTTGGAAGCAAATATCTAAGAACTATTGTCTGCCCTGATCACAAGCATCTGCTGCTTGGAAAATTAGAAGACCTTTCATTTTTTAACCTATATGCCTAAAAATCAGCATGCTGCACTGGAAGTTATTTAGGGTTTTTTTCTGCATGACACTAGTCTCACTATACTGCTGTCATAACATCAGCATAATATTTTTACTATACCTTTATGTAAGAGGCCTTAAAAATTACCCTCTCTAAAATAACACAGCACATCAGTCAAGCTGCATACCTTTATATCACTTTGATCTAGGAGACAGTGAACTAAGGCCACAGAAAGCAACCAAAGAGTATTAAGCAAACACTGAGCAAACCTGAGGAGATTAGGACACCTAATGTCTGTCATGATGAAGAGATGGATCAGGTTTGGACAAAAGACAGAGAAATTCAAAGACACTCAAGTACAAAGATGACACTAAATTGGGGAAAGTATTAATCAAGAAGAGAGAGCAGCAGCCACCAGATTCTAACATATGCAGCTCTCAGCAAAACATATGTGGAGACAGACAACCAGTACAGAAGCGGAGAGCAGCAAACAAAAGAGGATTCATCTGAACTCTGAAAATTAAGAGTTTCTGCCTGCTCTTTCTGAGAGCTGTTGAAACCCAGGGCCAAAACCACGCTGCAGGTTCACTGGATGTCAGCACCATTCTCAGTAGTGCTGCAGCAGCTGCAAGATGGAGAGAGTCTGCTGCAGAGAATGAACCTGTATCTTAGCCTGTGTGAGGGGAGAAGTTACTGAGACAGCAGAGCTGCCCAGGGGCAGCCTTGTTCCCTTCTGCTCCTTCCCAGCTCCCACACATACAGCCCTGCCTGATGCTGAGCACTGACTCTCACCCTCCTCAGACTGAGCCATGGCACCTCTCTAACTCAAAAGAAAACAATTCAATGTTTTGTCCTTGGCTGGGTTAGCAAATTAAATCAGCTCTCGGCAGGCTGGAAAATCCAATGCCAGGGTGAGCTAAGCCCAGCCAGCTGCTGTCAGACCACTGGGCTGACTCAAGCTTTCTCTACTTACAGCACCTGGAAGACACAAAAAACCCCTACAACTGCCATTAGATAGACTAGGAGATGTTGTTTTATTCTAATCACACATTAATAACCGTTTTATATAGATACTAAATGCTTAGATGAAAAATTTAAGGTCTGTATATACTTACCCAGTAGCTGGACAAAGGCCACAATATGGTTCAGCATAAAGCCACCTCAGTCCTCCATGTTCAAAGCATGCACATTTTATAGCATTGGAAAGGTCCTGGCCAATTAAAATTTCCACATATTTTTCTTCTGCAGGATGAAAAAAGTACCAAACTTACTTAGTCTAAAGGGAGCTGCAAGTATAAACAGCACTTGTTGGGGCTGGGACAGGGAAAACAGGGGCAGGAATAAAGGGCTACAAAAATTACAAAATACTGAGGAAAATAGAAGCAGTATGTTGGAATAGATGCCACTCTGTCTCTCACCTACTCTACTCTTTAGGTCAGACCAGGGCTCAGCATTTGATGCAAGTGGCTGCCAAAGCCTGAAGACTCCTGTTATGGGAGAGAATGGTACCAAATATCTAGGGTCTTTCCACTTCTTTTGCTTTCCTTTATGACACATTTCCACAGCATGAAACAGAAGGAAGCACAGTGCTCAGTACACTCCTCTTAAAGGTGGGGAAGCCTGAGGCACAGTGGGATGGTGTGAGTATAGCCCTACCAAAAGCACATAGCAGACTTACACACCTTCAGTAAGAGAAAATTCACACATGCAACATAAATTGTCAATGATGCTGTCTTTTCATTAGTACATCAGAATTACCATGAAAATGAAATCAAGTATCTTGAACCCATATTAACATAACAAGGCAACAAGACCAGGAAGACTGAAACTATGATTCAGTCTGAAATGATGCAAAGCAGACAGAGGGCCAATACCGTTCAGGTTTTTATACTGCAAAGCATTATCCTGCCTAATTTCTGCAAGTCCCTGGCAGAACTGTACAAAGTAAATACAATGATTAAAAAAATTTTAATTATTCATGTAAATCATAGAATATCCTGTCTTGGAAGGGACCTAAAAGGATCAGTGAAGTCAAACTCATAATTTCTTTGATAAAACCCAGCACTTTTGCGGAATCAAAGAAATGAGAAAAGTTCTTAATAGAAAAAGAGCTCAAGCTTGAAGGGCAGGAGTACAGACACAGGTACTGGGTGTCTGTTTCTCTGCTTGCACCCAGCAGACTAAGTCTGACTCAGACTCTAAAGGAAACCTTACAGGTAGAGGGATTTGTGTTCAGTTTCTTGTCTGCCCTTTCTGCTCACATCCACAATACTCAGACAGAGAAGGAAGGCAATAAAAATTCAGTGTTTCTGTATCATTAGACTGTCTTCTAGCTCAAAACAAAAAAAGTTAACATTGTAAGCTATGGCTGCTTCATGAAGTCAGAAGTAGAGAGGCTCAAGGTGAGGTATGGTCAAGAAGATCAGCGAGAAGATCGGTCATGTCTAGTACCCTGTACAGTTAGTGGAAAAGGGGATGGAGGGTGAAGTCCTTAACCAGGCTTAATATCTGAACACATATTTATCTTTTTTATCTTTGTCCTGTCCCTAAAGACGCAAAAAATCAACCTTGAAAAGCCTTCCTGCTCAAGAAAACACCACGGCTGCCTACCAAAAATTAGAGAGACTTGCAGAACCAAGTCCTAGCCAGCATTCTGCAGACTTTCCAAAATCTGCAGTAATAAGAAATTCCCTCAGCTATGCAAGACTACCTCTGAAGAATAAAATTCATCACCTGTACTGAAAATGAAGAGAGCCCACAAAGTTGCCTATCTTGGTCAGACTCTAAAAAGCTCCAAAAAACACTCTCTTATCTGCTGACCCAGTTTCTGTGGGATGGTTATGCAGCTGGACAGACTAAGTGCTCAGGTTTGTAAAGCAATAGCTAACACCAAACTAGCTAGAGCCTGAAACCGAGGTCAAATTTAGGGACCTGAGCAGTAACACAAAGCTTTGAAAACTCAAACTATTCAGTATGCCAATAATGTGGCCTGAAGTCCAGAATAATGAGCATTTATGACTATACAGGATAAAAAACACCTCTCGCAAGCCTATCAGTACAGCATTCAGAGTGCCCACATTCATTTCTGGCTTTAGGGCCATTCAGCTTCCAACTGGAACTCATTTATCTTCATTGCATGCAGGTCCTAAAACTGTCTGCAATTCTGTGGCACTAACAGCTGTCCCAGATTCCAATTCTTCTGCCAGATGTCAGCAAAGAGCGGTCCTATCCTGCACAAATTTGATGTGTGCTATCTTTCTTCCTCAGCCACACACCTGTCAGTAGATCTATCAACAAGTGCAGCGATAGATAAATCTATGCTTTTCCAATTGCCTCTGTGAAAATCCTCATCCCTTAAGCACAAATACAGACTGCTCTGTGAATTAAGCCAATCTGGTCTACAAACACTTTATTTCAACCCACAACATTGCAATTACTTTTGATGGCCATCAGTGATATTGAACAAGTCAGTAGACATATTGATTCACTTTGTGTTACGTTTCTGGACGATGTTGCATTAGAAACTGATTGAAGGCAAAAAACATTTCTTCTTCCTTGCATCTCACACAAGCAAGCAGAGCTACTGTACATATGTAAGTGAGCAATTAAGTAAGCAAAACTTCTTACACTCACCCTCTCAAAGGAACTCCTCAGAAACCTCTTCATATAAGTTACTCTTTTGTCTGATTGTGACTGTTTCCCAACCTCTGGAGACTTGTCTTCACTTTGTTCTTCACTACCCCTACCTGGCACCCCTGTACCATGATCAACATCACTTACTTGAATCAGGAATGCCAACATCATATTCAAACCAACACAGACAATTTTAAAGTTTTTAATTCAGGTTTTAAATCAGCCAACTTGAAGGTGCTGAACAAACAGGTAATTCTGGCTACTCCTGGAAGGAAAATTAGTGTTTCATCTGCTGAGCCAAGGGGATGATTAGCTCCAATTGCTCAATTAGTGACTCTCACCCAACAACTGTTTTCCCTTCACATCCAAAGGCACAGTCTGAGCCAAACAGGGATCTTGTGGAGCCATGAATCCCTTAATAGACCAGAGGGAGGTATTCCCACAGAAATGCTTCATTTGTTATTACACAAGTTAAAAATTTGAATTAAATACTGCCCACTGGCTTTGCACTTACTGCATCACCATTTAACTACCATGTATATGTTTATAACATACTTATACATGAAGTTCAACACTGTTTTCCATTGAAAATACTTCCCTGACACTTTACTTTCCCAGCTTTATCTCGAGCCAGGGGGAAGATTTTTCTTCCTCACTGTGAAACTCTCAACCTGCTTTCTGAGATGTTTTTCAACCCATTGACAAAACCACCTGCATAAGAAATTATGCTTAGGAAGAAGCTGCAAGCACAGATCATATACTTACATACTGGATATTATTGACACCCCTTCTATTTTGCATAATCTGCCAATTCTGTCACTAAAACCTATGAAAAACTAAAATTCAGCATGCCCGTACAAGTAACAAAATGTGATTAAAAAAAATCCCTTGGGGGGGGGAAATATTAAGAGTAAAGAGTACATGAAATACATGCTGAAGTCACCCAACTAATCCTTCACTGATGAAAAAATGTGTTGTAGAAGTGAGAAAGTACACGTTATCATTTTATGAAGATGTAAAGCATTTTAAAGTTGGGATATAAAAGAATCACCATGTGGGCAAAAAACTATTTCACATTATGAACAGAAAGACTGTGGAAGCTTTATTGCCACCTGGTAAATGCTAGGAACATGTAAAGAGAGTCTAAGAACACCTCTACTTGTGTTTCCAACTAGCGCAGTTTCCTGATTAACCAGATCATCACCTGAGCCCAGAGTCTGCCACTAGAAAACACAAGCGAAGTGGATAAGAACTTTAAGCAGTTTGGTGGTTCAATAGTGGTACAAATCAATCCTGAACCATTAAAAGCATTTTCCAAAACCTTTTCATGCCATCACTCTGCATAAATAAAGCTGTTGCACCAGCTGGAGTTCTCTGGGCTCGTTCACCCATGTGAAAGCCAAGTCGAATGTGCTTATAGTAGAACAAAGTAATCTGATTTACTTCCAGATTTAACAGAATTCTGAAAGGGATCCAGCAGCTCATACCCAGCTTGAAGCATAACGTAGACGTTTTCCATGAAGTAAAAACATGTCAAAAGAATAAATAACACACTATATTAATACTACTGTTCAGCAGTTGGGGGAAAATCTGATACAGTCCTGGTTTTGAGAAATAAAACAGCTCAGGGGAAATGCTATTTCTCTGAACCAAGTATGAGTATACAGTAGAGGTATTCACACTGCCTAAATGCAAGCCAGATCCTCCAGAGAACTGCTGAGCACCAGAGACTAATTCAGGCATTCAGTGGCGCTCCAGAGGAGCTTCTCCCTGCCCTGAGCACACAGACCCCTACCACAAGACCAAAAGGCTGTGGTCAGTGTGCCTGGCCCCACTCTCTCTCCTGCTGAGAGCCACCAGAGGTGTCACCCCAGGTACCCCCACACTTGTGCTGGTGTGCTGCACGGGTAGGGAGCATCCTGAGCTCACTCAGGAGCCAGGCAACCCTACAGCCCAGCAGCTCCAAACCACAGAGGCAGTGACATCAGTGCTCAGCACTGGGCAGCCACAGATGATGCCTATCCAAACATGTTAAACCGAGGCCATAATGGCCTTGACTAGTTTCCTTTATGCCCAAAGCTTGTGATCAGACTCCCACAAAATTATTACATAGCTTGTGCACCAGGAAAAACGTCTTTATGGCCAAAGTTCTACACTCAGTATATAACCCACTATAAAACCAGAAAAGAATTCCTGACGTCTTAAATATTTAACGTCTGCTCCCAAAAAAGACTTTTTATAAGTTTGTAAAACTGCCTGTTATAACTGAATATACAATTTTTGTTTGGGTTTTTTAATTAAGCCTTTTTATATAAGCCTTTATTATTCTTGACCAAGGAAACATCACACTTAATAATGACAGTACCAGCAAGAAATACTTGTACCATGAAAAAAAAAAACCAACTGCTTTATGTACTGTTGTTTAGAAAACAACTTAATATATTCACTTGCATCCTGCTGGAGACAAAATGGGTCATGATGCGTGATTGTATAATACTTACCCTAGAGTGTTTTAAAATTATATCATTATTATGCCATCATATCCTTCTGTAAAAGAATTCAAAAATTCTTTTAATAATTATTGGAAGACTTTCAAACTTCCTTAGGTTCCCAACTCATTTCTCTTTGTGCAAATACTTCAATCAGTGAAAGACTCTACCTGTGCTAAGCATCACAGTCCAGACACTGCCTGTCTTATGACAGCTCTCCTGATCTTTCACGATAGGATACGTTTGTGGTTTTAGATAATTGATAACACCGTGTTTATTCTGTGGACAGCTATCAGAAAGATACACGGACATACTGTTGCTACAGGTACATCTTCATTTTATGTTTGGCTAAAATGTGAGTATTATATATGCTGCATGAAGACAGACATGGGTGAGTTTTCACATAAGACAGATCTAGCTGTATGAGGTGCTGCTGTGTCTGCAGAACAAACATCTTTTCCCACTGTAACTAACTTCACAATGAAAACTGACATAAGTCAGTCCAAAGCACAGCACCATTAGAGCAAGCTTTAGAAGCTGCACCTAGAGAAGGGCCTTCCTGTTCAACCACACCATTGTCTCTTTATCAACAAACCTGTTTCAGTACAGATTACATCCCTGGGTTTCTTGTTACATCTCAAAACTAATTATTCACCTGCTTGGAGATTTGAAAAAGTATTATCTGTGGAATCTGTACGTTTTACTACTAAAGAGGACAGTGGAAAGCACCGAGTCTCTTGCTCGGTTCTCTTCCTTGCAGCATTGGCAAGGAGAGATGGCAGAAATACTGCCAAAGCAGCCCACCAGTCTGCAGTGACCTCCTCGAAATGTCATTGGAAGCAACACTCCAAAACAGCCTTTACAATCCCAGCAAGACAGAGAGGTGTAGTACTCAGATCCTTTATCAAAATTCAGCTATCAAGAGGAAGAAGCTGACAGTGGAAGATCAAGTGGAAAGAGGGACATAATAAATAATATAGTTCAAATAATGCAGCTTGAATGCTGCCTGAAAGATTTTAACAGGCCTTCTCACTCACTACAAGGCTCCCAGTAAAGCAGCACGGCAGAGGACACTGCTGTGCTGGGCAAAGCAGACACGCTGGGTATTAGATTGCTCTTCCTTCCCTTGGAGAACATCCTATACTCCTCATATTCCCTTCCTGGCTCCTGAGTCTCAAGTAACTTTAGATTATGCTGAACACGGAAATCAGTTTTTATACCCATATCCGACGGTAGCACGCAGCACTTTCAGGGCAGGCAAAGACCTTTAGAGAGTCAATAACTGGGATGTCCCAGGAGGCTCTCCTTGCTGAGCACACTCGAACGCCGCACATTTTCCCAGAGGCAGCCCAATGACTGCCCACAGAGCGGGCGAGCACGCGCCAGCCTGGGAACAGAGGAGCCCAAGATCCTTTCATTTCCATGGCTGCCCAACTGGAGCAGGTCCAGGCTCTGGAGCAGATCCAGGCCCTGGAGCAGAAGGCGCCCATCTTTCTGTGCTGGCCGTGGCCAGGCTGCCGGCACCCGGGCAGCAAGGAAGCGAAAGGAGAGCATCTGGAGTGCAGCAGGGACAAATGCCAGGCCTGAGGGAGACGGAGGAGCAGACTGGGACAAGGGCCCAAAACAGGAGGGAGAGCAAGCGCAACAGGGAAGGAAGGGAGCCAGGCATCTTTAGGCAGTGCACAAAAACAAGGCAGGAAAAGGTTGACTAAATGCAAAACCGAAACTGGACAAGGATGGGGAAGGGGCAGTCATTCAGGCAAGATGTCTGGTGTCTGACAATAACTCTGCAAGGGAGGCGAAACTGCAGGTGAAAGTTAAGAGAATAAGAAGCCAAAATTGAAGAGATGTCCCAAAAAGCGCAAAAGGATTGTCAGGAAGAGCAAGACAAATGAGAAGGGAGGGAAGTATGTCATGTCTGATAGAAAATAGCTTATTTCCTTATGCATGGACAATGACATCAGCTTTTATTCCTGACAGATTCCTCCGGATTGATTCCAAGCCTGTCAGAGGTCAAGAAGCATTTGGACAACATCCTCAGGAGGCACATGGTGTGATTCTCGGAGCTGGCCTGTGCAGGGCCTCAAGTTGGACTCGGTGACCCTTGTGGGTCCCTTCCAACTCAGGATATTCTATGATTCTATGATTTCCTTCCAGAGGTGGGACCAAAGTCAACAGCCCTATCCTGCATGTACACAACAACTCAGAGGTCTCTCCCTCCAAGGGTGAGAGCAGCACAACTGTCTGCTGCCACTGCTGCTCTTATCTCTCACCCCAGTGCCAGAAATCCCCACTGAAGAGTGTAAACCCAACAGCTGCTATTGCAGCTTTCATTTTCAAACAGAACAGATGCTCATCTTCCTCTTTAAATAAAGGAATACTGCAGAAGGAAGAGATGAGAATCGTTTGCACCTAAGCATGTCATCAAACTACAAGTTACCCTTTTCCTGTTCTTGCACAACACAACCTTTTCAATAACATAACCAATTTCCCTCCCTGGATCTGCCAAAGACCACTCTGCCTATTTCACTGCACAAGGAAGCACAGCTAGTTACAGGAAGGCACTCAGGATTTCTTTTTTCCACCTTGATGTATCCTTAAGGCTTACTAACTCCTTGAACTCTACTGTTAAGACAAAATTAATGATTACCTTTCTGTGCTTTCTGTAGAGGAAGCTGATTTACTCTCTCAAAAAGTACTTATTCTAACTTCATGACAGTTTGAAGAGGCATCACAATATCTTTACTTCCTAAATGGGGAATTACAGATAGAAAACCCAGGTGTCTAAGACATGTAGACATTGGCTCCACTAGGAGTTTGGGGTCTAAATCCATTTATTGATCTAGGTCAAAAAGAATGAAAACCCTTGGCTTCTGTATGTGCAACACAAGATTCTTAGGGCCAAATTATGCTTCAAGTATTTCACAGCCCACAGCCTGCTTTAGATACGACTGCAGGCTACATCCAGGAGCATGAGGCTTTCTGAACATTAGCTCTTGCTAATTTTCTCAAGCTTATCAAGAGTTTAACCATTTTCTGGATGTTTAAATGACTTTTTACAATGCAGGGAATTCTGCTGAGAACTGAGTTCAGTTCCTTAAAAGCAGGAGGCCATCACCATCTTGAGCCACCCTTCCCTTTCAATATCTGCAATAGGCAAGGAACGAGAGCTTTCTCACAGACTGTGGAATAGACAACAGTGCCCTGCAGCAGGAGAACTACCACCACACCCAACAAATAACATGAAGATTGTTACGAGGGGAAAATGCAACTAAATAATTACACTTGTGTTGTAAATCACAGAAAGGGAGAACTACATCTTTACATTATGAACTTCTGCTTTGCAATATTAATCATGTTCTTTAAACAGCATGGATCTATAATGATATTCCAAGTATTAAGATGGATTGACTTCTTATGTGAACTTTAAAGAAAGCAAATCACATGATTGGCATTACCTTGAGAGTCCAGAAAACAGTATCCCTAATTTTCATAACTCCTGAATATGAGTCTTTCAATTCCCACAATGTCTACAAGTGAAGCATCTGCCTTCAAATTACACCTCATTACCCAGACAAAATAAACAGTGTAGGATTTGCTTTTGGCATTCCTGTCACCTCATCCCCAACTTCTCTACTCCCATAGATGCACCATCAACCTGAGTGCTCCTTCAAATATTTTCACCCTCTGTCTCTGATTCCAGCCATCCACCACTCCCAGTCACACAGACACACACCCCAGTCTCTTCATCTTTCAGTGGATGAGGTGAGTACTTATGCAAAAGCTCAGCACACTTCAGGAGCATGCACACAGAGGCTTTCCCATGTGGAGCACACTGGTGCCCAGTGAGCAGAGCAGGGAAGCAGCTAGAAGTGTTGGAGGGAACAAAAATGGATGTAAAATGACATAAGCGTTGGATAGATGGGACAGGAAGGAAATTATCATCTACCGTGCATCGATGTAATATTATGCAGGTTGTTTTATTTTATGTAAATTCATGCATAGAATATTTTCAGGGGTTTAAATCACTACAGCAGAAAGGCAGTTCACTTAAAGAACATTTGAACATCTACCAAGTATGGAAAATTTTCCCCTCTAGCATCAGATTGGATTATATTTTCATAGGGTCACTAACAGCCAGGCTCTGCAATCTGGGCTGGCCTGCATGAAGCAGTCTGCACTTTTCCCCAGGGAGCACATCACTGAACAGATGGTAGTCCTGCTCTCATCCTTGGAGAAGTCCTTCAGCTTAAGTTTGGATTGGGACATCAAAACAAAATCACCAAATGTGAAAACAATATGTTGCTACCCCTTGGAACCAGGAACCCCTGTATTTTGTCAAAATCCCAGTGTGCATCCTCCTAAAGGACGGCAAACTCACCTCCACTCCAAGAGGAAGAGACGTTCTTCAGAACAAAGTAAGAGCCAACCTGACCCACCTGTCCTGTCCTGTACTGGTGATGAACGAGTCAAGGCAGGTTCCTGCCTCGGTGCAAGGCTGAGAAGGCACATTTCCCTCATGTGTACTTGGGGGCTGCTCTTCTTTGCGCTCCACGTGCCAAAACATGCACACAAATACTGCAGAGTATCACAGGGAAGAGCAGGGAAGCATAGGCGCATTTGCAGCTGCCAAATGCAAAGCAGTACAGCACACAAGCAACAGAAAAGAGTTCAAAAGGTTTCACTTCTGAATAGCAGTTGTGCCTTACGCAGCCCTATCTATCTGGTACCACCTTCTTCCTAAATACACAAGTTTTGTCCAACACAGCGAATGGACAGAGAAGACATAACTTCCTTGAAGTTCACAACTCTGATCGATTCAGAAACAGGGGAAAGTCTGAAAGTATTTACAACTGGCAAATAAACCCAGAAGAGAAGAAATTAGCAATACACTGCAGCCTATTCACTAACATATTTGCAACCTGACATCACATCAATCCTTCTCCATTCAGTCCCTACTGAGGAAGGTCAGGGCACCCCGACCACAAAAGCAGCAGCAGGAAGAAAGAAAAAGCCCTGTACCAGCAGCAACACATACAAACAAATAAACTTACTGCAGTTTCTCTTGGGCAGTCAAAGAAAAATGGTGATGAGAAATGGATCAGCAGAAGCGACACCTTTTTCACCAAACCTACTTAGAGACCACACAGAGTTTTTCCCCTTTGCAATTCAACCCAGAATGTTTTTCCTTTGCTCCAAAACGTGACACTAAAACACATGAGTTGATAAGGCTGCTGTGGGGTTGTTTACTTGCTTTCCAACATAAATAGGCATGCTGCAAGCCTCAGGAGTGGAACACTGAGTACAGGATCCCCCCCACCATCAGCTTCTGGCCCAGCAATTCAACATGAAGCAATGCAGGAAATCCAAGTCATCACTGTGATTCCAACTCATGCCCTTCCTGTCTGAGGAGATCTAAAAGCATCTGTGACTCCCACTAACAGAAGTGGTCAACACCTCTCTTGAAGGCAGGGGGGAGAAATTCAGCTGCCCAACCCGAAGCTAAACACAGTTTAGCTAGGACACATCAGAGGAGACCATATTCATTGCCAAGCTGTGTTCCACCTCCATTTTTCTGACATTTGAAGACAAACGACACTGCAATCCGGAGGTAGTGAAGCCATGCCCAAGCTTTAGGCATGCCAGCCAAGGCTGTGTAGCTTTGATGCTGTCTCAGCAAGGACAACGTGAAGGAGAAGCAGAGGTCACCCAGTTTGCCTACCCTAGCTCCTTGCAGCAGCAGCCCAGGCATTGCTGTACACAAAGCAGTATTTTAAAACTCATCCTGCTAGTTACATCCATGATCCTTAACCTGTCTGCAACATCCTAGCTGGGGGGTTGCAGGAGGCACAGTAAAGCTGCCAGCTGGATTCTGGAAGAGGATGCTGTTCAGGCAGCAGAGCAGGCTGCTAAAAGCACATTATCATGTACTCTCTGCATTTCCCCTGCTCAGCATAAGGCAATGTCAATGTTGTAATCATCCAAGTCCCTCACACATCTCGGACTATTGCACCAGTTTGTAATGAGCTGCAGTCTACCAGAGTGGCACTACTGAAGTGTAGGAGACAGGAGCAGGAGGCAGAAGCCTTGGCCTGCTACCAGGGAAGTCACTCCCCAGTGTATTAGATACTACGATGACCTTTCCTCTTTAAAACAAAACATCAAACAAATTCGCCTGACCTGTCAGTCAGTAAACCCACAACAACAAAAATATAGAAACAAAAAAAAAGGAAATTCCAATTAGTTAGAGCTGGGGGAGGCAGGGAAGGGAAGAGAATATTCTTTCCTGAATCTATTTTTAGGCTACGTAGGGCTGTCTGAAACCATGGCAATGAACCTGCTATAAAATCCCCTTGCCAGCTCGATGTTTTGTTTCCTTACAGACAAGGATAAATGAGTACCTACTATGGATTAAATGGTCTAAACCAGAAATGAGTAAACTACCAGGCTGCTGGAAATGCATGTGTTGGTTATGAAAACTACTGGTTAAGAGAGGCAGGAGCAGCTGATCAGAGAGACCAACCCACTGAACAATTCTGTGTCTCATAAGCAATCCTTTGTAGCCCCAATAAACAGTGCTGAGGCAGGATCAGCCTCCAGACTGCATCTCTCCACCTCCACCATCCTTGACTTCTGGGTGTATTTTGACATTATCAAGCACACCCTCAGTGCCAAGATCCATTCTTCAGGCTGGGCCCCCATGATCCAGCTGTGGAGGTCTGTGTCCCCATCCCACCATTACCTTTCTTCCACCCCATCAGCAGTCAGTGCTGGGGTCAAGGATCAAAGGAACATGTGATCTGGCAGCAGCACTGAGACAGCAGGTACTGAGCACCTGAGGGCTGCAATTGCTCACCCAATTACTTTGCCTAACTGTACACAGAATTTGTAAGAACTTCATAAGGCGTTTGCAAGCTTCCAACTCCAAGGCAGAGTCTTTGCAAAAGAATGGTGGGCTTGTGCTTACTGAAGCACAAACATTATTGCATATAACAAACAAAAAAATTGAGCCTAACCAAGATTTATCCCTGTTATTCAGATGTACTCAATATAACTGCCATCAAAGAAAGGAAAGATGTCAGGGTCCACACTCCTACCAGGCTGATGGAAAACACCCTCTCTATCTTCCAGCCAGGATTGCAATTAAAAACTTTGGTTTGTATTCTGATTGGTTTAAAAGAGAAAAATAACACCTTCAAAGTTATGCTACCCTACAACTTAAACATGGGGTTATCTCCCATGCTATTCAGCGTTGTGTGAAAATGAAAGCAACCACCTGGTAAAAATGTGCCTCAAAGATATTTGATTCCAATATATGTCATTTTTCTAGTGCTTATTACTAAAAAGAATGAACAAAGAGAAAACAAGCAAATAGTTTATATTTTTTTTAATGTACCCTCCCTTGGCTTTGTAAAAAAACAACAAAACCAGAAAGCTGGAAGAAACAATGCTTCGCTCTTTTGCCATTTAAATGAGAGTAAAAAATCTACCCACAGATGAAAATTTAGAGATTTCAACAATTTTAAAGAAATATTTCAGAGCTAATAGCTTCCATTATCACCTTTGTATCTGCTGCCAAAATAGCTCATTCTCTAGTCTTACATGGTTGGTGGTATTGAATTCATCCTGGTTTTCAATCTGCTGCCATGCACACCAGATTGGTTGCCAATCTATGCCACTTTGGAGGCCTGAAACATCCTGCAAAGCTCAGCTCTGCCTTCCTAACAGCTTTGCTTGGTATGTGGGGGAGGAAGACAGAAAACATACCTATCTCAAGACAGTTAATTAGATACCCAGTTCTTTAAAGACTGACATCCCAATTATATTTTGATTCTACATGCTACCAAGTTTTCTGCATGTATCAGGAAGAAGAGGGGGAGGAACATCTCTAAGTCTTCAAAACTGTTACTCAGCAACATAAAGGGAAAAAACCCCACCCAAACACATAAAGGTAAGAATGCTGAAAACATTAGAAAATGCAAGATTTCTTCTCTGCACAGAGCACAGAGGCCAGGTAGTCTCTCCTGTTCAGTGCTGTTACAGCAGACACATCACCCAGGCGGTATCAGCTTCCAGCATTGCTAAGCAACACCACGCCACATTACCTCAATTGATTCAAGGGAGGGAAGTTGATTCAGGAGCCACTGAAAAAGGCAGAATCTAGATAAAAACGGCTGCACAAACCTCACACACACAGAAGCCAGGATCCTGCAGTCAGAGTAAAAAGCAATTAAGGAAAACCATGGGGACACACACGCAAACTGAAGAACAATGAAAAATAACCACGTTGATAAAGTCAGAAGAAAAGGGGAAATGAAGTCGGTAAAAGAGAAAGAGTGCTGCCATCTCACCTCAAGTATTCTGAGACTAGAACAACGAATTACCTCTTTCTTTACAGGAAGTAAAAAGCAGTAAAACAGCCAGAAAGCCATTAGAGACATGGCAGGCTAAGTCTGATCCTCATCAAAAACAGAGCTTGCACATGACTGAGGATCTTTGTTAGAAATGCTGAAGATCAAATAGCAGGAATTAATATGAAACATTCAATTGTGAACTGCTTCAAAATCAAAACACACATTAACTCTTCAGAACAATAAACATCTTCCCCTTAATTCTGATCCAAAATTCTACTCATGTCATAAACACTTGAAGAGTTGTATTTAAATCCTCTTACAAATACAACCCAAAACAAAAGTTTACATTAGTATACTAAATAAATCCATTATCAATCCAAAAATTTGAAAAAACGCATTTGTGTAAGTTTTTTAATTGAAACGGAGATTTATACTGAGTGATAAGAACTGTAAACAATTACATTCAACTACACTGTCCATGCAAATAATTGATGCAATAAATGCCAATTCATATCTATCTATATATCATTATTGCCATGGCTTTGGGACCTGCTTAAACCAACATAAACTAGGATTGAGGCAGAAGGAGGTATGGGTATACAGCCCCATGGCTGTATATTGCTGCCTTCCAGCAACCTCCTTCTTTTCAGCTCCTGTTTCACACAGTGGGAAGCACTCAGGGCACGGAAGGAAAGTCTGCTCACCTACTGAGCAGGGCCAAGGGACAATGGGGACAAACTGGCCACCACTCTCCCAAAGCTCAGGAAAATGCAAGGTGTGTATGGGAGCAAGAAGATGGTACAGGCACAAGACTGTCAAAACTACAGCAACATTAGAGCAGACTTTAGGACCAACACCAGGTCACCAGATTTAGATGCTACTTACCCAGAAATTTTAAAGGCACTTCAACATACCACCACAGAACTATTAACCATGCTGCCCAGCTTCCCTCTAAGATAAACTCAAAAAACAAGATATAAAAAGCTGAGGATGTACTGCCAATTTCAATAAAAGGACTCCAGCGAACAACAGGCTACAGGCTCACTTCTACACTGAGAAAGTTGACAGAAACTGTAGAACAGATTAGCAGGTATGCAAATAAACATGACAGAGGAATGTCATCATGGCATGACTTCTTTTACAAACTTGCCATGACATATATAGGGAAGTGTGGTATGTATGATATGTATAAGATGCTTGGATCTCTAACAAACCTTTGACAACATCTCTCACCACAGGCTTTTAAATAAATTGAACTGTCATGGGATAAAATGGAAGGTCCTTGCGTGAATTAACAATTGGTTAGATTAAAAGAAACAGCACAGGAATATATAGCCAGTTTTCACAAGAGCTCTGGTTTTGCATTTGTGCTACTCAATATAGTCATTATTTATGTGAAAAATTGAGCAAACTGCAAAATTATAAAGCCAGCTCACTACACTGAGCTGCAGATAGATTTGTCAGATATTTATTCACACACACCACAAAGCCACAGCCAATACAGTGAATGGGAACCCTGGAGTCATTGCAATTTCATTAAAATCAGGAACTACACACAGATGATAAAGTTCAGTGCTGGCTGGGAGAGCAAAGGGAGCAGCAGGAGTGAGCAGCTCAGGGATACCTGACAGGGAACACCACAGTAGCTCTGCACCTACAGATGCTACACCAAGCAATTTCCAGACAAGCATTCTGCTGAGCAAGAGAAGATTCAAAGAGTCTCAACAATGGGAGGTCTGAAACAACTTATTTCTAAGGAGAAGTAAGCAAACAAGTGTATTTAGATTAGGAGGAAAGATGGATAAAATGACAGCCATGGACAGCATTATGGAGAAACCAATAGAAACCATTTATTCCATGTCTCGGAATAAATGAATTAGGCAGTATAACATGAAGTTTATCAGGCAGCTTGTTTAAAAACAAGAGGAAAAGGAGGTACTTTTTCCATACCACAATTAATGGCATTGTCACAGGATGTTATGAAGGCAAAAATTAAAATACATTAATACATAGTTAGATGTATTCACAAAAGAAACTCAAGGATTGTTAAACAAAGGAGCAGACATGACTTTCTTGCTCAAAGTCCTTGAACTACAGCTTGCAAAAAACTGGGAGGGATCACTGTTTTACTAACACTTTTCCCCATAAGTATTGCTACTGACTATTATTAGAGGTTGAATGCTGGGCTAAGCCTGGAAATATTTGGGCTAAATAATTTCATTGCTGAAAAGCCCCATCTTTTGAGAAGGAACATGCATAAGCAGCACCTGCTGAAGCCACAAGTCAGACAAAGGTTTGCTTCCTACTGGAGAGCTGCACTGGTTTTAACATGTTCCTCTTACATGAACACAGCTATGCTACATGTTTCTGGACTGGGTTAGGTGTAGAAAGTCTGTAATTTTGCCTACATTGAACAATCAGATTTACCTACTTCTGTTTTGTGGCCTGGTACTGAAAATCTCATTAGAGGTGAGTTATACAAGAGGAGCTTCTGTCCCCCATTTCAGACGGCTGAGCTCAATTATGGTCCTGTGCTGGTGAATTTGAAAGTAATTTGAGAAGTTGCACACTTCCCAGAAGTCAGTAGCAGAAGGGGATGAGGAAGATAAAAGAGGAAGAAGAAAGAGGCCACTCTATTTCTGCAGGGATTTAGAAACTGAAGGCACTACAAAACAGCATTAAAGGTTGTTCTGCCTTCACATCCCCAGCCATGCCTGTAGCTCTCCTCCATAAAATGGCTGGCACACAAACTATGAATCTGGGAGATGTCAAGAAAGTGACCTCTTGATGAGATTTATGAAGCACTAACAGATTTATACACCCACTCATACAATGAGATATCTACCCACTTGCACAGCCTTACCACCACATTATAAATACAATTATAGTTCATCAGAGCAGCTACTCTGTTGCATTTCTCACCTGTTGATAAAAACATGCTTAAAGTGCCTTTAAAAAAGTACATAAAACTTTGGTTCCCTTGCAGAAAGTGAGCTTCCACAGAGAAGTGAATTTGCATTTCTCAGTATCACCACTCATTTTTAGCTTGAGTAACTAGAAAATATTTAGACTGTATGTGTGTTATTTCTCTTGGGAGAAACTGACTGAGCTGAAATCCAGAGAAAATCCTTCCCTTGGGAAGGAGAAATCAATCATGCAGAAATTCCCAACTTGAAATCTCTTTTCAGACAGCAGGCTAATCAACAAGCTCTCTCCTGCGTTGTGCATGGTTGCTCTGCTTCACACACTGCCTCTTACGCTTTTATGTTCTACATGCAGGCACAACTTAAAAAAATTCAAACTCCAAGAAATCAACCAATCTGTTCCAACACTGTATTGGGTTGCCCTTTCAGCTGTCCTGTAATTTCTACAGTGTGTGGTGGCTCTCCTGTTCTGCACACACCACTTGAGGCCAGGGACTGGAGATCCCCTTCACAGAATCACAGAATGTTTAGGTTATAAGAGACTTTCAAGATCGAGTCCAACCCAGCCCTAACATCTCAACTCAACCATGGCACTGAGTGCCACATCCAATCTCTTTTTAAACACATCCAGGGATGGTGACTCCACCACCTCCCCGGGCAGACCATTCCAGACTATTCATCCACTGCCCAGACTCTCAGCTGTACAGCCTGGTTATGTGAACCACATGAAACCACAGCTGGTTCCTACTGGTCCCCATGATAGGCTTGCAATGGAACAGCTGCCCACATTTTCCCTCCTACACCAAAGATAACACCAACACTAACTCAGGCATGATATGGGATACATCTGAGCTGCTTGGTAAACAACAAAGCTCAACCACCAACGTGCCTCATGCTGCTATACAAAGAGGTCAACTCTTCATTGAGGTATCAGCACCACTTGTCAAATGACAGTATATCTGTTAGTTCTTATTTTATCATGTTCTTGGGCTTACTTGTCTCCACTCAGTGATTATCCCAAAAATTTCAATACTGGCACTAAAATGACTCAGTGACTCACCCCTACTTCTCCACTGTGATTTTAAAACAGTGCCACTCACTAAAGTGCAGCTCCATCCAGAGCATCAACATCACACAACTGCTTCCCCACCTCTTCTCATGACACTGTGTTCCCACAACACTGCCTTATCTAGAGATTATGCCAAACCATAAAAGTGTTTGGGCTACAGCTCTAGTCTAGTCAGCTCTTGGTACCTTGTTTCTCTTTGCATAACTCTGAACTACCACTAATTCTGAGACTATTTCTTAAATAAAAGCGGCATTGCTTTGCTTTCAAATAAACAAAATGAGGCATGTCTCCATGAATGAATGTTTCACTGGTACTACTCTGTAGGTTACCAGTGCTAGATACAGATCAGAATATATGACTCCAGATCATTTGGTAGCAGGTAAATTTTATTCTGGAGCCACTTTTAGGCAACCAGTCAAACAGGACAGAAACAGGCCATTAAAATTTGTGACCTGCAGTTTCCTATACACACCCACAATCATGTTGATTCAGTCATGCACCACCACCTGGGACTTTTATGGCAAGCAAAACACCTTCAGGAAAAACCAGACCTCATTAATATGGCCAACTGTTTGGTCCAAATAAAAGATATTTGAAAACTGTGTTCCAAAAAGAAGATGCCAGCTTTTCCCTCTCAGGTCTCTATTACCTTGTTCCATGTTCTTATGCTTTCAGCATTAACTCTTCTCTTTCCATACAACACACACAATCATAATTAACCATTTCCTATGTATTACAAATCCTTTCAAGCTATTCTCAAGATATACTCAACCATCTTGGTTTTTTCACCACCTGAAATTTCTTTCATGTTTCCAAATTTCAAAAGTTTGTTTGTATTTTTCAAACAAACCCTACAAAGAAATGGATACAAATATGAAATAATAAACAAACAAAAACTAAAAAGGTCTCAATAAGGTAAAGATAAGGCCTGGATATAACCTCAAGGGAAGCAGCTGGCTGAAGGGAGAAGAAGGGCATGAGAAAACACTGCAAAGACCCATCACATCATCAAGAACATTTCTTTATCCTTCAACTCCAATAAGATCTGAAGGCAAAACAGCCTTTGACTACAAACAAAAGTGGCATCTGAGCACTGGACTGAGTTCCAACTACCCTGAAAAGGAAAGCTCAAGCAGAGCCCTTCTTTAAGCTATATGAGAATGTTTGAGTCTTCAGTCTTGCCTTTCTGAAGAAGGATCTCTAACATTACAGGGTATCCTTTGATTAGACTCATGAAAAAAATCTTCCTAGTCTTTGCAAAGGAAAAGAGAGTTCAGAACCATGAAGGCATCTACTGTTGCTTATGTAAATGCCATTTTGCTATAACAGGTTTTTAAATAAACTGTTTGCTCCATTCCTCAAAATGCTGAGATAATCACAGCAAGAAAGAAAAATAGAAAATAAACACAACAGCATACAGTTTCCAGGAATTGTGGTTAGGAAGAGAATCTGCTTGTAGTTTTTTTTCATTTTCCCCCCAACAAGTGAAATCACAGGAAATTCAAGTTCCCATGCATAGGGGACAGGTCTCTTCTGAATACACAACCAGCCACGCACAAAGCAGCCTGCAGGGGAAGGTGAGGTGACAATGCCTCAGAGACAAGCACATTGGAAGTGTATCATACATCTCATAAAATGCTGAACTTTCTAGACCTGGACTAGTAGCAGTAGCATAATGAGCCTTGCTTGGCAAGAACTGGTTATTTTTCTGCAGCAAAACACATGTAATAACAAAAAAACCCCAAACCCCAACAAACAAAAACACTCCACCACAACAAACCAAAAAAATCCCCCAAAATGTTTATGCAAGTGTTCTTCATATCATTTAAAGATAACCTTATGTTGTAGTCTGCACCTTGGCAGTGTTCCTTTCCACTCCTCTCCATTCCTCTTAATACATACTCTACTAGCAAGACAAGAAACTTGATCAAGTCAAAAAAGGAAAAAAAAAAACACCTCACACACATACACAAAAAGCCCCACCAAAACCAAAACAAAACAACCCCCTCAAAAAAAAAAAAAAAGACAGTACAAGATTATATTTTAAGTCTTTTTAGACAAATTTTTTTTGTTCAAATGAAAGGAAGAGATACAGAAGACCAAAGTCATTACTGAAAACCAAACACATTAGGTAGGAACAAAACTTTACATTAAAACTCCAGTTGCCATTTTCCTATAGAAGTCCATTTCCATCAGCTGATAAAGCTCAAAGATTCGTTTGCAATTTAGTAATGTTTTTGCCTTTACTTCAGTACCTTTTTCCACAACCAGTGGGTTAAACAACATTTACACACTTTTTCAGTGTTGTATCATCTTGTTTACATGTACAGTTCTTAAACCTTTTGTCTTAGAAATTAGCAGAGAACTTACTTCTTTTTATCAAAATGGCAATTTTACTACAGCACTTGAAGGAATTAAACTTAAATCACTAAGATGCCTTAAAAGTCTACTCTAAAAATGCATCAGAGGAAATGGAAAAAACCAAACCACAAAACTTTACCACAAACAAGACTGCTATTTAAAACAAAATGATTGATTATACATAGAGAGATTAAGATTTCAGGATCATAATTTTTTTATTCACTAATATTCAAAATATACTGAAATATCAAGAAATTATTCCTTAATTATCTAAAAGAATCTAAGCTTGTGAGATACCTAATTTATACGATGTCTTCAGTTAGATACCTGAAATTCTTCTTGTGCTTCAAGCTTTGATGCACATAATCCTAATTTTCTGCCAACTCTGCAAAAATAGCCTGTAAGAATGCTGGAACACAGAGATGATTATCCAGGAATAAAACAGAGAAGCAGCAGGTGTTGGAACAGAGCCCATTTACCTAATGAGAGGCATGGAAGTTCTTCCTCACACCCCTCCAAAAAATGCCACCTGAAATATTTCTGCCTGGAAAATGTGATGTTTCTGGGAAATCAAGGGAAGGCTGTGCAGAGGCAACTTATGTCAACTTTCAAAGTACTTATGGAATGGTACCAAAGAGAAGACAGTGATTGTGGTACCAATCCCAAGTCTGAACTGAACAGTTCAGGCTGACTCTTGGGGGGGGCTGTGAGCAATCCCTGCAACGTGTGCAAGCAGCTCACGTGTAGAATAAAAGGTTCACACCAGGAAGGACCTGAAGACCTCACTATATTAAAACAGACACTAAATACAAACCAGACTGTTTTCTAGCCTTGCAGTAGTTTTGATAAGCTCTACTTGCTGCTAAGAGATTACAGAACTAGAACTCCTTTTGCTCAGTAACTGTACAACAGTACTAAAAAACTACCAACACTTCATTTTTGCAGTAAGGGATGATGGATATAGGCAAGAAATCAAAATGTAAAGAAAAATGCCACACAAACATTATGTGCTGGTGTCTCCCAAGCCCTAATTCTCCCCATCTCACAGAAGGATTTCCCTGGATCACCTCTGGCATGCTTAGGAAAACCACACTATTCTCAGTTTATGGAATGTAGCAAGGCCAGCAGGAGCATCCCATGGACAGCACATAAAATGCTCCTGCTCTTCAGTTATCAGCTGTGTTCAAGGCCAAACCCTTCAGTTTTATCACCCACATTATCTCCTGGGCTTGCTCTGATGGATCCTGGGCTTCATCCCCATTTACCAAGCCCATACAGTTTTTCCTGTTTCTCTGCCACGAAGTTCAGCCTCTAAGTGAATTATACTTCTTTGTTCACCACATCAATTCCCAACAAAACTTCCAGAAAAAGCACCAAGGTTGCTACAAAACAAAGCAGGCACACAGTCATGAACTTGACATTTTCATCCTTCTTACAATGAAGTGTGAGTCTTGCAACTACTAGGACTAGTCAGCAGTCAGTTAGTGAATATTATGTGTACAAAATCTTATGGCTCTGTTCTCATCTCTCTGAAGTGCATAAGATGGGGAAATGGATAAAAACCTGCTACCTATGAAGCCATTAGGTCTTGTAGGTTAATGAAAAAAAAATAGAATTTTTTTTTTAAATGGAAGACAATGTAATGGGGAAAAAAATATGCATATGAGTATTCAATCCTCAAAATCTTTCACCCCCCAGTTAGTAAATTCTAAGCATGAAGAACCAGCAAAGCAGCCAAGTGCAATATTGCTTTAAGGGAAGTAAATAGTATGTTACCACAGCCCTCAGCTTGCGAAGTGACTGACTTTTTGCATGTTCTGCAAAAATAAGATACCCTTTAGGCAGCTCACTTAATGGATTCATTCAGTAAGGAGCCTTCAACGTTGCATTCATCTAATGAAAAAAAAAAAATTAGTGGCTGTTTCAGTAACTCAGTACTGCCAGGAAGCAGAGAACCTCTGTTAATGTATAGAAGGCACACTGACACCTTACTGAATTCCTGTAGTAGTCAGGCTTGCTTCAAAGGGTCTCAAAATGATCTGAAGTACATAAATGAACTCCTTATTAAAGACAGTTTTTAAAAACAAGGGTGTCACTTTAAAGCTTTCATAGTCTAACAGGCCTATAACATCTTACAAAACAGAATCCATGCTCAACTAACTTTTCTGGTATTATACTCCCCTGTTTTGTCTCTAGCATACCCAAGAAATTCCAAGATATGCTTCTGCTCTCATCCTGCAGCTCGAAAGCCAGACATGCTAACCAAAATAGGTCATCATGCCTTACTAACACAGATAAAATGATTAAGCATATGGTAACAAAAGGGAACCTTGAGGTTATTATTCACAAACTGCTTCAGCTTGGCATAAAAATAATGAGTAATTACACTTCAAGAAAACAAATGCATTTAATATTTCCTGTATCATACAGGAATACAGCAGTTAGATAGAAATTATTAAAATTCAGAAGAGAGACTGACAGATCTAATGCCAGTGGTCCAGTAAGTAGGTTACTCATTATCTTTCTGGAAAGCCAGCTGCCAGGAAGAAAAACCCCTTCACTGTGAGTCCTCCTGAAGTGCTCTGTCCCACAGGTAACAATTCCCTGCTCTAGAAATGGACAACCCAGGACAGAGAAAAAGCTTCCCAGGGAACAGAGGAGACTGACACAGCTGAGCAGCAAGAGAGCAAACTATCTGCAGAATAATGAGGTGTGGGAGCATGTAAGGGATGTGGTCTGCAAGTTAAGTGGGAAGATTAAAGATTGAGGAAGAAACTAAAGCAGTTTGAAACAGACCAGTTTACCAGAAGGAAAGATCCCCAACACTAAGAACACAAACTATGAAGTAGATTTTTCTTTTCCTTTTAATGGAAGTAGTGGTATTTCAGACATCTGAGAGATGCCTGAACAAAAACTTGAGTCCTTATAGGGAGCACCCTTGAAATAGATTACAGATACAGAAAAGCCCATTGCCAAGATCCTTGGGTATGCTAGAGACTAACACAGGCTCCAGCCTGTAGTTACCTAAAACTTGTCCTTTAGTCAGTCACTGAACATACAGCTCTGCAGGCAATGGAAACAACAGGAAGCTCATCCTACAAATCACTAAAAAAAAATTAAGCAGGTAGTATCAAGGGTGATTAGCATTCAGAATGGAAGGGACTGTCCATTATAGAGTAAAAGGTGTTTACTGATCAAAGTGTCTCATGTTAAATGACAGAAAAAGATACTGAGTTGTAAATCCATAGGGAAAAAAAATATTATTTCTCTTTATGGAAAAAACTAATGAATAAAACAAATACCTAAATAAATCAGATCATTAACAGTCATATTCTTTTAATAGTTGATACCTGTCTCAAAATCAGTGCATTTTTATCATAAGAACTTACACAGCCAAAGAACAGAATTTTTAAAAAACATTAAATTTGAATCTTGTGATGATCACAAAGAATATTTTTAACTGACTGTATTCAGCCACAGGGGAACAAAAAAGCCTTTAAAATATCCATTAAGATAACTGTCCAAATCTGGGCTTGCCATTTGCAGTCTAAATCATACCAATCACATACAAGATCTGTTACATTTAAAGGCTTCCTGCCAAAAAAACTGAAGTTTTATTGGGCCATCAAAATGCCAGATGAGCCTCCAAGGATGTGCATTCCTTACTGTTAAGAAAGCTGCAGAACTAATGGAAAAAGAGTATTACTCAGAACTTACACACTTACACTTTTGTTAAAGATATAAACAACCTGCTTACAAGTTCCACGACTCTATGTCAGAAGAAGTCTTGGCTATAAGCTTACTGAAACTTTAAAAACATACACAGTGTGTCCTTCTATTATATTTACCTTACCAATGGAAATGATGAATACTATGGATATTAAGGATAAATATGATGGAATGCTGTCACAGATAGTAACTGCATTAAAAAAAAGGAGTTCAGAAATAAAAGCATTAATAGAATTCAAGAAGGAAAACAAGTTAATACTGAACAAATACTCAATAGAGCCAGGTTGGGAGAAAGCCAAATAATCCTTAACACCTGAAAACCTGAAAAAAGTAGCATCCGTAACATCTGACCTTCATTAATGGAATTATTCAGATGGCAAACTCTTCTCCCTCTATTTATAGTAGAAAAGCCATAGATTCATTTATTTCTAGTGATCAAATACATTTCCCTAATCAGCCTGACAATGGCAACCGTGTGGTTTGTTTTGCTTGGGTTTTTTTTAAATAAACTGTTGTTAAAACTAAGACAAGAGGAATTGTTCCTCCCAGGTATGCCAACAGCAGCACACACCCCATACAGGAATAGAATCCCAGAACTTCAGTCTACATCAGGTTTACCTTTACCCTGAAAGAAATTCAGCCTTATTAATGAATCTGAAAAAAAACCCACAAATCCTGCTAAAACACTAGGAATATTTATGCATATGGGAATTTTGTGGAGGGAGAAGAAGGGGAACTAAAGGGCGGACAAAAGAAACTGGCACAAAGAAATGGGTTACTGTTTTTCCCTCTAACATGAACTAATTGCACACTGGGTAAGGATAATCCCCCATGACATTCCATGCGTTCAAAGGTCAAGACTTTTGCTTTTCAACTGTCCCCATCACATGTTATTCCCTGAAGAAAACAGTCCAAAGCTGTTCCACAGCACAGACACTCTCAAATGTGAGGGTTAAGGATTCTAGCCCTGCACAGTGAAATACTGCACCAGGCACACCACAGACCTCAAGGAGGGCAGATGAGCACACAGCACAATTAAACAAGAAGTACAAACAATAAACACAGAGCCAAGAGCTTCTAAAGGCCATTCCAAAGTCTATTCCAAAATAGCAAAGACATGCTACTAACACAGTCTTATTCACTGTATTTAAAGTACTCTTTTCACTTATGTTGTTGTGTGACTTTAAATTAAAAGCAGAGCTCCTCTCTCTTGGTGTTTTAAGACCATCTATGGAATACAAGACTGGCACCACTGGGAAAGCACACAGCCAAGTGGGACCCCTGTGACCCCATGATCAGCTGCAGAGGAAACACTCCAGCCACTGCACCAGATATCAAAAATCTTTGTTTCTCAAAGATAAATATATATATATATATATATGTGTGTGTGTGTATGTTATATATGTTATGTGTATATATATATATTTTTTTATCTATATCTAAGATAGAGCCCTCAAAACAAGCACCTGGGCCGCTGTATTGCTCCCTGTAGTTCTCTAGAGCACGAGCAATTTGATTAAACTTCCTCAACAGGAGAGCACTAAATAAACACTGTAAATTAAACATAACTATGCTGATGATCTAGTTGCAATTACTTCCAATTGATTTGAGTCTTTATTGTTCCCTCAAGCTTTAAACTTTGTAGATAAAAAAAGGATCAGGCCTTACTGGAAGAATACCAAAGAAAGAGTTATGAAACTTTCTTTAAACACATTCAACAGCAACACATTCACAAGCAAAAGACTTGCTTGTCCCCCTGACAAAACTGCAATTAAATTTAACCTGCAAGTTTAGTGAAAAAAAGGCTATTCCAGGGTTTTCTAGAAACAAGGAAGTTATTGCTTAGAATAAACGCACTCGTTGGTTAACATACATACATAAAAACCAGAAATTGCTGCAGCATATTTTATTTCACAAAAGTTAGACACTGTCAAAAGACTTTAGGAAATTTCTACCCAGCAGATATAATACAATCCAGCTCTTAGGCACTTCAGACTCTTCTGAGTTGAGCCAAACTGTCACTTCATTGCAACAGGAAACATTTGCACATGACTGAAGTGGGTTTGCTTACTGTGATACAAGTATTCTGTGAGAAAACAAAAGCAGATGCTCTAATTCCACTCCTGGAAACTCCTCTGCAGAACAATCCTGGAGTAACCTGCTGATTTTAAAATATCCTCTTAGGTCCTGAGATATATATATGTCATTAGGTTGGTTTCATAATTAATTTTCAGATATTAATTTCATTAATAGACTCAATCTCCTTGTAAGAGCTAGAGCTATTATTCTGATTAATTTTCTCTTCCATGTCTCCAAATCACATTTTCCTTGCCAAGCTGGAACCATTCTTAGATCACTTTTTTTTTCTGAAATTCTTTCTTCTCTGAGGTTAGCCCAAAACTGCCACAGATACAAGGCTTTAAAACTTCTAGACACATTTTAGATTTTTCCATAGACATTTTTAGATGTATAGCTACCATTTTCCCTTCATGGCATACATCCAAGCATCAGTTCCAATCCTGGTGTGCTTTTAAGTGGAAAGAACTTTGTTCAGGTTAGAGGAGGCATTCTGTTTTGACAAAACCAGGCAGAAGAGTACAATACAGACCCTTCCTCAGGATTTTTTCTATTGAATTATGTTTACACCAGAATTAAAATTCTTTGAGCTTTCTTGGAGGACAGACATTATCTCACCCTGCATTATTCTCACCTTTGAGGAAAAGAACTTTGAAAGAAAATTTAATAATTTTACGTACTGCCCAAAGAAATTCCACTAACATATTTAAGGGAGTCAAAGCAACCCTAGCAAATACCCAATTAAGAATATATAAATATTCTCATATCACACTGATCTTGCAGAAAATTCAAATACAAAGATGAAGAGGCATACCTAGCTCTCTGTTATTGTCTTTACATGACACTGGAAGGGAAAAATATAATTCTGTTACTTATATCTATCTATTGTGGTACATGCTCAAACAGCTCACCATCTCTACAGCTTACTACTCCAGATTTTAATAGGTTATTCTTTCTCTGTGTATTGGCTGTTCTTGTTATATCACCTATTTTCTGCTTTGAATATTTCAAATAATAACATAATGCATGTATGTTTAAACACTATTCTCACTTTTGAGGAAAAGAACTTAGAAAGAAAATTAAATCATTTTTATGTACTGCCCAAAGAAATTCCACTAACATATTTAAGGGTGTCAAAGCAACCCTAGCAAATACTCAATTAAGAACAATATTGCCTTCAGTTTTAATGCTTTCAGATACATGTCTGAACTTTCTTGAATATATAGACCGTTGGGCTCGTTAGGGTTTTTTTGGAGCAGAGAAAGTGAAAAGGCTACATAGCCTGGTTCCAGAAAAAGAAAATTCTTCTGAGCTCTCTCTTCCCATCAGATGTAGGAAAACATACACACACCCTACTCCATCACAATGATGATCTAATTTTTCAGTCATACACTTGCAGCACACTGGTATTAGTCCCTAGTTCGTCTCCATCACATACATTCTGTTCATTCAGGAAGACAGGAATGGCTTCCCTGTGCTGGGTTTTCTCAAGCAGAGAGCTACCATCAAGTGTTATTTGCTTGTCCATTGCTTCAAATGATCCTTGAAGCGTTATTACAACTAAAAACTGCTCCAGTGATTCCTCTGGTGTCTCAGTGTGCACACACTGCACACAAAATTAAGGGACAAATGCTTAAGTCCAGGGCATTGCCCAGTGGATAATTTTTTGGTTCAGAATGTGAAATAGTCCTTGATTTGCATTTAAAAAGCTGGACAGCTGGAGTTAACAATCATGCAGATATCTGGCTCCGACAGCATCACTTTGGTACTTCATTAGACAAAGTCACAGCACGTCACGGCTTCAGGAAGCATTCCCAGATAACTGTGGGAAATGACACTTGGTGTCGATATGGGCAAGGTTTTTGATGAAGATTTCACTTTCTGAACAGGCTTTGTTAATGCCAAATTTATTTCCTCACCCCAAGAGCCACCGTGTAAAAGCACTCCATGACCCCTGCTTTCCACACAAGTGATGTTCTTCCCTCAGCCCCCGTGGGGTGAAAAGCCAGCGTGGCTGGCTCCACACACACACCCTGTCCTGCCAGACCCCTCTCCTGACACTGTCCTATTTACTAATCTGCTAATTAGATGGCAGGAGGCTGCATTAGCTCTGTGTGGCCACCCAGCCAGGCACATGACGCAGGGACAGCTGACAGCAACACAGGTGAGCTCCCGCACCAGCTGCAGTGATTTGAGTCTCTCCTCTGCCCACCACTCACTTTTTAATTAAGCTCCATTGTTTGCCTAGCACGGCTGAAGTTGCCTACCAGTTTACCGAGGTACAGACAGAGAACACAAAGGTGCAGCACTACCGTTCAAGCCTTAATTGTAAACAATATGAAAAAAAAAAATTGAGATGGAAAAGCCTGCCCCATAGAGCTACCACCAACAGCTTCTCCTCTCTCACAGGTCTCTTTAGAAATTCTTCTCTTAGAGGTTCACAACTGACTCACGTGTTTTAGGCAAATGGATCCTATACCCTTGGAATTGTGCTATTTGTGACTTACCTCAGTATTCAAATATCACTATTAAAAGCAGAGCTGAGAGCAGCACTTAATTAGAATGCCTTTTTACAACATTTTTACATTCAAATGGTAGAATCACTTGTCCTTCTCTCCACTGCAATACCATCACACCATCTGCTTTGTCTTTCTTTTATTTATTTGCTATTGAGACATTCTGAGGGTATTTTCTGCTAGCTTGAAGTTTAATACTCATTGACCACACATTGTAGATACACTTTCCTTTTTGCTCATTTTATGTTTCTTTTAATGGTTTCTAGTATTTTCTCTTTCATAGTACTGAAAACTATGATCAACATTTCGAAGGAGAATGGAGGGGAAAATGGCACTCTGCACCAAAACATTAAACAATGTTATTTTCCACATTACACCGATCAGTTCAGCCAAAATGGCTAATGAACAACACAGGCTACAATGGCATAACTGCACAGCTGATCATCCCACGTGCACCAACTGATGCCTCTGTTTAAAAAGCACTATTGAATGTTCAATGTGTTAAAGGCAAATGCAATGGCTTTAGGTCTTATAAACACAGTATAAAAACAGAGATTTTCAGGAGGAGTTCCCACCATGATTAGACAGGAGCTGAGGTCTTCAAATTGAAAAAGACTGAATATTAGCCAAGGAGGCTCATCTCAGATTCACACAAAGTAAGTTTAAATTCTAAAATGCATGGAGACTATTTGGTTAATACAATTATATACACACTATTTGGTTAATAAAATTATATACACTCTGCATTCTCTAAAAGCAACTGAATACCCCCTTTCCATTTCTCCCTTTAGTATTTTCTGTATTTTTAGAGCCTGAACACTAACCATTTCCTGGAAAATAAGAAAGTCTTGTGGAAAAAAGATAAAAACCAACACGATTTCTGTAGATTCTTACTTTTACAAGAGCTTTACCTTCCTTTTTAGCCTGGATGTTTGAGAAAATAACCTCAGGAAGGCAAACTAAACAAATCCTACTTTTCCTTAATCTGAAAAAGACACCACTATTATACAGAGCAGTAGCTGGCCAGAGACTTCTCAGTTGTAATCACTGTTACTGCAATCATAAGACTGTAGAGAATTAAAAAAATAAAACCAAATCAAATCAAGTTCACTTTGATGGTAAGTCACAAGCAGCAGCAAACTCCAGAATAATTGGAAATATGAGAGAGATGGACAGAAAAAAAATACTTAATCCCCCAAATAACATCCCATCCTCCCTTCCCATAAACATAGGAAAACCAGGGTGGCCAGGGAAATGCTCCACGTCTGTCTGATACCTGCTGTGACCCCAGAGTCTCCAAATTATGTGAAGCGCTCTTCCAACTGAACAGTGTAATCGTCCTCTTTTCCTCTGAGAAATTTAAGATTTATTTTCACTTGTTTATTAATGCAAGGAACAATACCTCCTTTCTAAGTAGCATTAAAGTCTGCTTGGGATTTCTGGCTCTTAGCGCAATAATATGTTTTAAACCCAGCTCATAATGAAAAAAGGCAACTATGGAAGAGACATACTTGCTATTTCATATAATTTAATGGTATCCTTCTCCTTCCCTGAACTTTCAGGCCAAAATCAATGCCACACAAACCTGCTGAACAGGAAGCCTAATTATTCTAACATGTGCAAGCAAAGCGATAGGGAGTTTCTCAGTAGAACTGATAAGGAGAGACACAAAAGACTAATGAGCAGCCTGCCGGTGCCCCACTGCTAGGCTAGCAAAGGTCCCCCTGGAACACCTTTAGTATTGTTCAGTGGAGAGACAGAGGCTGGGACACATCCAAAAATAACACTCAGAGATGGAAAGAGTGAACATGTAACATCTGCACCTCAGGTTCTTAATCCAGGCACAGAAATAAATTATTTCAAAGAGTGTAACCAACAGGAAAATGCCCGATGTGGCACAGAAAGAGCCAATTAAATGCGCTCAGGTTACTGAGCAGGTAGACCCTTTGTGCTGATGGAATACACTGACAAATGTCTTCTTGATCCATGCCTGTGGTGCAGGTGACTGAAAATAAAGGCCCTTGATTAAGGAGACAGAGTAATCAGTATTATTAGGGACCAGTGATCAACGTACTGGGCCTGCAATAATCAGGCATGAAAGACACAGGCCGGTGGTGGCCAGCAGAAGCAGCAGCGCCAGACGAGAAAAGGAAACATCCAACAATACCAACTCCCTCCTGTTACTGCTAGGGTTTCCAATTTACTAGTAAGTCATCTTTTGACCTACAAAAACTGTGTTCTTCCCCAGTCTTGCTTTGTGCAAGACAGCCCAGGTGCCTGAGTAGCTTGTCCCTGAGGCGGCGATGCCATATCCTCTCTGTATACAGAGCACAGTGCCTGCACTCAAGCACTGCTGTTTCAAACAAGGATGGCTTGGTACTGGTATATCTATTAGGAAAGTCACAGCTTTTCCTCAGATTAAACTGGCATGTGACATCTCCTGCTGCTGAATTTCTGTAATGTTTTGTGTATTATACACCAAAATACCTAGTGTTACAGAAATAGATGCTCTGGGGAGACCTATATCTAGGAGAGGAGGGAAGGTCCCCCTTGGTTGCACAACTTTTCACTTCTGTTACCCCTAGCAATTTAGAGAGCCTTACAAGACAGTAGGATCACATGTCAAATGGGAGTGTAATAGCTTAACATACTTCCATTAAGGCAAATTCAGCCACCCTGCAAGGTCCAAACCATTAATTTCTCCCCACCTCAGGACAGCATATTTGGAAGGAAATGGGGATTGAAGCCATTGTTAACATTGCTACTCATTTGATAAATCTTGTGCCACGGGTCAGCAACCTCCAGCGCTGATGCCAAGGTAGCCAAAAACCCGATTTTAATGGTAATCACCAGAGCAGAGCATAGGCAAGGCAGCACCAGTAAGACAAGCAGTGTCTCAGAGACACAGCCTCCCACTTTCCAGCAGGCTTTTACCACTACACCCAATTTATAACCTGGGAAAGAAAACATCATCTGCAAACACCATCCCTGCCTTACACCAAAACATCGCCCAACCCCCCACTTTTCCTCATGCCTAATAGCAAACTGGTATTGTACAAAAATCTTCTCCTGTAAGCCCCAGTATCCAGATTTCATGGCTTGAGAAAGTTTTTTTCTCTGTATTATACAGTGACACAAAACCAGATTTTGTACAGATTTCACTGCGTAACACTGAAGGGCACACTACAAAAATCAGTTCCCACACGAGAGCAACAGAAAACAGAACTTTAGCACCTTCCTGAACTTCACCAACAAAGCTTCATTTTATTTGAGTACCAGCTAACAGAGAGACCATTCTTTTTTTTTTCTTTAAGCCCTTTTTGGCAACCAAGCATGAGGAACAATCTCCTCCATTTATATTTCCAGAATAAAGGAAAACGAAATGTAGTTGCAAAGGATCATCCCTGCTTCTCAAATGCCCCAAAAGGTATATAATATTTTCCTTTCTCAAAATATTTAATCAAGTCTACTTCATCACAGACAAGGTCAGAAAGCTCATCATGCTGCAATTGATGACGAACAAGATAGTGCCCACAACCCACAAAGACTGACCTGTCTGATTTGCCTACATTTCTGCGGGCCAAATTTACTGACATTTTGCACAAATTCAAAGCTAACTTGAGCCTGATGACCTTCTATACCTCTGTAATTAGTTTTCTGTGCCTTTACAACCAGAAAAACAAGCTGCTCCTCTACTCACCTGAGCTCAGCAGTCCATCTGTAAACTAGAAACTTCACCATCTACTCAGCCAGTGAAAAAATACACAAAAAAAGGAAAAATATTAAGAAAATACACAAACTGCAACCTTTCAAAGTCATGAAATTGAGCCTGGAAAGGGCCTTTTAAGATAAACATGCCAATTTCTAAAAGAAGAAACAGAAAAAGCAGAACTAGTTGGTGGATCCAAATTCACTAAACGGCATTTTTATCATGCTTTTTCTAAAAAAGACAATATAAAATAAGGGCACTGGCACAGACAAGACGCATGAAAAAACAGTTGGTGGAATAAAACCAAACCAGAAACCAAACCCAGTAAGTTTAGTCCCTAATGCTAACAGCGCAGCACGAAAAGTGCAATGCTAATACATTGATTCAGCACTAGAATTTAACCAAGAGTAATAACACAGAGATTTAACCGCCAAAAATATCCACTAAGAGCTTCATTTATGTATATAATCAGGGTTTGTAACCCAATCCTATAGTTACAAAAAATACTTCCTAAATATGAACGTAAGCTTAAAAAGATGAGTTGAGTCAATCCTCTGGAAGTTCTGGATCCAGATGCCCACTGCAGTCAGCAAGATGCAGATCTGCTTTTCCCCAGATGGAGCAGAGGGGAGGCCAAAGTCAGAGCACTGACCTGCACTTCCAATTCCAGTCTCAGGAAAGAGGGATGGACAACCACTAACAAGCAAGGAACAGCCGGCACTGTTCTCTTTTACCTTGTAAAACCTGAGGGGACGCACTTGGCTGGCGATGAGCACTTGATTCTCTACCCCACTGCTAGCCCTGGGATTTCTCTGCCCAACAACCAACTTGTCCCTGCAAACACTATAAAAACAATGTGGTCCTGGGGACCAGCCCCCTAGCTTCATGCCCTAACACACTGCAGTTTGGGAGTCTCCACAGCAGTCAGTCCCTTTAAGAAAAGCATGCCCAAGAGCAAGTAACAACTTAGTGTAAGGATATTTCAAACCAGAGAAGCATTTCTTTTGCATAGCTCCATCACGAAGCATAGATAATCTAAAAAGCTGCCAGAACTGGCAGCCTCGTATTCATCAATGTCAAAATTTTTTATACATTTTCTTTTTAGAAGAGCTGCTAATTATCATCATACATGAATTTTTTAAGTGGAAGTTTGGATTTTTTACTAAGTTAAATTAATCTAAAAATCAGCAGGGAAAATTTACTGAGTTACTCTACAAATTCAGAATTCTCTATCTGAATTTTAATGCAGAAATACATCTCATAGGGCGCGTCTTCCTTTTTCCTGTTTCAAATCATCTCATTTAAGTGGTGTTTCCCCTTAGGTCATTTATCTTCCACAATTTTATTTCAAAAAGTTTGCTTACAAGTAGCATGCTTAAAGATATTGATTACAAAATGACTAATGAACAGTGTCAACCCAGGGGAGAAAAAAAAAGGAAAAAATCCAATTTGAAGTCCAGCTATTAAATAAAAGTCAAGGTTGGATGTTACACATTCAATCTCATACCAACTTTTGACTTTTTGAAGTTCTGTGTTACTGTTTGTTGAGTATTTTGCCACTTTCCTAGTGTGTTTGGTTTGTTGAAAAAACAGAGTGCAGAAAAACAGTAATTTAACTGACTGCACAAGATAGTGCAAAAAAACATGCTTTAGAAATACAGATTTCTACCCCCTTCCCGTGATGACAAACTGGCCCTACTGTCAACTACCCCTTCTACAGGGATCCACATTTGAACTTAATTCCACGGGGATAAAACAATTTGCACCATGTTTGGACTGATACAGCCACGTCTAAGCTTTCAAAAATAGCCATCATAATTCAATATATTACATATAACCCCTCATCTTTGTTATTTGCAAAGGAAAGGAAAGAGAGTCTACCAAATCCTGGCGCAAAAACCCTATCTAAGAGAACGAAGTTCCGAATTGTGAAGCACAAACATTTGGCGGGACTCCTGAGCCGCAGGAGTTGTTACCCTCTGCTGAGCACTTGTGACACTGGGGAAGGCCAGGGCAGAAGGGGAAGAAGAGCAGCTCTCATGTGGCATCACCAAGAGCGCGGTCCTCGCTTCGTGTGCCCGGCAGGGTAAGCAGGAGCGCTGCAGGGAGCGCTGCACACACAGCTCCCGTCCTGTCCTGCCCTGCCCTGCCAGCCCCGAGCTCCCAGACCCCGGCAGGTCGGACACGTGAGGCACAGCTAAGAGGATTTGGGACTTCCTTGGGAAGCACAACCATTTCTAAAAGGCTCAGATCCACCAATTAGCTAGATATCACAATCCTCGCATAAACATCCAAACGCGGAGGAAAGTGGTATTTTAATTCAAAGAGAACTTTTCTTAACTGACCTCCTTCAGAATTTTATTTTTCTTGGCGTGATTCCAACCTCAGCTGCTTGCTGTGAATTGGAAGCAATGTGGAGCAGGAGTCAAGGTAACTGAGGGATATGAATAACAAAACAGCTGATCGATGCTGTTCTTTCAGAGCAATCACCTTTCCACTCTCGAGAGACACATCTCTTTGAAGGTAGCCCAAGTGAGAAGGCTGTGACCGAAAAAGATACGCTACGCGGTAATTTCATGCTGGCAATCAAGCAAATCCGGCAACTTTAAATCAACTCCACGGAGTTTACGCGTGCTTTAAAAAGAGAGAAAGCAGCCGTACCACAAAAGCTAAGCAGGCCTACCGCACACGAGCTCCCGCTCTGGAAATAAACTGCAGTTTACGCTAAACTTTGCCCAGCGGTTCCCGGCTCTCTGAGGCTGATGATAACGAAAGGAAGGGAACGTTCGGTTTGAAAACGGCGAACTCGCCAGCTCGGACACGAGCAAGGTGATGGCAGGGCTGCCGAGGGCACCAGGCTGGAGGCACCTCTGCGCACCCCTGGGTGGGATGGAGGGAGGGAGGGAGAGAGGGAGAACCGGGCGGCTGCAGCCGCTATAGCCACTCGGGAAACCCGGGGTGGTGGCCCTGGCCAGGGGCGAGCGAGAGCCCGTCCCGCCCCGTCCCGTCCTCGCCGGGCCGCCCCGGACCGAGGTGGCAGGGCGGCACTGCCCTCACACGCCCCCCGGAGCGGCACCTCCCCGCCGGCTGCCGGCCGGGCTAACAAACCCTTCCCCGGGCCGCCCCTACAACTCCGCCCGGCACCGCACGTCCCTCCAGGGCTCCCGCCCCGCCGCCGGGACCGGGGGCCGGGTCCCAGCCCGGGGCGAAACAAAAGGCACGGAGCTGCGCTGCCGCCCTCGCCGCCGCCCGGACTGCGCCCGGCCGCGGCAGCCCAGGGACGCGGGGAAGGGCGGGCGGTCCGGGCGCCGCTCTGCGCGGAGCCCGCCCGCGGATTACCGCGCTAATGAGATTACGCGGGGCCGAGCGGGGTGTCCGCCGGGCTGTCACCGCCCGGGGAGGGGGCGGCGGTGCCGGGGGCGGCGCTCGGGGCCGCCGGCTNGCAGGATCGCCATGTCCGGCTCGGCAGTGGGGGGAGCCCACCGGGCCGGCGGAGGAGAAGGGAGGCAGGCGGCGGCGGAGGAGCCGGTCCTGCTGCCGCCCGCGGACCAGGGGAGCGGGAACTGGACGCCGCTCGCCGCCGCTCTGCCGCGGCTGCACCTCCCTCCCCTAACCCTGCCCCCTCCCGGAGGGGGAGCCGCCGGCGGGAGGAGGTGGCCGAGAGCCCCCTCCAGCGTTCGCGGGCGGCGGCGGCCGCTCGGATCGGAGCTGCCGGCGGCGCGGTGAGAGCGGTGCCCGCCCCGGCCGCGGTGCCCGGGCAGCCCGAGCCGGGGAGAGGCGGAGGCGCGGCGACCACCGCCCTGCGCCGCTGCCGTGCCGGGGGGGCTCCAGATATCCCCATTCTCCTCTGCCCCCTCCTCCCGGGCACCAGAAGGGACGAGCAACGCTCAGGTGGCCGCGGTGAAAGGGAAGGGTTAAATCCGGCTGCAGTCCCGGGGCAGGGACAGCGGGACGCCCCCGGCTCCCTGCTCCTTCCTGTGGATTTTGGGGACCATCCGCCCAGCGGGGCACCCCGCAGGATGGCTGTGCCTGCTGCCCTTCTCGGAGGGAATTGCTCACCGAGAGTCGTGAGGCTGTGAAAGTAGGCGGGTCCCTGGGGGAAGCAGGACACTGCCTCAGGGCTGGCATTAATGGGTACCCCAGCTCGTCTGCTCCAGGAGCCAGCAGAGAACAGAGCGGTGCTTCATGTGCACGGAGAGGTTCCTCCGCACTCATCTTAGTCCCAAGTGCTTGTGTGAGGTGCCAGAGAAACCAAAGGGCTGGGCGTGTGTGAGCTGTATTCACATTTATGGTTACTAGTTTGTCATAAACTCTATTTTCGTCCTCGTGAGACAAACACAGATCAATAAAGTTTTACTAGTAGCAGCAGTCTGGGCTTCAGGTTCTGTCTCACCACCGTCTTCAGTACATCAGCAGAAAGCAGCCGGGAGCAGGCAGAGGGCAGGGCTGGGGGCTTGCCCCCTCCAGAGACTGCATACCCTCGAAGATTTGGAGTCACAGCAAAAAGGCTGTCACACCTAGGGCCAGCAGAGCTGCCTGCATACAGCAACTCTTAAATCACCCCCTTACACTTGCATACCTGAAGGGTTACAGCGTGCGTCTCTTTGAGCCTTCTCCGGGCTTTCATCCGATGTTTTTCCAGGAAGAAAACTGGGAATGAGTGATGCAGGGAAGACCCTTCAGGTCTTTGAAGTTCTCTGAGTGACCCAGGAGTGAGTAGTAAACTAGGTATGTATTTGTAAAGTAACCCTTCTGAGCAACTAGCATTTAAAGGCTATTTGAGGAACCATATTGCTATATCTAGTTTTTAATCACAGAAGGGAAAATAATTATATGCAAACAATTTTTTTTTGTCCAAGTCTTGGCCTTGCTTAATCTACAAAAGACAAATTCTTCTGCTGTCAACAGCAGTGCCTCTCTGTGCACAAACCTCACTACAAAAACCTCAGTGCATGTGCCATCAAACCTCCTGAGATCAAGAGATCTTAATTTCTCGAGTCAACCCTGAAACCTTAATCAAAAATGCACACATTACTGAGTTAAAAGCTGGAAACTGCCTTTACCTGTCAATACCTGATAAATAAATTATTGTTATTTCCCACAAAACTTCTTCCATGCAAAATGCACGGTCTGTAGAAGATCCAGAAGAAAGAAATCTCATTCTGACAATGTAGATTGCAAATAGAATAAAAATAGAGTAAGAGGAGAGGGTATTTTGTTTGGAAGGGACCTGTGAAGACCAGCTAGTCCAACTACCTGGCCATAGGAACTGTGGTTAAAAACACTGACCTAATGAAAAGTTTGCCTTTTCCCAAATACTTAAGAGTGGCAGCACTTAACATTTAGAATTTCCTGGTGCTTTTTATCTACACTTCCAGATCACTAATGCCTCATTCACACCTAACAAAAGAGTTGTTGTAATCTAATTCGAATGTATGATGTCATCTTCAATGCCTTCCAAGTCTGAGTGACATTTCTCGGCACCGAACAAAAGTAACAGGTTGCCTTGCAGCTATTGACCATTTCTTACCAAGCTCCAAAAAGCAGCAGTGAAATACTGTCTTGAATGGTGCGCCTTAAATTTGGTGTTGAGCATTTCTCTAGGAGCCATGGGCAAGTTTGCATGTGTTTTAGTTCGATTCTTGGGTCTTCTGAAGGCTGTAATGACAACTAGAGACTGACATCTGAGAAGACAGAAATCTTTCTCTAAAGCGCATTTCTGTCTTGCAAATTGCAAATGGCAGCATCTTGCACTCGTCTGATGTGATAGCTGAGAAGGGCACTCATTGCTGCTCTTAGTTTCCTGTGGCACACTGGGTTACATTTCTTCCCCGATGAATAGGATGTGGAATTTGTCGGTAAATCAAATAAACAGGAGAATTTGAGAGAAAAGTCTTTTGTTTTCAAAAAGTCACTGAAATTATAAAAATGGTTTTAATTAGTTCATGTTTTTGAAAGAAAACAGACAAGCTTTGTCTACATCCACTGACAAAGAAGAGCTGGAACTGGATTTCCGATTATTAGTTTCTGCTTTACCAGATAAAGGAGAACCCAAGGAAAAGGAGAGAAGCATGTTAAAAGGGTTCTGTCCTCTTGAGAGACTGCATCTCTGCATCTTCTGCCTTTTCTTGTTAGGAAAGAAATAGCAGTGGCTACAGCAGAATACAAATACAGATCTCTGGAAAGCCTTCACTTTTTCACAGCTTTCATTTCCTGGGATGATGTGCAGTTATTTTTTCATAGACACTTTCCCCTATATGTTGTGAGGTTCTAGAAGGTTTGTGTGTATGCAGGCACTTAAGGCAGAGTATCTGCAATTTCCCTTCCCACCTCCCATGTGGGAACTTGTTTGCCTGTCTGTGTGCTTTGTCTAACTAAATTACTGGACTCAAACACCAAGTATTTGGATTAGTTTCTTTGGTCTGGTTTACACTAAGGTCATACTGGATTCTTCTTCTGGCCTTAAAATCTATGCCTCTTTTGTGAGCTGCTTTACAATATGTGTTGAGTTCATGTTTTGCTGTGTTTCATTAAGGTGAGAAGCTAAGATGATGCCAAAACTGAAATCCGTGTATTTCAGAAGTCTAAGAATTCTCTTTCATAGAACATTCCACAGATGTTTTCCCTGGAGCTTGAAATTTTGTTTCACAGATGCTTTCAGCAAATACTTCCAAGCTAGATTTATCAGTGTGTTCTTGCATAAATGTGGTTTGGGGCTCAGTCTTGCAACCCTATGGCATTTGATTGGTCACTTTTAAGCTCTCATATGTCTTCATGTTAACTTGTGTAACTCGTGAGTTTTTGCTCATTTCAGTGGAAGAACGTGACAGAACTATCCATCTTCCACCACTATTTTTATTTACACATGTTGTAGCTGTTCAGGATTCCCTCTACATTTCAAAGGCTTTTGTTTGCAGTATATTATTGTCTACATCTTAAAATATTGTTAGAGTAGTCAGTTGTTAAGATTACCCCTGCCTATTCTGTTAAGATTACCAATGTTGAAGCAATGTGTCTTTCTTGTTTCTACATCTGAAGGCAATGTTCAACTTATAGCTAGAGGCAGTGGTCTTTTACAATTTTCATAATAGTCTATAGTACTAGCAGTAGACCATGTCTTAACTATTGAGAAAAAACCCAAGTATTTAGCCAGTTGGCAAAGGAGTGAATTTCTAGGCTCAAATTTCAGGATTTCCATGTGAAAGAAATACTCAAACATTGAAAAGAAGCCATTCAAACACTTAGAGCCAGCTAATTAACAGATTTTGTTTACTGCTTGCTCAAAGAGTATAATATCATGAATTAAGGGAGCCTTTTAATGGTCTTTGCAAGTTTCCCAAGTCCTTAAGAATTTATATAAAGAGAATTTTGCATGTCAAGCAGTTGGAAGAGGCCCCTCTCCCCAGCCTCAGCACACCAGACATCACCTCAGTTCCATGTCATGTCATCATATTTACCTTCTGTTGTGCAGTTTGCCAGTTTCAGGATAACGAGTGTTGCTTTAGCTGCATATCTGTGCTCAGATCATCAACAAGTGATCTCAACTTGATCAATTTGATTTATACTCCTCAAAACTACACAGATTGCATCAGCTTATACTTTTTTGGTGCTTGTTTTTCCCATCTGCAAATCCAAGTTAGGAAAAAAATGTTTGTTTTTAAATGACACTGACATTTCCAACGATAAAATCATAATTTATGAAATAACAAATATATTAACATTCAAGGAAAAAAAAAGCCAAGGAAAAATACAGATGTTTCTTAAATTTTAAAAATATTATTTTACTGTTCATATTTGGGCTTCCTCTCCTACAATTCACTTTCACCTTTCCTCCCAAAGAAGGGAAGAAGAACACTGAATATCAGGACAAAATGCATATTCTATACCAGTATTTCCATCAGAAACTCTGTCAAGGTGAGGAGAGAGAAATGATAAGGAAAAGAGAAAATATTAGCAGAGCTGAAAAGATTTAATACAAACCAGCCTCATTTATCTTTCAATACTTTGGAGAAGAAAACTAAATGTGTTGTTTTAAATAGAAATGTGTCTTTAGAATTCAGAGCCTAGGGTAGAACTCCCAGTACCACAGTTCATTCTCTTCCATTGTTTTTGTAACTTTGGACAGAGCAAACTGTTTATCAGTTTAAAGAAGCAATGAAACAAACAAAAGAGAAACAAAAAATGTGATACTTTCCTAGGAGGAAAGTGCAACTAAATTTATTAAATTATTTTGAAACCAATTAAACTGTATGATGAAGAAGAACCTTTTAAGTACCTGCAGTACTTTAAAAAGTATGGTTTTAAACAAAAAAACACCCAATTTTTGCAGCCCCTTAGAATTTATACCATGACTAAACACAGCTGAAATGAGTCCCCTTGCAAATATGAAAATGAGAACAATATAGACATTAAACATGGCTTTTAGCATTATCAGACTTAAAGATTCCCATGAAAACAATAAATCTCTTCTCTCCTCAACACTTCTCGCCAATATTTTTGCTGTGACCTTCTACGAGGGAATACATCTGGAACATATCAGTGTGTTTGAATAGATCCCTCTGAGATAATCCCCACTTCAAAGTAGTGGTGGGGAAGCCTTATCTGGTGCTCTGTTGCATTCAGGATCTCCCATGGGTCCTTTCTGATTTCGTGCTGGCTGACAGGCACTTTATTTTTACTAGGGGTAGTTACAACAGGTGGCTTAGTTATTGTCTTCTCCATTGTCATATTCTCCTGTTTTGGTGTTGAGAACATCTAAATCTGGCTGTGGGGAGCAACTGTAAAACCTGTCAAAGCAAACATCAATCCAGCGTATGATTTTGCTATTTTAGAATGCAGGCACTAAAATCAGCCCATTCCTAAATGTCAGGCCAGAAGCCCAGTTTTCTTGGGGTGGTAATTTTTATGCATCCCACATGAAAAACATAACAGAATGAAGAGAAACAAGACCATCAATTTTCTGTCTGTGCTTAACATAATTAGTGAAATTCCCTCTTCAAAAGGGATCTGTGAAACTTTCTGTTCTGAAAGTGAAAAGCATTAAATAATTTACAGGAATAACATTTCACTGTAGAAAGCTCAGCAAGATCTGCATAATCTGCATTTAATAAAATAAAATTATTAGAGACTTGAAAAACATTTTTTCCAGCTTATTATCTTTTTTTTTTCCTCAGAAATAAAATTTCAATGGATGTAAACAAAACAACTGGTCTAGAAAGTAGAACTTACATGAAAAAATATGAAGCATCATTTCCATTTTACTGATGAGAAAAATCGTCTACAATGACATGGTCTATTTTCTACTACAGATTCTTTTCAAATCAGGAAGGAAATTTTTCCTAAAAGGTCAGGTATATTGAGCATACACCTTTTCTCCCATCAGCTCCCACCAACTTGCTGACAAAGATGGCCAGAACTGTTGGCCATGTTCCTCCCAGTGCTGGTCTGTCACTGTCAGAGATGCTCTTTAACCTGTTCTGTGTCTCTGCCAGTAGCTTTTAATCAAGAGTGATGAGTGCTGTCCTGTTTCCTAGATTCTAATGCTGAAGACAGACATAGAAAAGTTTTTATTTACGGCATCTTCATTTTCTGAAATGCAGGTTGGAGGCACAGAGGGTATGAGTTTTTCCCATGCCCGTTTTTTTCCACCTAATGTAATCAGTCAAAATTCATTACAACTATTTCCAATTAGATCACTTTCCCACCCTACTTAAAAGAAAAAAATTCCCTTATGTGCATTAGTACTAGTGTGGTTTCTTGTTTTCTCAGTTAGTGGTCTGCATGCCATGTATGTCTCATTCCCCTCAGCATTTTGGTGTCCCATAGGATTCCAGTTTATTGTGCAGTTTTCCACTCTATAGATATTTTAAATGTGGGATTCATGGTTTACTCTGACAATGAAATACAGAAAGCAATCACTTTTGGTTTATCAGTAATCTTTAGGAAATAATTTATCTTTAAAAATATCTTAGTTTTCTCTAGTGACCATTTGGTATTTACAAGTGAACCAAAAGAAAAAACCAAATATTATTTTTTAAATACTAGATTTCAAAATGGACATTCTTAATATAGAATTGGATTGAATTCACTCTGCTGAAATTGGACAGGCTTAACCAGAATAGTTCCCAAGAACTCTATTAAAGCACCAGGAGTTGTAATAATAGTCCATACAAAATTTAACTGGTTCTTTATATAACAAAAAAGCTGCCTATTATGCTTTTAAATTCTGAAATGCAGTATTTTCTTTGGTATTTCCTATTGATTCAGCCCTGCCTGTTTAATTTGTTCCCTACACATTTTCTCTGCAGTTGATAACAACACTGGGTATCACACATCTGTTCTGTGCCATATCTCCCTCTGGCACTGGAGAGGAAATCTTAATCCCTATTTCCTGCTGTCACCTCTCAGGCAGATCAGTAACAGAGGAGCTGCAGTTCTCATAAAACTGCCTAAATATTAAAATGGTTTAATCTTCTACTAGGGAAAGCCAGAGTCTCACCACATGCCTTACTTTCTACTGCACTTTGATCCTCCGTGTGAGCTACAAATATTTAGCATTTCAGATCTGCCACATTTCAATACACAAAACCAATCCATTATCTCCTTCAAAATGGTGCAGGGAATAAAGGATAGAGATTTTATTATGTTTGTACTTAATTATAGATTTCTCTTTTGTCTTTTATTTAGAATCCATGTAACAGAGTTAAACACTTTCTTTTCCTTCTCAGGCCCCAGAACAAGGGTCTCCATGAATATTAGCCCTGAGATGTGTTTTATACAAAGTGATTCCTGTTCTAGTTGATCCTGTATGAGCTGAGTGAACAATTATTTATATTTCCCAAAGGCCCAAGCAAAGATATTGAGTTTTGATCTGTATAAACAAAACCAGTGAGGGGAAAGTGAGGAGTGCTGTAGAGAAGGATGTGTACAAAGGGCTGTGTGAAGCCTGATCAGAGAACTGTGTGTCTAACAGAAGATGGAGTAATGGAGCTTCAGGGAAAGAAAACAACAAATGGGACAAAGGTAGAGTAATCCTTTTCCTAGCCTACTCTCCCCAGCTTCTAACAGCCAATGATTTATGGACTTCTCGAGCAAGTAGTTTCCTCAGAAGCACCTTGCTTATTAACCATTAATACATCCTTGAATAATTGATTTTAATAATCTATTTTTGACTTCCAGGCACATCCATTTGAAATTACAGTGTATGAAAAAAGAATTGTTGGCTTTAAACATCCTGTGTAATACTTTGTTTGGGCAGTCTTGTGTTATGAGAAACTGAATTGTTCCTGATTCACCTACTCCCCTGCTTCTGTCTTGCAACCACTCAGAGTTCAGTTTGGCATAAGAATGATGAGAAGAGTTCAATTGCAACAGCTTGGAGGTTGAGATTGTGGAGGTATTTTCTTCGTTTTTGTTTTCCTCCAATGATAATAAATACTATGGGACAGTATTTTAATAGCAACAAGGGCAGATGAAGATCCTCTCTTTTAAAATTTAATATAACTTCTTTACCAGTTAACCCTTTTTAGCTTTGCACTTGAAATGTGTTTTCTCATCATACTGCCACTTCCAGCTATGTCTTTAAGCTTTTACTCATTTTAAGGACAGGAATCCACCCTGTTGATGTTAATCATCAGGATCATGTTAAGCCTCAGGAGCTCGTCTACCGAGCTGCTGTTCCTTTTCACTTGCTCTGAGACTGAAAGGCATCCCAAATGAAACTCATTCCCTCCTTATCCTGACGACAAGGAGAGGCAGCAGGTTCCAAACAGAGTTTGGCTTTGTAGCTGCAAGGACAAAGTTGCTATGGCTGTCTCATTTTACAAGAAGGAATTTATCCATGGGCATGTACTTAATTCCCACTCTTTAATGAGGGAGAAACAGGGACAGGGAGAAGACCTGGCTAAACCTGTATGGATTTAACACTTCACTTTCTCTTTGTTTTCTTTCATCTCCATCTACTGGCCAGAAGCAGCTTTAGCTGGAGCACAGAATGGCTGAAATACAACCACTGTATCCACACACTTCTTCACACTAACTATTGACAAAAGTTGTCAGTTTTGGGGGGTTTGGTGTTTCTTTTGGTTTGTTTGTTTTCCAAGGATACCAACTCTCTAAACAGACAAAACTTCACAGTAAAACATGTCTCTTGGCACTTTCTTCTCAGGTATGTAAAAATGGTGATGTTGCACAATTTAGTTCAAGTAATGCAGGCAAGGTTAGCTTCCCTGATTCTATATCCTGTGTTACATTATTTCTCACCAATCTGAATTCAAATGGGAATTTTATTCCAAGCTCTTTTTTTTGGTTGAAAGATTAGCATTGGTTTTTAAGACAGTATATGAATTGAATATTAAACCATTTTATTAATTTATTTCAAATCCTATCACAGACACAAGATAGGCCTGTGCAGTTATTAAGGAACAGCATTTTGTTAACAGCACATATTACATGAAAAATTGTACTTCAGGTATAGTTAAAATAAAACTTTCTGTTGCCTCATAGGAAAAAAAGCAGCCACACATTTAGTGCAGAAACAGTAAGTTGAAGAAATATCCCCTTTCTTTTTTGCTTCTTACCCACCATCAGAAGACACTGGCCATCTGCAGTAGGTGGCAAGCAGTGGTAATGGTAAAATGAGAGACAAGTAACAACCTTCAGGACAAAACTGACTGAAGTTAAACTGGTAATTCCCATCAGTCACCACTAAGTTGGGAATACTTCATTATATACTGCTGGGTAGTGGGCCCTTGAGGAAGTTCTGCCCACATGTACCCACCCCATTCTTCTGGAAGAAAATTCCATTACATCAATGAGTATGGCTTATCTGGTGCCTCAGGAGGGAGCTTTGAACCTCTTCTGCTAGCAAGAACACACCAAAAACCCCCCCAAAAAGCCACGACGACAGCAACAAAAACCAAACCCAAAAAACCCCAAAAACAAAACCTGAAAGAAACAACAAACCTCCTTAAGTAAGTGAAATTCCACTACACATACCTGTATCTAGTATTACATCAGCACAAGTTATTTTAAGCCTAGAGTGGTAACAATACTAAACTCAAAAGAATTTCTGATTTCACGGTTTAGCAGCCACAAAAATCCCTGCACCTGAACTGAGGTCATGGGCAGCCTTTGGAGTGATAAAGCAAAATCATGGAAGTCAAAACTGGCTTGTACCTCCTAGGTCCTACCTTTCCTTCCTGAAAACGTGCAGAAAGTTTATCCCTGGTCTGAACCAGAATGATAGGAAATGATCTGTTGCAGAGGTTGTAGAAACAGTCTCCCCACAGCAGAAACTGCAATTCCTTATCTCCTAACCAAAGAAATGAATTTCACACTAACTCCAGCCTTGCAGGATGTGCTGGTTTTAGCTAGTGTAGCGTAAATTTCTTCTCAGTAGCTGTTACAGCGCTGTGTTTTGGATTTGGAATGGGAATGTTGCTGATAACACACTGATGTTTTGGTTTTTGCCAAGTTGTGTTTATCCTAAGTCAAGGACTTTTTTCCCTCTCTTTGTCTCATGTTCTGCCAATGAGGAGGTACACAAAAGAAACTGGGAGGGACCATAGCTGGGACAGGTGATCCAAACTAACCAAAGGGATATTCCACACCACAGAATGCCATGCCCAGTGTATAAACTGGGGGGGTTACCTGGAAGGGTGGCTGAACTGGATTTGGGAAGGCGAGTCTGGAATCCTCAGTGGGTGGTGAGCAATTGCACTGAGCATCATTTGTTTGCTCATTAGGAGGAGATATCCCAGCCTGCCACTCCCATGCTGATTTCCTAAATAGTCTCAGAAGAGCTCAGAGGTGATGTGGCTTCTCTACCAGCTAATTAAAAAGATCAGTCAATTCAGTGAGCAAAATCTGTGAACTTGTGACAAATGTAAAGACCAAACATTTAGGCCTCGTGGGCTGTGAGGAACAAGATATTACTTTTGAAAAGTAAATACAAAAGTGGTCAAAAACTCAAGAGACAAACCCAGATTTCTACTGGAATAACTGTACTGTGGCTGAGGTTAGCATTTAGTATTCAAAGATAGGAAACACAGCTTTCATGTTGAGTTCTCCTTTCCTCACTTCTCTTTTGCATCAGAGAAGATGCTGTAGAAGCCTTTTCCTGAACAAATCCCATGACTTCTATTCAATATTGAACCCATACCTCCATGTCTCAACAGAGTAAAAGCTGTCCTGAGAGATGTTCTTCCTTGAAGCAACACAAACATCTTCCTGATAACCAAGAAGGGAAAGGACCTGTACTAGACACACTTAGATCCTGTTTATTGCTTCACGGAAGACAATAAACGCATTTCTGTGAATTTAAGGTACCATTGAGCCCCATGAAAGGAAGTAGCATTGTCTAAGTTAGCAAAGGAAGAGCAAACCAAATGATTGAATAGCAAAGGCTAAGGCTCCTCCACAAAGATGCCCAACAAAATACTTCAAAATTGAGAAAACATCTGACTTCTGTAGAGAACATTTCTGAGAAAACATTGACTTCTGTATTACTTTTAGTAGCACCCTCATTGTATTTTGAAGACTCAGTGTATGTGTGCACCCCTACAGATACCAGTTAGGCAAAAACAAAGCTCCAGTTCAAGAGCCTGAGGCAGCTGCATAGCCAATACAGACAAGCACACAGGGAGTCAATAGGAAATTCACCTTCCTTAATTCTTTATTTCATCAAAAATTCCAACTGTGCAACACGTCTTACTCTCACGCATGTACTTCATACATGAGGCTGACAGATCTAGATGTGTAGAGAACAGACAACATTTGGCATAACAACAACTGTTCTATGCTGGGGAATACCAGCCCTTGCACTCAGCAACACTTTGAAGTCTCTGCAGGGAAAAAGCAATGACAGAATGCCTCAGCAGTACACAAAGCCCATGATGAAAGTGTGAAGGCTACAAGTCACTTTCTTACATAGATTTTGCACAGGATTCTCTGGGGGATCTTGTAGACAAAGCCAGGTAAAGGAGACTTGACATTCATCTGCATTATTATTTGTCATGACCAACCTAGAGCTGCAAAAACAAAGCAAGTAGCTTCACCTTCAGAAAATAAGAACAGGTGAGAGTTTGGATGGGAACTCACCCACACTTCAGGGAGATGAGCTACTTTTGAAAGCAGTGCTCATGAAGGCTAGTTACTATCACATGCTTATTCAACAGCCTAATGGAACTCCAGTACTGGAACACCTGCATGGTGCTCCCTAGTTGTGCTTTGTTACCGAGTGCAACTTTGAGCACTTTTGTGTGGATGTCTAGGGTGGATTTGGTACCTCTTTGTTCAGGTAAAGAGAAACACTGCTATTGTCTGCAGTGCTCTTTATGCTACACTAGGTACAGCTCTCAACCCACACAACAGCTGAGCAGTTTGTTAAAACAAGACTGGAGTTATACCCAGGAAAAATGGTTGAATCAAAACTACCTTTCCCGTATCAGTAGCACAGTTTAAGATTACTTTGGCTCCTTCATAAAGATGACACACTATTTTTAGATAGCTGCAGACAAAGCTACTGTTGTACTACTATACTTTCTTTGGGCAACAGTACTTAAGTGCAGTGAAGAACAGGAACAGTTGACTGCTTAAAAATTCTGTATTAAGGAACCAGAAAAACAAAGATTAGTGATCCAGACAGCTTTTAAATAGGCAGAAAGGGAGCGTAGTTTTTAAAGCTTGTGCAAATTGAGAAAATGCCACAGAAGCTTTTGGATTTACTCTGACAAGTTCAGTGGGGACAGGCAAGAATAGATCTCCAGGTAGGACCCGGAACCTGTCAGGCTGACAGTGATTCACTCTGTGCCCTTTGCTTTGATAAAGCAATTACCAAGGTAAAAGCAACTGCACAAAGTTGCTCTGTGCTGCCTCTAGCACACAGAGCAACCCCATCTCCTGGTTCTATTTCTTCCCAGTTACTTCGACTAAAAGGAAGGCAAGAGGATTACAGCTGGTCCATTAGGAGAGCAATTCAAATGCTGCTTATGTTGCAGAGAGCCAAAGCTGACATTGTTTTCTGGGAAATGCCAAATGTGCTATGATTCTCACCACACAGTCCAAAGAAAGGAAAAAAAAAATCTAAGCTTTAAGATCTGAGAAAAAGTACAAAAGTTTGCTGCAGGGAAAAATTTACATGTTTTAGACAGAGGGGAAATTGAAATAACAAATACCTAAAACAACAAACCCCACAAGGAATAAAGATGATGGATGGAGTATAGGACAATTGTTATTGTTAGGACCAGTGCTTGAGATAACTGACATGACTTAGTAGTTCTCTCACAGTACTGGTATCTGATCCTCAGCATTCATCTTCCAGATGCATGAATGCTTGAATTTCTGTAAATAAGAGATTACCAATACTGCAAAATGAAAACTGCAACAGTACTTTGTTGCACTGTTTCAGCTGCCTCTAAACAAACTACATTGTCAAGTTCTATGGTTAAGGCAGTTTGTCCCACAAACCTTTGGGTATAATGGTCCTGGGCTGGTTTTGGTACACCTCATTCTTTATTTTCTTTTCTGAAACACTTTCAAAGGCAAAACTAGGTTTCTTCTTTATTATGAGAGGCATTTATTACATGTGAAGTTCTACCTTTTCTTATTATAAAGGAAGAAAACTTACACCCTCTTTGTGAAAAGATCTGTTTCAAGAGACAATTGAGATCAACTTGAAGAACACTTCAGTAAGAACTTAAGTTTTTAAAGATCAATGCATATATTAACAGCTTTGAAGTAACAGAGTGGAAAAACCTCACTCACCTTTGTTAGAAATCAGATACTCCATGCCTATGTTTGCTGGTAGATGATGTATTGCTCTTGAAGTACCAGAAAGACCTGAGAAGGTCTTTTTGATTCTTTCAGGTCAGGCTGTCAACTGCATGATTGTTCTAAATGAAACACAGGCTACTACAACAGGTTTGCTGCCTACCAGATCACGTTGCACATTTGCAGCTGGAACAACACTACATTTTATAAGCTAAGAAATGCAACTGCATCTGAACATGAAAAACATTTCAAAGTCAAGATATGTATATTTACTGTCACACAAGGAATGCCATTAAGTTTCCATTCTACACACTCAGGTGAAAAATTTGTTAAAAAGTCAAGAAACAAAAAAGCATAAAATCTGTAATAGGCAACAATATACAAAGTTTCAAATATAAAATTGTGACTTGTATAGTTTGTTATTTTCATCTTTTCACAAGAGTAAATTAAAAGAACCACACATCACTGAACTTCTACACAAGCTTCTTGTGTTTCAATGTCATTTATTGAGGAGTGAATGAGATACTGTCAGACATGCCAAAGAGACTTCACATTCAAGGGCTGGAAGCTGAACAGCTTTCCTCATTGAGTCACTGTACAAGTTGTTTTTGGGAATCGAAAGTGCAATCAATGAGGTCTTCATGCTCCATGTTTGTCTTCAGTTTTTCATCGTTTGATCTACTACCTTGTTGGGCAGAAGGACACTTTCTACCCTACCAAGACTCACACTCCAATTAATACAATTAACACTAGATGTAGAGAAACGTTTATCTGTTATAACGTACATCTACTGCTGAAGGTCTTATGTCTAATGAGAAAATTCAACTTGTTTCCCTTTCACCATCGTATGGATGGCTGATACCGTTAGAAAAATACTCTTCAGTGCTATTGTAGGGTTTACAGGAAACTTCTTTCATGTTGTGGGATAGAAACAGATTTAAACACCGTTCTGAAAGAATGCTTCTTCCTGCTGCCACTGCCTGTAGGTTGCAGAAGAATGGCCTACACGCACTACAGTTCTGGTTTTACTCAGAAAAGAAACAAAAGAAACCTAAACAATAGGGTAAACGTTTATTTGGAGTTAGTTTTCTTGCAGATGATAATTAAGGCCCTTCAAGCAGAGTTCAGGAGCTCCTGTATGGCTGCCTGTTGATCTGCATTGAGCTGTGATATGCATTCTGTCCACAGTCCTCCGGATGTCTAGAAAAAAATGAGAAGCGGTCTTTATGCAGGCTGAAAGTGTCTAAGGCACATCCTAAACTTTGCTATGTTTACAAAGCTCAACATTCACTCAGCTTATTCCTGTAATATACACACCAAAGAGACAGGAATCTTCAGTGATACACAGTGCTACACAGGTTCAACCTGAGATGCTCCAAAAGGCTGAACAGCAACAAATGGATACTTTACACTGAAGTATTTCTGGCCTGACAATACCTAAGCAAAGAAGTTTATATTCAATTCCAATAATGACCATGTTGCTCATGTCAGACACTGGCAGTGAAACAGCTTACTGAGATAATTTAAAAAAACAAGTCTCCTGGAATGTGAGAAGCAGGAGCTTGTTAGCAACTACACAACCTTGAAAATTCCTATCATAGTATAAAACCCTTACAGTCAGTAAGAGTATAATATCTTACAGATTTAATATAGTGAAAATACTATGTGTGAAGAGAAGCAAGATTGGTAACACTGTGCTAAAATTGTATTTTTTAAAAGACATGACTTTTAAGATTTTTTTTCCTCCTTCATCTGAAGGTAAGTCATTCAACCAGTGCTGAAGGTCTTGTCTCCTGTTAATGTTCCTATCAATCCTAGCCAAAACCAGACATTGCTGTACACAACTAATCTATACATATATGTGCCACTGTATTGTTAAAAAAATAAACCTTGATTTCAGGTAAAGTGAACAAATGCATTAGGTAAACCCTAATACAAAGGTCCATTCCCAAACTTTAGTACTAACAACAAGGATTTGTATCTGTCAAGCAGAATATAGAGCAGTCTCTTACACTACTTTCACTGAAACTTGGTCCAATTTCCTTCTTTTTTATGCCTTCAGAATTTTAACAACTTTTTCTACCAGACAAAATGAATCTCTCAGGCTGCTCTACTCATACAGGTGAATCCTTTCCAATATTAAGTGTTTGTAAAATTCTTCAACCTGAGTTTTGCCAAAGCAGGTCATGTAGAAAGCCAGTAATTGAAGATCAGCTGCTCAAAATCACCCATTCTTTTTTATGATGAGATGCTCACCAGGCATACTCCTTTCTCTCATTAGTACTACACCCACCCAAAAGCATTTGGCCCTGGAGCAGATCTGCACTGTGAGCACTGTCACTTACAGCACTGTAGAGAAGCACTGTTTAACTACCTGGACATCTCCATCATCATTAAGTAACTCACTATGGCATAAAGGAAGTGAACCTTAAGGCAGTTCCCCAAGGCAGGGAAAACATCGAACAGCCACTTATATTTGCACTGGATTAAAAAGGGCAGTAGTAAATAAGTTGTGGTTTGCACTCATTCTCTAACAAAGAAGCCAAGCTGCTGCTGTACTGGAAAGTCACCACAGGATGCTGGCGATCTTTACAAGAGCCACATGTTGGATCAAATCCTGCAGTATAGTTCACTGATAAAAGGGCATGCAGATTTCTCTCCAGATTCTAATTTCTGAGTCAGAAAAAAACCCCACAAAAACTAATACTGGCTCACACATTAACCATCTTGCTGCGTGAAAGTTAGTTACAGTTATTTTTTTCAAGTGCAAATGTCACCAAGTTTTATCATTAATCATTCAAGGAACATGCAAGGATCTCCAAGATCACTGGTTGAACCATTATTCTCTAAGGAGATAAGACTCTCAAAACTGGTTTAACAGTTTAGTTCCTTCTGCAAGCAGATTTTAAATGTTCCCTTTATACTTAAGCAAGCATTTATTTACCTGCACTTGGCGAACAACGTTAGCCAGCCGCTTGGTACATGGATCTTCATGTTTGATCGCTTCGTGGATTTCACCATCCGCAATTATACCAAGTATTCTGGGAAGGTTGGAATTGTTGGGACCGAGGACAACTGGATTATTGCTGTTACAAAAGATATATTGCAAAGGAATTAATGTTTATCTAAAATAATGTAAACACTTCCCACGTAAGTGAAGTGATTTTGAATGATCTTATTCTAAAGTTGCTTATTTAGGTTTTAAGTTTCACACAGCTGAATAAGTATGCACAGCTTTGTCGCCTGCTGACAGCATGTTCCTCCTTCTGTTAATATTTAACCAGCTGATTCTTTACTCAGCCTAAACTCTTATCAGGAAGAAGTTCTGAACTTTACAGAATGGCTGAGTTCCATGCAGATAAATAGTGTGACAGAAATACACTGCCAAAAAGGACTTATTCCTCTCCCTGTGCCTCCCAGGACATTGCGTTACTGGCGTCAGGAGCGCTGGTAACTTCAGCTCTCTGCCAGCACTCTCCATGACACAGCAAGCAAGCAGCTCTGCTCCCTCTTTCCCAGCCAAATGCTGGAGTGGAGGAGTATTAGCAATCAGGAATCTGTGTGGAACAGATGATCTACTTCCAGCCCTGCCACCTACCATTGCTGGAATGCAGAGGCTGTGACTGTAGGACTGGCAGAGCTCCAGAGAAGCAGGTGCCAGGCTGAGCCACCTGCACAGAGGTGGGTACAGAAGTGTGCTGGTACTGCCATTCTCAACTTCTATATTCCTGCTCACATCCACACCTGGCAGCATTATTATGGTGTCTCTACACAACTGTTCTATAATCAGTCTAGGGACCTCAGTTGCCATTTTGAGACTCTGCTTTAATAAAGCACCCATAGACACAAGGTATTCACAAAATAAAAAAGACTGTAAGAAATCTAAGTTACTTCTTTTGTATTTTTCTCCTAAGATGTAATACAGTGCCAGCCAGAATGTGCTTACTACATAACACCTCAGAAGCTACATTTTTTCACTCATTTATGAAGTGCACCACCTAGAATAGCTGTTTACTTTTTTACATCCATTTACCTACAGGAGGGGGCACAAATCATAAGAATTAACTGTGGGGTAAGATGCTTTCAATGATAGCTGAAATAATTATTAAGGGAGATAGCACTGTACAATTAATTTTTCCATATTATTTCTGTACTTTATACTTTGTTGGAAAGCAAAAAGGTGCAAAACTACTTAAAAGAAGGCTGCAAGAGCATGTGTGCTGCCTTTAAGACAAAAGACCTTATCAGTAACTGGTCCTGATATGTAAGCAGAGTATCAAAAACTTTTCCTGACATTTTCTGTGAAAGTTTTCTGCAGATCCTTTCCCATTATGGACATATAAAGCAGACAGGATTCTTTCGAGCCATACAGACACTATTTAGGACAAGAACAGTAACTGTTAAAAAAAGCTGCAATAACATCAGGGAAGGCTCAGTTCTGACATTTCTAATTATCTTCTCTAAACCATATGTAGATTAGCCTCACAGTTTCTCGGTTTTGGAAATAGAGTGCAAGGAAAGAGCATCTAAACAGGCAAAGTGTAAAGACTTTGCTTACCTCTCAAGTAAGTCACACAGATAATTGAAAGTATGAACAGCTTCTTCTTTGTCTTCATGAAGTGGAAGCCATGATAACCAGTGTGGAAGGACTTCCTCAACATTTACACAGTCAGGCTTGAACTTCATTATCTTTCCTATTGCTGAAATGCAGTTTTCTGTTGCATTGACATTCTCTTTGGCTTTGGCATCTGGTGACTGAATGACTCTCACCAGCAATGGAAGCGCCTCTAATTGTTAAAAACACAAGAATAAAGTTAATTGCACGATCAAGCTATACTTTATTAATATCACAAATTCTACTTGAGACAACTGTATGTATTAAAACCAGGATTTTCTGGCTTCCAAGCACTAAAATCTAATCATTCCAATGTTCCACTGCTTCTAAGTTCTTTTCTGCTCAATAATTATCATATGAAAACCAAACAGATAAATAAAGCTCTGCAAGGAAACAGAAGAAAACAGCTGCTCCAAAAGTTTGAATCTGCTTTAGAAGTTCAGAAGAAAATAATATTCCCATGTCTCTCAATTGGAGTTATGCAATTTAAAACACACAAGACACTGTAGATAGCAAGCATTATCTCTTTAATCGAATATGCTCTATAAACACAGGAGGAGGAAAAGCTGCTACAGTGACATTCACTGTGAATGTCACTCATTCATTCTGTGTGAACTATAGTGCACATCCTCAGTGTATGCCTGATGTGTATCTATTGCTAGTGGGCACATCTGTATATAAAATATGTATGGATGTACACATACACACTTCCCACCACTACAAGGTGCCCTAGGAAAAGGTCATAGGAGTAATCTCACCTGGTGAATCAACTTGGCATAGTTTAGATCATAAAAATCAAGGAAAGGAAATGTCTTTCAGTGGAGGAAAAATGCCAGTTTTCTTCCTAGGTTAACAGCAATTATATTTTTTAACAGTCATGTGGGTAACCACATGCACACTTCTAACTGAACATTAATATCACATTTTAGCTACTAGTGTCCATGCAGGCTTACAAGCACACTACATGCAAGCAGGAACAATTGTCCTTGTGTTCTTCTGCTAAAAATAAAATGCTAAAGCTGTGAAATTCGCTATCAGTACAGTAAACAGGTTGTGGAATTGTACAGAAAGCACACTTCAAAATAACTCTAATTACTGAGGAAGAGTTAGATCTCACACTTCTGAATTTTGATGAGTAAGTAGAAGCTTTATAGTTAAAGAATACACAATCCCACTTTCTACATTAAGTCCACTGCATTAGATTTTTGAAGAATGAAGCAGCTATGGGAAAGCTGTTAAACATTACAGAACTACAGAAAAATCAGACCTGCTAGTTTATGTATTGAATGCAGGATAATGATGCTGGACTATTCTCCAAAGCAGAGTTTGTTTCAGAGAGGTCTGCAATGTCCAGGACAACTGAGCCTTCATTCTATACCTCAGGTTTTCATGGCTGCTGAAGCTAAATCTCATCTGTATCTCACTCACTAATATTAATGGATGACTCCATGTATGTGTGTCCTTGTTAACTGTGAAATTAGGAGGGCATCAAAATGAATCAGCATAATTTTCTCCCTACAGCCTATCAGAAAAGTTTTCATCTTGTCTATAAAACAAATTCATTCTCACATAGATATTGTGTTAGATAAACCTTAAAAAAGCCTTTTTGATAATAGAAGACCCATCTTCTGTAATGTTAAGCTTTTCTCCAAGGACTGACTGCTCTGACATCTGGCACCAGCCAGTTTTGAGGCCACTGATGTGATTTAGGGAGAACTACATGCAGTTGATTGATAATTTTCACAGAGAATAGCTAATTATATTCTTCCACCAACATAACAGAAGCAACCTTGTCAGTTCCATCAATTGTAACCTTGTTTCCCGTTTACAAAGTGACTTGATTTGCTATGGTTTTTCCTTCCATCCTACTTTGCTCTTTACAAAATCCGGTTTTAGTGATGTTTGTTTCATCAGCGTAGCTCACATGCCATTTACAAGTTCTTGCTATATTCCTAGACTTTTTTTAACTGACTGCCAAAAATGGTCATATCAATACCACTGCTTTTTCTGAAGAGTATTTACATAATCTTCAAACTTGCAAAAGAACAATATGCCAGTGCTATATATCAACCAGTAAAGAAAATAAGTTACAAATAAAAGCTCACAAACATGATGTTTTTCAGAGATACAGCAAAACCTGTGGGGTAGATAATGTCTCATGACATGGATTTACTTTGTTTCTAATCACAGCATATCTTCATCTATTAAAATAAATCACAAAGTTCTTTCCTGTATGCACAAAAGGATTTAGAATACTTTTGAGGTGTCTGCTAATAAACTGTATGATGTAAAGCTGAAAGTTTATTTTATCTAAAATTCAATTAAAGGAGAAGCCAGGTGTCTGGACATAATCAAGGATTATTTGTCCACGTACAAAGAGAAGGATCAAAGATTTTACAAAGTTTAAGTGAGGTAAGATAAAGTGTGATTAATGAAAAATAAAATTAGACTTGAACAGATGCTAAAAAGCTCCAAAAATTTCAAAATCAGAACTGTCTAGACAATTCTAAATTTTCATGCTCTTAATGATTCATTGCAAGGCTTCCCACACTGCTTTTTCTTTTCTTTTAAAAAAGACATCTTATCCTGATTGTTATCATGTAACAGTTACATTTACATTAACAATGGAAATTACAACCCCGGTTGATGTAGGGAAGATTTGTGCTAATCCCTATCAGATGATTGTTACATCATCTAATTCAGCTTTCATTTAATATTCATGTGAAATATATATTTTAAATACATACTTAGATGACTAAATATTTTCCTAAAAAAAAGGAAAAAAATCCTTTGATAAGGGGTGCTACTTAGTGTGCAAAATTAACTTCGGTGACTGGCAAGAAGAGCACAAGCAGGCAATAATTTCTTTAAATTTAAAATTAATTTGAAGTTTCAAAGAAATTTGAAACATTCAGAAAGAAAGGAGACAAAGCGTTTCTGATAAGTACTATTACACTCAGTTCTTACTTTACAGAAATCAGGCTCCTTTTTATATAATCAGAAAGCAGAGAGCCACACAAGTCGTATTCTAGGCTATTCCTTAATATAGGTCCCTTGTGTGTAGTTTTTCCAGACATCCAAAGGCTTTTGCATTAATATGCAACCACATCAATATTAGTAGAAATCATCTATGAGACAGCTGTGTATCAAGAAGATGGTTTTTATGAAATTACCATTTGCATGCCAGATCATATTTAAAAAAAAAGAATATGTAAATCAAGTTTGCTAAGCAGTCAGTGACTGCTGCAACAGAAATGCTACTACGCAGAACAAAAATATAAGCCTGAGGAAGTCAGGTACTTTATCAATCCATCACCAGTCTATGACACAGGTAATACTGGCAATCTATTTCACTGCCAAGGGGAAGAGACCTCACCAACAAAAGGTGAGCCATTTTTATTTCTTGCCCCTACCCCCACACTGGGAGAGTTTTGTCGGCCGCGGGTCCGTACCTGGGCAGACGGGCCGGTAGCTGTCCCCGCCGAACTGTGCCATCACTCCCACTCCGTAGGCGGCCGCCTGCCGGACCTCGGGGCTGCTGTCACACACCGCCTCCAGCATGGGCCTCAGGAAGTACTCGGCGTACTTGAAGGACGTGGGGCTGCAGTGCTCCACCACATCGTCAAAAATGCACAGCCCCCACTGCCGGTCCGGCCACGGCCGATGCGGACACTGTGGCACAAACACCAACAGCTGAGACACCTTGAAATTACTGTACAGCCAATGGTTATATCAACAACAATCACAGCAACAGTGGTCTAATGCTTTTGTTAAAATCTCCATGGGTTAAATTTAATCCTAAAACCATGTAATTTGCGGTAGTGATCGTTCCAGCAATACCATGAACGAAACAAAATCCAGGTGTCTATCTTTGCACCTCTGTTTCACACTGCATCACATATATCAGTCTCTATTTTTCTCCACAAGTCTGCAACACTTTTTTTGTCCCTCCTCTTGAAATTAATTTTTTAGATCCTGGACAAGGAAATGAAATTTCTCAAAACAGTTGTGTGTTTCAATGATCCTAGGTCCTGCAACACAGGTTTTAAGTAGCACGGCAGCAACCCTGCTCAAAAACCATGGGGTAACAACTTCATCCTTGATCCAGAACAAACCTTCTATTTTGTAAAACGGAAATTGCTACATTCTATCTACCAAGTTCTCTATGACTTCAGCATGGAAGGCATATTAATGCATCAGAAAAACTAACTACATTTAAATTAAAGGAAAACAAGGTACTTACAATTAGGTTGACAATCAGTGGAAGTAACCTTTCAAACCATGGCAGTACCTTCTCCTTGTAGCTACTGAATATTGAGTGCAAAATGTCTGATACTTTAGTCAAAATATAAACGTCACTGTCATCCTGAAAGGAAAAGGACACAATTCACATGAAGACTAACAATCTTTAACGGAGTAGAACTCACATGAAGTGCTAAGGTGTCTAAACGAATGGAATAAAGTTGGTTTATCACTTTTTTTGTAAAACCAATATTTCAAGTTCACTAATTTTCAATTCTTTGTCTAATTGCAGAATGATAGAATAACAAAATGGTTTGGGTTGGAAGGCACCTTAAAAATCATCTAGTTCCAAACCCCCTGCCACTTTCCATTAGACCAGATTGCTCAGAGCTCCATCCAACCTGGCCCTGATCATTCCCAGGAATGGGACATCCACATCCTTCTCCAGGCAACATGTTCCAGTGTCTTGAGGGACATCACTTGTTACTGTCATGTGGATATTGAGGCACTGAATGGAACTTTTTTAACATGGCCATCCAGTCAATTCCTTATCTGCTGAATTCATCAAATATGGATCTCCTCAACTTAGTGACCAGGACGTTGTGTGGGACTCTCTTAAAAGGCCTTACAGAAGTCAATCCATCAACACAGTCACTCCATCACAGAACCCACTAAATTAATCAGGCACGATTTGCGTTTTGGAAGTTATATCAGCTGTCTCTAATCACCTCCCTGTCTTCCACAGCTGCCAGGAAAATGTGTTCAATGATCCTACTGGGCACAGAGTGAGACAGATGGACTGGTAGTTCCAGGAGCCCTCCTTTTCACCCTTCTTAAAAATATAAGTTGATTGCTAGAACTCAGTTGCCTAGCACTTGCAAGTTTGTTTCAGGGACAGAAAAATCAGATCAAGATAAAACCGTCTTGTGCAAATTTGCTGCTTCAATGGGTTTCCTTTACGGAAGGCAAAAGGCCTTTTTTTCTTCTGTACCTTACAGATACCCTAAGAAGCTTTTATGAAAAAGTAAATGGATAACTGCCTTTGTGATAAAGATCGTGGCAAAAAAATACAAATATTATTCTCCTCCTCTTGTTGTTTAATTTTTCACCTTGCCCAGTTAATACTTCCAACTGGTCAAATAAAGAGCCTTACCTCAGAGCTATCAATTCAAGTTGTATAGTTGTATCTACAGGTGAGGATTATTCCCTGGACACATTTATGCTGGGAAAACTCTAACTTTCTTTTACAGCAACTTCTGTTGTACTCAGTATAGTCCCTTTAACCAGTTTATTCTTCAACAGGCAGAGAAAACAGTACAGCTAGTTTCTGGTCCCTAGTGACCTTCACCTTTCTAACCTTCTGGTGACAAGCTAGTAACTATTTCTTGTGCAACAGGCAGCTTCCCACAACTGGATATTTAAACCCTTCCTAGCAAGCCAATTTCTGCATTGTCAAGGCACAACTCAAGCAGGAACCCTGGAACACGCACACAATGACATTAAGAGGTAGAGAACTGCTGCAGCACACCACAAGGCCCACCTAGATCGCTACTGCCTGTTGACCAACAGCTGATAACAGATGTTTGGGGAAGAGAGTGCAACTCTTGCTTGGTGTACGCCTTCTGCTCTACCAAATCAGCAGTTTAGGTATTGCTGAAGTGAGGGCTGGATCTGAAACTGCTGTTTCAGTAACTTTCATGACTTCTGTGCTTCTTATATTTCTGCTGCCTTGAGGTAATGGCAACATACTCTGAGACCAATGGTGTATATCCAAATGCTACTCATTTGTTAATTCTGTCCATATGGCAACACCTTATCCCACACCTTCTTTCACAGGGTAATGCAGACAAGTCTTTCTCCAGACTTTACAGAAAAATCAGCAAACATGAGAACATTTAAAAAAATGCCTTGCAACTCTGTTGCAGAGTAGGGACTCCGCTGTTCTGAAACTGCTGCCTGCTTGCATTTTCTCTCAGTACAGAGTGACACACAGGAAATAGAAGGGTCTTGGAGGCAACAAAAAGATATCCTCCTGAATGCTGGCCTAATTCTAAAAGGCCTAAAAAGAGGCTCAAGAGCCACACTGTTATTTAAGACAGTATTTATATATGGGTGTATGATTTCTGGAGTCTGCATACAGGTTAAACTCATATGATTGAACTTCATACCTGCATTGTGCAGCAAAAAAATTTGTTTGTTCTTAAATTTACTGAGCATCCTTTGTTTCATGTTATAAGCAGCAGCAGCAGTCATTCATCATTACTCTCCATACTAATACCGATTTAATAAAATTATTTTATCTCTTCTACAATCACCTCCACTTCAAAGTATTAACTCACTTTGGTACCCTAGTGTGTAAGTGGTTAAATAGTCACTTTGGCATTCTCTCATTAGCAAACACATGATGGCAGCTGTTTATCCTGCTCTCCTTTTCTGATACTGTTTTTGGGGTACTCTTTTTGAGACAGCCTCCTGACATGACACACCACATGTCTCGGGATCAGAGGTATACAGGCCCAAGGTTAAGAGCCACCCAGGTCGCAATGCTCAAAGAAAAAGCAAGTCAGCAAGGCTAGACCCAAGGGACAACCTCATTGCAGTCTACAACTTCCTCACTGAGGGAATAGGAGGGGCAAGCATTGATTTCCTCTCTGTGGTGGCCAGTGACAGGCCCAAAAGGAATGGCCTCAAGTTGTGTCCGAAAGGTTTTGGTTGGGTAGTAGAAAAAGGTTCTTCCCCTAGAGGGTGGTTGGGCACTGGAACAGCTCCCCAGGGAAGTGGTCACAGCACCAGCCTTAGTGAGTTCAAGAAGTGTTTGGACAAGGCTCTCAGGCACATGGTGTGATTTTTGGGATGCCCTGTGATGAGGCAGGAGGTGGAATTGATGATCCTTGTGGGTCCCTTCCAACTCAGCTTATTCTGTAATTAAATAGTCTGCTGTCAAATCTGTATCAGTGTTAATGTCACTCAAGAATTGTTTCAGCAGACGAAGAAAATAAAAAGCTATATCCTGAACTTCTTACTTCAGCATATCAGACAAGGAAGCCTTTCATATTTTCTAATTCACAAATGTAGTGCGACCCATTTCTTACTGGAAGTTTTGAAGGACTATGGTAACAAGATTCTTCTATGAAAAAATAATTCTGAGGATGAACTATGCCCTAAATGAGGTGAAATCAAATTGCGCAATATTTCCATCTTGGTGCTTGATGAGTAGAAAAACTCTTCAAACTGACTTACTTCATCTTGTAATGACTCTTCAACTTGTTCATCATAGTCTTCATCTTGTCTTTTCACTAAATTAAAAAAAAAAAAAAAAAATTAAACCACTACCTTTCTATAAGTGCATAAGCCTGTGAAAGGGAAAAATTGCGCAGAAATAAATTTAGAAAGCAGAAAACAGTAGCAGAAGATGCAACAGGAATTTTCTATTTTTTAGAAGCTTCAAAAAACTTTCATAGAAAAGGAAGACGTACAGGACAGCCCAGATTAAGAATGTGTAAAAATGCACATGAAATAGAAACAAACACCAGCTTGTCCATGAAGACAAGAAAAGTGCTTAGAAATGAGAAACTACTATTGCTTTGAGAAAACTGCAAAGACTTCAGATGAAAAAAACCCATGGAAATGATAACACCATAGATGTGCACTGTCTTTCAAGTAAATCCATCCATTAACTTTTGATTAAACTACAGTATTGCTGAAAATTATGCCATCTTCATCCACCAAGAGCTTACAAATACAACTCATGGATTCTGTTGGTCCACAGTCCAGTTACTTTACATGAATATACAAATCAGTGAACTCTAAACATTTTTTTCCTCTGTGTTCATAAAGAATTAGAAATTCTGCTTTAAAGAACAGCCACGTCACATGTTAACAGGATTTGTGTTAACTTACCCTGTCTTAATTCTTGGTTTTTAAAGTGCTCTTCTAGTTTTTCTTTCAGTATTCCTCCAAGTTCTTCAAAGTGCTCGTTGTTAAGGCATCCATCTCCCATTACCTCAACGCACTTGTGAAATAAAACAACGAGTTTTTCAGCTTGAAAATTTAATATGAGCAGTCTTAATGAAATCTAAGCACACAAAGAATATTAATACATGCTCTGGATCACTAGCAGGAATAATATTAGAAGAACAGTCATACTGTAATCAATCCTCAGATTTTATCAATAAGACACAGTACCACTGTACATTTCATACGCATTATTTCAGTTGCTCGTGGTTAAAATGAAAAAATTTGGTAACTGTTTTAGGTTAATACTTTGGTATTCTTGCAAAAGAAAATATACAACTTTTTCCATCAGCTATAAGAACATTTATAGTCACAACAAATTTCCTGTAGAGGAAGCCTTGCAACTATTTGAGCCATTTAAAGGAACACCAAACGTGTGGGTTCTTATTTCAAAAAGCTACAAACAGTAAGGTGATGAAATCTGTAAGAACGTTACCTTCGCAAAAGAATGCATTATTTCTGAGAGGACATCTGACTCTGGCTCAGTGCCAATGGCTTTGATGAGAGCATCACACATGAAGTGCCACATCTGTGTGAGGTACTCTGGCCCACGGACCCTGGCACATTCAAGGAGGAGGGGCATCGACTCTGCTGCTGCCACTCGGACACGTGTCATTATTAAGGAAATACAGCAATCAACACCAACAAAGTGCGTCGAATTTAGGACCCCACCACCATAATCAAGTTCTTACTTTTCCACCCAAAACTCATTTCATTACAATCCATGCATTTGATTTCTTAATTAGATATAGATTAAATCATAGGAAAATTATACTGGCTGCTCTTTAGAAGTGACTTCAAGCCTGTTTCAGGCCATGACAGAAAAGCTGTTCAAGTTCTCTTCTGCTTTGTTATACAAACATCACTTTTTCTAATAATTGCTTATTTAAAAAGAAACTAGGGGGAAAAGTAGGAATACATTGCCCAAAATAGGGTGTGCAAACCAACATTCTCTGAAACCATTTCTGCTATGAAGTCACAGACTATTTCAACACTAACACTTTCAAATCATTTAGGAAAACAGCAAGCACAATTTTGATTTTAAGTTTCCATTTTCACAGTGGAATTTCTTAATAGGATATCATCATGGAAATAGAACTTCAACAATGGAACCATCAGCTTTACAACTTGCTCTGTGTATTCCACAAATCCTTCTTTTAGCTCTTTCGCATAGCAAACCTGAAAAATACAGCATAGATATGCCTCTTTTAAGGGAAAATACTTGTATTTTTCAACTAAGTAAAGATGAGAGGGAGATTGTTGAAAGTGCAAGGGTTTTTTAGTTTATTTTAAAAAACAGGTAATAATCCATTTCCCTTCCCCCTCAACTGTGGTAATTTGAGAAACCCTGATAGCAGCATGAGTTCTCACTCTTCGGGCATGCATGTGTTTTTCAAACCAAATTCCAAAACAGCAATATTTGCTAAAAGGAACTACTTTTTAACATATCCAATTCTTTAAGTTTTGCTAACGAAACTAATTCCTTTAGTTTAGCTAAGGGAAACCATCTGGTCATTTAAAAAATGTTAAGCTCCTACCTAAACAAACTATTTTTAATCAAGTAAACCACATGCAACTAAGTGCCCGCAATCCAAACTAAGTAGTACCACCCAAAAAACTCTTTCATGTGAGACAAAAAAGAGTATTTTGGTTACAGATTTTGGCTTCAGACTCAATTGACCAGAAACATAGATCATCAAAACCATTTCATTACATACCAGCATTTGGCATGCAGTTGCTTTTTCTTCAAGGCCTGCAGTTTTAATTCCAAAACTCTGCTGATCACCTATGCTTACAAATTCCCAACCATCATCATCACTCATATTCTCCATATCTTGTGCTGTTACACAGAGGGGAGGAAAAAAAAATCTGAAAGTGCTACAAAATAATTCATGTCCGTATACTTTTCAAAAAAAAACCATTATCTTAAACCTACTGTCTAAAAGAGCTACTTCAGGTTTAATGGATGCAGTCTTCATTAAAGGTCCCATGACGACAGGAAGGTACTGCTGAAATTCCTTTCCAAGAATTTTACACATTCTGGCCCATGCAGAGATCATGTAAGAAATCTACAAAGAGAAGACAGAATTTTCATGTCCCACAATTTATTTTAATGCATACTTAAAAGGAAAGCATAAAGGAAATACATTACACAAAAGGACTTTTGAAAAGAATTTGTCAGGAGTCCATAAAGCTTATTTCAAAGAGACGTAATCCAATATGCAATCCACATAAAAATGCATCTTCAGAAGACATCCCAGGTCTAACAACACCTTGACAGCACCTCTCATTGATGTAAAAACGTGACAGTGTAAGATTCATGATTGCATTGCAAGTGCCTGTTCTAAAAAATATTTTTTCTGAAATATTTCCCAGATTTAAACAATATTACCAAGCCACATGCCTGAAAACGGTAAAATAGAGCAAGAAGTAAAAAAGGGTGCAGTACTATGTTTTCAGAGGAGTATTTGTTTTCAAATGTAACAGTTAAAATAGCTCTCTGCTCATTAGAACAGCTGCTTAACAAGTCTTGTTGATCTATTTATAAGAAGGTGACAGCAAGCTCAAATTTCTTCTGCAAATATAGGTCCTGGAAGTCTCATTTCCTAACTACGTTTCTGTGAAAGATTCTAGGGCCATCTCAATGTCAAGTTTTGTAAGACAGGCTGGACAATTAGCCTGAAGGGCCAGGGAGGGGGCAGAAACATCATGTATACACGGGATGTTTTTAATACCAATGAGCTATAAAGACACAATTTTAACATACCTGTGGATCATCATCTTCTAAATCACTGAAGTCTGTCTGTGTCTTCAATAATAGCTGCATCACATCTGATGCATCTTGCATAAACTAGATACAAGAAACAACTATGTTTTTAAAGGCAAATTAAGATGCTACTTCTCAGAGACTTAAATACTCACTTAAATTAAACTTTTTCAGGCATCCACATACAAAACTATAATAAGTTCCCTTTGAACTGCGTACATTTTGCCCCTGACACTGCCTGTGATGCCATGTCATTTCTCTTAAGGCAAAAAAAAAAAAAACCTCAAAGGAAGAAAACAGTCTTGCTTTCAACATTTTTTGGTGTAACAAGAATTACTTAAGCTACAATAAGATTCTACTGCAAATTTGTAACATAAGCAGCAACACAGTCACCTCAGAAATGGAAACAAAGACAAGCACAGAAATCAGCAACAATTTAGCTGTATGCTTAACAAGTGATTATAATATTAATTCAGTGCTAATACCACAAAAAACAAAGGCATTTAAAAATATATTTAGACCATCATATAAAATCTAAGCTTACCTTTTCTTTGCCAACAGCAAGACCAATTAGACTGATGCATTCAATAGTCTTTCCTCGTAAAAGTCTCAATTCCTTCTGAACAGCATTTTCAACAATGTGTTTTAAGGAGGGCATAAATAAATCATAGTAGGGAACAAACTTCTCCTCTACTGTATCTGCAACTGATGCAATTGAAGTCACAACTTGCTCCAAAACTAGCTTAGTGCCTTTCTGTATCAACTTGGAAAGAGGAAGAAAAAAGTGTTATATTTCTAAAGCACATATTTTACCTAAAAGTATGCCAAATTTAAAAATCTGCTCTTGCACATATGCTAGTTCTTGTCAGTTTAGACCAACATCAGCAGATATGTATACTGGCTCATTTCTGAGGTCTTAGTTCAGCTTTACTTATTCTGTCTATGTAACAAGGTTACCATTTATTCAGTGTATTATACCTCTTGTAATTTTATCACCATAATGGAATGAAGATGCTTCACTAGATTATCCAAATATGGAACAAGCAGTGACTTGGGACAATCTTCAGTGAAGTTTATGAGTGCTGCAGCTGCATGGGCTTGAACACGCTGGCTGCCTTGATCCTCCATGGTTTGTAGGAGAGCTCCTATCACCTAAAAATGAAATACTCCTTTTCAGACAACAAGTTTCTCAAGGGGACATAATTTAACCACTTTTTTTCCCTACTACTCTACTACTTGCCTTCTCATGAAATTTCTTTTGGAACCCAGGTGCAAAGTCAGTTGCCATTTGTCCAACAGCGTTACAAGCAGCGTATCTTACTCTGGGATGCTGAAAAAGTATTTCCCTCAATCAGTTAACAAGCAGTTGTAAGAGCAGAAATGAAAACATTTAAAAACAATTATTAGAACTATACTCACAGGATCCTGAAGGAATAGCAAAACAAAATTAACTATTTCATTTAAAATTCCCTCCATCTGTTGGTGGCAACCTTCTCCAATGGCAGAGAGTGCCATCAAGCCAGCATGCCTGTACTTCCAGTCAGCTACAGAAGAGTGAAAATGAAGTGTTACTCATTTTGGAAACTACCAAGAACCACAAAGATTAATCACCTTTTCTTTGCTGGGGCTGGGGGACACAGGAGGAGGCAGAGTGAAGAACAGAAGATGTAAGGGAAGTTAATGCATCTATTTGATTTGTTAAATACTTTTCCATTTTCCTTATACATACTTCCAGAGATGCACAAAAAATTGAGTGTCTAATCCAGGCCAAATCCAGACCTAGAAAAAAGAATTCTTAACTGCTGAAACAAGTAAGTACATAGTACTAGTAACGGGATACTGCATTTTAATTAAATTAACTGACCAGGCAAACATCAGGACAGTATTTTTAGTATTTTTATTTCCCTCTCCCCCATCTTTTTTCTGTTTTAGTATCATCAGAAGAGCCCATACCTTGCTCAAGAAAATACCCATACCTTCCTCAAGAAGAAGGTCTAATGACTCAAACAATGTCAGAATTTAAAACAAATAAATGCTTGGTATTAAATTTTCCAGCAGTCTTCTCAAGGCTGTAGGAACAGTAACATTCCACTTATGATGTAAACTTTCCCCACCTCCAAATTGTATTAGCTTGTTCTCCGAGTCATGGGTATTGTTGAAATGGATCTTTCATGCCCTTCTCTCTGGTTCTTTTTGAACAACATGTGAGAAACTCCAATTTCTTTTATTTCTTTTTTATAAAAATCTTTCTCTGTGCTAGAAATCATTGGGATTACAGAAGAGAAAACCAAAGGAACAAACAGGTTTACCAAATGACCTATGGGAAAGGCATGTTATAGAACTTTACTCCCAAAATAGCACAATACTTCATTATTGCTAACAACATATTACATTCCTAGAATGAAAAACATCACAGTTCAGAGCAGTAGAATCCTGACATTCAAGCTTCTGTCTGACCAGGATGCAATGAAGTATCATCTTGACAGAAGGTACAACAAAAAAGCAGCATTTTATTTTGTGCTATTTCAGTTCATTAGATGTTCCTAGTTAAGCCTACACCTTGCGACTCCCACTGCATTACTGTTAGTATGTATTCAAAACTTGAAATTAATGAATCTACAAAATGAAACACAATCTTCTTTGGACCATCTGGCCACCCAATCAAAACTCCAAAGTCTTGAATTATTATTTCAATAAATATTTGTAAGAAAGAGTGGATAGGAGAAGGAAAAGTTTGACTTCTGAGCATATTGTGAATGTTTTAATCTAAGTGTCTTCATCTTTCCTCCCAAGTCCCTACCAGTGAGGGCTTCCAATCCAAACAACATCATCTGCATTTCCCTTCTTCAAAGAGTATTAATGGTTATGGACAGCTCAGACCCACAAGAAAACAAGCATCAGGCATGAATTGCATGACCTCCCCTTCACAGGAGTCAGGTCTTACAGTGATTATTAGACTCCACACTTCTCTGAATGTACTACAAAACTAGCTAGTTGCTAGCCTAGAAGCTACCAACACTGAGTCACGGGTAGCTCATTTCATTAACAAAACTTTCTTTACAAAAAAAACTTTAATTCCAAACAGACTTTGTAAATGTTCACTCACAGCAGGTGCTACCTTGAGTAGCCCTCTGTTCCATACCCAAAATGCTAACAGCCTTTTCTGGACTGGGTTTTAAACCACGAAGGCAGAAATAGGACCCAGAACTTCTGTGTTATCTTCTACTCCAAAGGCTCAAACCACAGGACAAGTGAAAGTGCATGAAAGCAATGCACAGTATTTTTTGAATCATTGGCTCAGCAGGCATTACAGGTATTTTAAGAGGAAAATAAGCGTACAAACAACTGATAATATATAGAAACACCTCATGAAACAAGTATTAAAATCAGCATACCAAAAAGACAGACAGCCTACCAATCACCTCTGTCCATCAAATTCCAGGGGGAAAAAAACAACAAGTTTTCCTCTACGAACTGTAATGTATTAAAATTTCACTTAAATGGAGCACTTCTGAAGAAGCAAAAACACTGAGCTACAGAAAAACAAGTGGCACGTTAGACAAACTTAAGGTACTGTGAGGGTCTCTTTAGGGATCTAGAGAGAATAATTTGAAACAAAAAAAACCCAAGTCTTCCCTTATTTTTATGTAATTCCCAGTGTTTTAAAAAAATTGTATTGTTTTTATGACATCTCTGCTCAGCTGTCCATGCACCAGAAAAAATGTTGTGATGCACTCTATGTAAGTTTAAGATATCAGTCTAAGAGAAGGTATAAACTTTCAAGTTTACAGCAAGCATTTACAGTTTTTGCTACTGACATCAAAAGCGGAAATGTGTAATAACATATCAAGTAGCTAAACATGAAGACTTAAGAGGTATTGAAATTCCTGGAAAGGACAGAATTGTTAAAAAATAATAAAAGAAAATGCAGTTACTTACGATTCTGAAGCATTTGCATAATATGTTCTTTAATCATAGGCAAAACAAGTTTCCCTCCAAGGCCACATGCCATCCTGTCCAGCGCACTCTCACCAGCCACTGCATTGCTAAATATCGATTACACAAATATCAGTGGTTTGATATCTACAATAAAACAAGCAGTCCAACAGAGAGCTCTTCCCTGCAGTTCTAGTCTTCAAACTTTTGCCATCTGAAAATATGAGCCTCTTTAAGTAAATAAACCATACCCAAATCTTAAAACACACAAACCAGTCACAAAATAGTCATTTACTATTCACTGAAACATTAATTTATTATCTGCAGCTACTGATTAAGTCTACTACCAAAGAAACTTGAGTCTTACTAGCACTAGGTCCAAAGGTACAGACTGAATTTCACCACCGTTACACACACCTAGAAAGGTGAAACTAAATTTGCAATGAATGAAGCAATAATATTGGCCATCACCTTTTTGTCAAGAGAACATAAACCAGTTCAGACTTGCTATGATCCAGGTGAACCAGCAGAATTAAAACTTTGGCACACAAGAGACCTTTCTTGTATGGCTGTACTCAGTAGCATGGTCTCCTGTCAATGACTCAGGCAGAATACATCCAGGCCAGGTGAGGAATTTGACTCTTGGCCAGTTACAGAACTTAGAATAGCCCAACATTATCTGTACAAAGTGATTTGTTCCACTCATTTGTAGGGAATAATGAATTATTCCCTACAAAAAAGCAAGAAAGTTTCCAGGACACAGATAACTACTGTTACAGTCTAGGTATGGCTGGCAGTGTAGTAACTCAAGGTTGTTACAGTCCATCCTAGACACCCATGATGATGAAAAAGCTGAGTAATGGGTCAGAAAGGGATCAATCTCCCCTTCTTTAAAGTTTCAGTCAGCTGGGTCAGAAACAGGTCTTCAAATTACTATGCTTGAAGCCCCAAGTCTCATTACAAACCATAAATAATCTAGAAACTCACATGTTGTGAACAAAGGTGACTGTGTAAAGATACTGACAGCACTGTATTTGTTCCCCAGATTAGTCATGTTCAAATAAACAAGACACATCACCAGCAGGACAATGGAGCATGGGCACACAGGGTTAAACTGGAGCAAACTCACTAAAGTTAACAGCAGCTTTCATTTGAAATTCCACTCCTTGAGCTTTCTTCCCACCATTAATTCACACATTCAGTTCCAAGAAATAAAGATAGTTTATCTAGAAAAATGACCACAGACCTTCCTCTAATGTTTACAAGGCTTTTGCCAAGAAAAGAGGAAGTCGGATTAATCTTTTCCTCCTTTAGAATTTCACTCCTTTATGAAGTTGGAGCAACAAAAAACTGGAAATGCTAAAGTATTCCCTGCTGCTTTTGTGTGGGCTGACTCATATCCCCATTCATCAGATCCGAACACACCCTAACTAGGGCGCAGCCTGATGATCATTAGCCAGTTCCTGGGACTGCACAAACATTTCAGTCTTCTTACGAAGCTACAAAGACTCGGGCACTGGAGACGTCAGCATGCACATCAGCCACTGAGCTCTCCACAAAGGTGAGCTTCAATGGTGGGAAGCACATAGCAGCACTAGGAGTGATCCTGTTAAAAGAAAAACTGCCCTCACACACCATCACCAGAGACCAGCTCATGTCCAGTAGTTTGTGTCTAAGCCTCAAACCAAAGGAGCTCCTTCAGGCTAAGGTTGTTGAGCATAACTTATTTTCTGATCTGTACTCACTCTACCTGTGACTTCTAACAAAGAAAAGGAAAATTTTCATTATGAAATCCATAGGCAGCTAAGCTGCTGACAATAAAGAGAAAATGGCATGCCTCAAGTGCATGATTCAGCATACTTACTAAGCTGCCTAAAGCAAGCCATCTGAATAAACTTCCACACCCTGAAAGGCTTGATAAGAATATGAACTTGAATATTCTATTCCCCCTTGAAATTTTATTGACTGAAAAGATTCAAATACTTAACAAACCTGAATGTAGTGGCTGTGTCTGACATCTGTATAGAAAAATTTCAGCACTGAGGAAACAGATTATAAGGGTATGGTTTACTATGTGAGGGAGAGAAGAAAGGACAGCTTACTTTCAATTTCATAATCAAAGGGAACTAAAAAGACTATTTCAAGTAAGGCAAAGATTAAATGGATTATTCCATGAATTCCTATGCATCGGTTCTACAGGAGTCTGTACATGCCTGCTATCTATTAGAAGTTGCTTTACAGCTCAGGGTAAGCGAACATCTCTTCTATTGTCTATCTTCCTGTGAAGATCTCTAAGTGTTCTGAGATAAATTGTCTCAAAACAGTAATTACATCTGAGTCTGGATGAGCCAAGTATGCCAAAGAAGTGTCTAGACTGGTAAATGAACATCCATGTCTTTATAGAAGTGTGCAGATAGTTACCTCCTACACCTATTTCTGCTTTCTTCCACTTCACTCTAACAGCAGTGGACAACAGCAAATGTAACAGGATGCTTTACACAAACCACTATTTTAGTAAAAAGTTGGAGCAAGCTACAAAGCATGAAGGAATAAGCAAATCCAAATGACTGGACATCTTTAGATCTTTCTTGCCTAACACAAAACAAGATAAGCTACTGCTAGCCATATCAAGAGATGTAAAATAATAGCAAAATTGTGGTATTTTTAGACTAGGTGAAATCCAACAAGGAATTCTGCCATGCATGATGACATCCTTCCAAAGTAATTTTTTTTCTAAAACAACACATTTTCAAGGGCATAGATACAGAAAAATACAAAGACATTGGCTGTGGATGATTAAACAGGTCAATATGCTTCAACATGGCTTCCAGCTAACTTCAGGATGAGCCCTCAATTTAGAGGATTAGGTAGCACTGACTTCTGAACCGAGTAATATAAATGACAGAAAAAACAAAAGCTAAAGGCTTTGAAAAGCTACAACAGCACAAAACAGCACACATGGAGATATACAACTTGTCTAATTATAGCAAATATGAAAATTGAAATAATTTACTTCCTTGCTGAACACTACCTAAGTAACCTACATATAAACTGCTCATGACTGAAGGAACAGAATTACAAGTTATTGAATAAAGAAAAAGTAATGCACTACAGGCATTTGCATTCTGCACTTTCAATGTGCCTTTAGCCACAGCCTTGATAACACATTGAAACAACTGGTTTCATAATTACCTGTCAAAATCATCATCTGCAAGCTCATCTGCATTTGCCCAATCTTCATCTTCTTCCAAGTCAACCATCATTGCTAACATCTGAGGAACTGAAAAAAACCAGTTATAAACTCAGTCTGATCTCTTAAAATAGATTCTCAAATAACAAGTATGCATTTCAAGTTTTCTCCTTTCAAAAACTTTTGAAGAAAACCAGCTTTTCTTCCAGTAGCAGACGGCCAGGTCTGTCAAACTGCATCAGCCATTAATCCAGAACTGATTGCCAGAGAAGTATCTCCAGAACATTCAAACTGAGGAAAAAAATCTTGAGTGTATAACTTACCAAGACTCAAAAATTTTTTGTAGATCATGACAATTATGAAAAGCAAATTCCTTAATAAAGTCTATATTCTTGAAAGAGTTAAAAACAGTATTATATGCCTTAAGAACTCTGATGTACTTCCTTAATTCTTCTGAAACTCTGACATCATCCTTTGAACATTTACTAATGAAAGAGACTATTAATAAAGAAAGAATACTACTGAACCCTTAGTTTTATTAACATAATAAATTTTGTTACCTATTTATACAGTGGTTGCTTAGCATAAAGCTTTTCTCTTACAATGAGGCCATGGTTTAGAACTTGAGATTTCCTTTTTCCCACCTAATGCAAATTTTTCTTTTGCATAATGAACATATCTTGCACGTTACAATCTACCAGTTTTCTACCTCTACCTCTGCAGTTTGATTTTCTACTTCTACCTCTGTAGACTGTCCATTCTTCTCATTCTAAGTCTTTATGGAGACTATGACACAATCTCTATCACAGCATTAAACTATTATGCAATAAGCATTCTTATGAGTTCTCACAGGAGGAAGGAGCACAGTGGTTTGTCTGCTCTAAGTCTGCCAGTTGTTGTGCCCTTCAGAAGCACAAGGGGTGAAAAGTCTACCTTGCACTTCCAAAGAAAAGTAAGGTGTTTTTAAGCACTTCTTTAGTCTGTATTACACAATAATCACTCAGAGCAGTTGTCTGAATTTAGTATCATTTATACAACAAATTTTCGCTTTGACCTGGAAACAAAAGGTTTCAGTCAAATACTCAACCTTTGACCTTTAACTATCTTTTTAGCACAGCTTGCCACATATCTGGAAGACAGCCATCACAGGTAACTGCCCTTTACAGCAGCCTACCTGAAAAACTAGTAGACATCCAGTAAATGTTCATGCTGCTAATGAGATTTACTGGAACTGATCAAGTATACTGCAACTGCTGAATTTCATAATACACCTACACTATTGTAATCTACCACAGAGACAACACCCTAAGCAAACTCACCACCATGTATCTGGACAGATGAGAAACTTCTGGTCAACTGATGACAGAAAAAAATATTGCTCACTGATAGCATTGTAGGGCAAGTATCAAAAAAAGATCAAATTATGGATTTATTTGCTTGATGTGGGTATGTATTTTCAGACAGAAAATATTCTATGGCTGCAAAAACCTCCAGAGGGCTCTTACGTACTATCAAGATCAAAACACTATGATCTATCTCCAGCATGATGCCCACATGTCAGTTTTATATACATTGATTAGACCTCAAAAACCACCAGAGTATGACAGTCCAGAAGATTTTCAGACACAGACACGCATAAGTACACACATGAGAACCATGGATTGTCACAACAGCTATGGAATATGGAAGAAAAACATCATCTAATATAAATGCTCTGTGGCTCCAAAGAGTCATGTCAGTGTTTGTTGCTACTAACAAACAAGGCTGAGAACACACTCTCATCCAATGTGCTCTGGCTATCATTATATCTAGAACCTACAATATCTTGTTTATTCTTTATGTTTTGCATGAATGTGGCTGCCAGTATGTGTAGTTTCACGGAGAGTTTTTAAAAAAATTTAGAGCATGCATAAAAATTTCAACGTTGTCCCAACAAGCCCTCAAAATTTAATTACTGCCAGTATATAGATTCTTACAAACAAGTTAAGCATAAGCCCACTAAGCCTGCTTCTTATCAGAGCAATAAAACTCTCTACAATCCTGTGAGCTCAAGAAGGGAAGTCTTAATCCAAGTGGATTCCTGAGCAGCTAACTGGCACACAGGACAGACTCCTAAACCAGCACTGTGCTCAGTAAAACCAGCACAAGATGCCAATTTTGCCTAAGTGCCAATCTAGTTGTGAGTATCAAGTGATCTAGCAACTTCTCAGTTGAATGAAAACAAAAAGCCTTTTAAACTAAGACACAAAGCCAAGACAAAAGCAATCCTTTTTTGCTACCTTTTTATCATTCCCTGAACACAACTGCTTTGCCAGCTCTGCAAAATAAATGTCTTTCTCCTTAGTAATAATACTAATTTTACAATGAATTGTAAATGGAAGGCATTTCATTCCCATATGGTGCTTTATCTTAATAGAAGTATTTTGTTTCTGAACATCAACTAGCAACCCAAAATAAGAGGAATACATTCTAAAGAGGGAAGAGGTACTTCTCCCCTGAACAAATAGGAAGCTTGTAATGATGTGGGGCAGCAAGAGTCAAGTGTTAATAACTCCAACAAGCTACAGGATGGAGTGAAAATAGAGTGTTCTGAAAATCTACATATTTCAAAATATGTTCTAAAGAACCTCTCCTTAAAAAACTATTCCACTAGCAAACAAAACTTCTCATCTATATTTTAAACACTTAAGCCAAACAGATCCAGTTTACAACATTTTCCAACAGAAGTTTTATAATTTTAGTGACATCTATACACCTTTCTTCAGGCTGAGCACACAGCAAAATTGTAGTATTTTTGAGTGGAGCACATATCAAAAGTTGCCTTTTATGCAAGTTTCAGAAAACAAGCAAGAATTTAGACAAACACAAGTGTGACACGGAGGGAAAAGCAGGCTACACTGCTGCGCCAGGGCCCTGATCTAGTCAAATAAAAGGTTTAAAAGGCAAAGAAACACAAGTGCAAACAGCATTGATGCCGGGGCTGCCCAAAAGACATTTATTTTCAGCATTTCAAATAATAATGCATGATTTTAAAAGTGCCTCTTCAAAGACTTTACCATCTGCATGTTAAAGAGACTAATTAGATTATTTCTATGTATTTATACCAGCATCTGATTTTTTAATTCACAGCTTTAGCTCACCACTGATGCTCAACATGCATGCTGAATTCCTTCAGTCTTGACTTGCCAGCACCACAGAGTATGTGGCCTACATACCAAACTCCAAATGTAGAACTTCAGAACTAAATGCCTTTTTTTTTGTTACAGTAAAATTTTCCAAAGCCAGCCGAAAAGCATGCAAGTAGTGTTTTCCTTGGAAACATCTAATAAAAGTCCACTGTATTCTTATTCAAATTTTTGGTGCTGCATAGGCATGGATTAATTTATGAAGAGTCATAAGAGGAAAGGGGTTACTCCATTAGGTGACACTGAATTGAGTTTTCTTAAGTTATGAGTACCAGCAAACTCTCACATGTGGTTTTGCCATTGACCAACAGCAAAGTTAATTCAATACTGTAAAGGAAGACTGTTTTAACAAAGAAAATGAGGAAAATACTTACTGGCTTGTGCAATAATATTTGTATGCCTCCTCAGCATAGCAGCAGCAGTTTCTGACAAGGCCACAATTACTTCAAGTGCCAACTGACGCTGCATGTTACTGAGACTGGCATCTGCACACAACTACAACCCAAAAGATTAGAGAAAATGGTTAGAACAGAAGTTTTGGGGTGGAAAAAGTGATTCTTAAAAAACCTAGCTTTACCTTCAGAGTTAGCTGCAAAGTAGCTTCTAAATGTGGTCGTAAATACTTAGGAACAGAATCTGCAATTTCTACAAGGGATTTCAGAACAGAATCATCATTTTGGTAGCAGGAATCATTTAGAGCCTATAAAAAGATAAGATGGAGATAAGATTAAATAAAAACAAACAACATTATGAACAGGACCAGCGGCTATAGAAGGAATTTCATTAATTGTATTCTTGTTTCTCTGAACAGTCTCATTTATTATTAGTAGCTTAGCAGCCAAAGCCTGAGGCCACAAGAACTGACCAGAGTAAACTTTTTGTTAAAACTAATGCTTCTAACAAAGAACTAGCTGATTCCAGCAGATACAAGCTGAATGAAGAAGATAAGGATCAAGCAGACAATTCCAAGAGAATGAAGTAACTTCATCAGATCAGTCCTACAACAGTGAAAACCAGTAAGAAATCCAGAGACCACCAACCAGAAGTGGCTGGGAATTGGGCCATCAGTGGCACGCATACAATTGAGAGACATGAGTTGGGGTAGGAGTCCCTCTCTGGAGGCACCAGCTCAAGCTGTAACCTGAGAACTAATAGAATACAATTAATTAGAAGCCTTCACTCCAACTTTCAGCAGGATCCCAGAGTCAGACCCTGCTCTGGTGACCTGTGTGCATAAATCCACAACAGAATACTGAAGCATCCAAAATGACAAGTTTTCTACAACTAAGTTATGGCTCACAATGTTCAAATCTAACACTGCAGACAATCAGAAAGAATTAAGGTCACACATCAGAGGCTCCAACATGCAAAACCCCTGAGTTCTGACAACAATTTCAAAATCCATTTAAAAGGAAGTAACTCTGCCTGAAAGAAGGAAAATAAGCCTAACTCCTCTTTTGCCTGTTAAGTGAGAAAAGTTTTGAATAGCTTATGCTTAGACACCAGAAACCACAAGATTAAAGAGTTTTTTTCCAGACATCCCTCCAGAGCTACCAAATTGAAGCAGACCTTTCAGCCTTCAGTCACAGACATGGAAAAGAGAAAAAGAAATCAAGGTTTTTGAAACTATTTTTCCTAACCCATATTCACATTCTGAAAAGTAATTTAAAACTTACTTTTAACTAATCAGGGTGATATTTTAATGCCAAAACAGAACACTGTTACTCAATGGTGTTAGAATCTAGAAGGAAACAAAACTCCAAAGAAAAGTCTTTGCACTTACTTCTGAGATTTCGAAAGGAATTTTCATTAGCCAAGTATTTTATGTCTTCCTAATGTTGAAACATTTTTTGAAGTGAGTAACTAAGTAATTTTTAATATTTAAGTCTAGAATTCAACGTTTTTAATAATGGCATTTATATAACCCACACTTTCAACATAGAAGCAGTATCTTCTAGTACCAGAAATGTTCTGGAAAACTCTGGAAAAAAATAAATCTGTCATGGTTAAGGCCTTTTTGGTCTAATAGCTACAACATCCTCTGATTCTCTGGAAGAACAATGTAATATTTACTGGAATTTTCTGCAAAACTCTATTTTATACTAATTGCAATGCTTGACAGTTTTTTAAAGCAAGACTGGTTTTCTGAAAAAAGCAGCTCAAAGTGAAAAGTGAGCCCTAAAAGGCAAAAGCACTTTTCTGTAGTATCAAACAACGTCCAAGGAAGTCAGTGAAATTCTATCTCCTTTTACCTCCCTTTGCAAGAGAAAGCTTTGGGTAAAAGTTTCAACTGTCAGTTTTGAAAGTTCAACTTCCAGCATAACCATTATAGATCTCTTGTACTAAAAGGACTGATATGCCAAGTCAGAATTTTATTTTTAGCTTTTTTACCGCATCAGTGTTTCAACAAAATGAATTTCAACAGCAACAAAAAAAGCATCCAACTGTCTCCAAAGGTCACTCACCACTATTCTAACACATTCCTATTTATAAACTCGGATCTTCATATCCATCTTGTGTTACCACAGCCAGAAATCTAGTTCCTCTTGCAGTAAGTACTTTAAAAAGACAGATTTCATAGCACAGCTCCGCACTCTTTATTAGCAAAAGAAAGCTTGAAAATGCGAGCCAAGTGCATGTGTTGTTACAGTGTCTAAATAGTGTAATAGTAGCATTGAAAGTTATAGCACACAGAGTGGGCTATTAGCCCGAAATCTAAAATCCACACACTATTTAAGTGCCACACATCAAGACAAATGGTATGACTGCCCCAAACCCTGCCTCGCCCCCACTTACACAGTACTGTGTAGCCAAGGTCCTCTCAGGCAGTTACAACTTTTAAACAACAAAATTGTTATTGACAAAGGCACGGACAGGGACTAAGCGCCAAATAGAGACCTCAATATCAAAAAACTTTTATATGCTATAGCCCATTTTCAAGTTCAGATTATTTGAATAAATTCCTCTCAGTTTGCATTTAAGACCAAGCAGAATTCCATCAGTTGCAGATGCCAGAAGATTTGGCAAATTTTTTCTTCAGCTTGCCATAAAGCACACGTACTTTACAGCTCACACTGTCAACAGGAACCTGCTGCTCTGACTGTAGTGAGAAGTCTGTCTTTAATGCAAATTTAGCCTAATTTAAAATCATCAGAAGTTCACTTCCTGTGTTATCCTATGTACTTAGTTGCTTCCACTGTTTCTTGATATAGAAAGCAAAGTGTACTGTGAAATTGTCATCCTTTAGAGCTCAAACCACTTCTGTCTCTGGTTTGGTTTACACTGGGCTTCTCTGCAAAAGTAACCTTACACTAGAATTTAAACTTTTGCTCAAATTCATCCATCCAAGAGATCTAATCCAGCCTCTGAAATGATATGAAGCTTAATATGGCATTTTATTTGCAATTTCCTAATTTATCAAACACTAAAGATAATTTCTAGAGACTCTTGCTCTCAGTCTGAGAATCTACATTCAGAATAATTCTATGCTTTCCTCTACAGTGAAGAGATACAGGGTATCACAAGTCCATAAATTCCCCAATTACAGATTACTTCAAATCTCAGGGTAGCCAATATTTAAACTGTATTTTAATATCATGGTTAATTTAAAAGCTGTATGATTTTGACCTATACCTAATAAAGAATTTAAACTCATTTATCTCTGTAACACTGCATAAGTTGATCAGCACTGAGCTATTTTCCTTAAAACCCTATCAATTATCCTCTTTTGCAAAATTCCTTATTAGCCTCCACTTCATCTTGCTGGTGACTGATGTCTGGCTAAAAGGCTCAATTAATTCAGGTCTCAGCAAAAATTCACGAATTTGCAGACCAATAATTTATATTTGTATATAGTCAATACAGACGGTAATGGCACATTAAGTGTAACTTGTTTGGTTTCTTACCTGCAACATTCCAGGTAGCAAGTCTGCAAAATGTTTAAGAAGGGGAGCATTGAGTTCATTAGCAAGCACAAATGCAGCTGCAGCTCTAGCAGACAAAGTCTTGATCTAAAAGACATGATTGGAGAAATAAATGTGAGAAACTAGTACTGAAACATGCCTCTGTTAGTTTTTAACATGGGATTTTAAATTTTACTTCAAATTAAGGTAAAGTGGTAATGAAGACCTTCAGCATCTATGTTGTCTACAGTACAAAAAATTTATCTGAGGTGGCAAGTAGTCCCTAGTTTTGCTTTTTGTTTTGGTGGTTTTCATTTCATGAAAGAGGAAAAAACCCTATTGTTTTCAACTTCCATCAAAACTTCAAATGTGCATGCAAGTGTCAGTCTCATTTTTCAAGAAGCGTGATCTAAGTGTTTAAGACATGCTTCTTTAAAGGCATGACTTGTGGTACTTTAGAAAATGTTATTCTGTTGACTTTCAAAGGTCAGAAAAAGTAATCCTTGGGGGAGCAGCAAACTGAACCCATATATCACAGCAGGGTTTCCTATCCTTGCCCAGCATTTTCCATAACAAGTGAAACATTTTCAAAGTACAATTCTCTGCACAAATCAATTAATCTGAAGCCTTCCAGAAAGGCAAGGCTTGCTTACAGACCCTTAGAGCAAAACATGCACAAACAGTTCAAGAAGCTGTGATATATTCAGAATTTTGAGACGTACCATGTACAGATACTGTATGTACAGACATGACAGACTTACACTGTCAAACACAAAGGTCAGAAAGAGAATTTAACAAGGAGTTTCTGACCCCTCAGTGCTGCTGGCTAAAACCCCATCTGCTTGGGGCCACTGCAACTGGGTTTCTCCAAGCATAACTAGGGAAGAATCTGGGCCTAAACAGCACAGATACGAGCAGCCAGTCAGCTTTAGGACCACAAAAGGGTCTGAGCCTTTGGTTTTGCAGCAGGCACAGTCAAAACTCTATATGTACATCAGTTTCAGGTAATGCAATTCTCTGGCTGAAATCTATGGTTTAACCTTTATGTTTGAGACTACTGCACTGAGTTTATACGCTCAGAACATACTAAAATCCCAAAAGAACATAAAGGTCTTACTGAGGGATGCTCCTGATCTTGCATACACTGAACCAGCATTCTCTTAATGACCTCCAAATAGTGTTGCTGTTGATTTCCAAAAATCCCAGGAAAATTCCTAAGGATAAGACCATAATATTAACAAAAATTCACACAAGTTAAGGTCAAACTACTATTTCAAACTTATCCATTGTTTAAGTTACAGATTGTAACTGTAGACATTTGAGTTAAGTAAGCCACAATACAAGAAAATAAATGAAATAAATATGATTGGTGATGACAGTTTTTATTTTAAGACATGATTTGGCTATCCTACAAAAATGTAGCTTACCAGAAAATATGCAGAGCAGCCTCACGCAGTCCCACATTCTGAGAGCTGACAGAGTCAAATAAGAATTTCAGAACTTCTGGCCACTGATTGTTGCCATCTTCATCTACAATAAACACAATAAAATTTTAGGATAAGCAAACTTCAGAATTATGAGATATCAATTGTGCAGTAAAACCAGTCATCATTGACTCCCTGATCTGAAGAGATGCCTAAGTCACAATGTAAAATATTGTGAAATGTTTAATCTAAAAGCACCCCAGAACAGAAGATGATCTCTGTTTACTGCTATATAGCAGCACTCAAAAAAAAGAAACCGATGCAATGTTCAGCATAATTCATGACAATTTACACATAACTGGATATATAAACTTTAATACAATCTCACCTAAACTCAAGCAATTTAAAAAGCAGAGTTTAAGAATCTTATTTTTATCTGGTCAAGGACAGTGTGAACAAATATTAGGTCCTATTATAAGCCATGGAATCAGTCAGTACACCATGTGCAAACACCTAAGTAGGACTAGAGACCAAGAGATACAAATACAACTACTATCAATACATAAACATTTTACTACAGTATCAACTTATATAAATAAAGTACCTATTAAATTTCTGGCCAATTCAGCGACTATGTCACATATTTTCTTTCTCATAGTGGACTGTGCTTCTAACTGGATAAAGAGCAGCAATTCACTCTTGACTGATGTCTGATCCTCAGGTGACAGAGCTGGATAAACTTCTTCAAATGCAGATGACAACAGGCGGCGCAGAAGGACAGCTGCCATCTGCCGAGCCTGTTGAAGGAAAAGAGTGTGTGTTAACGTGTTGGATATGATAATCATGCTCCTATACAAGGGAACATCGACACCATGCTTCCAAATGACACTTCCATTGTGTAGACTTCTTCTTTGGTGAATGGAATACCTCCCAAGCAACAGATGACAATTACGATAGTAAGAAAAAGCCATAGTAAAGAAACATCATCTTACAACCATGTTTCTGACAATTACAGCCCTTCAAAGAAATAATCACAGTACTGAGGTATTCAGGTTTTTTCTGCAGCTGAACCTCAGACATATCTTGTGGCAAGTTCTTAGCTGTGTTACTGAAAGATCTTTAAAGCATGAATTCTTTCTATTTTAAATGGCCTAATGAGGTGATTATAATCCAGACAGGTTTTTCTGGATTAAAAAGTGACTTATTGGGGCAACTTTGTCAGATAATCGACCTGTAAACCCTCCTTCACCTCCTCAAACAACTAAACTTAAAGCTAAAGATTCAGGAACCTACAGTTAGAATTTGGCAAATAAAACTCTTCTCTGAACAATAAAAAAAACATACACAAAAAGAAAACCCAAATCCAAGTCAAAACAAAGCTTTCAGTGTTTTGTAGACCTATGATGAAACTTTTTTCTTTAAACTTGAACTTAAGCATAGGAACCTCAATCACGTATTACAACCTTGTTTCCTGTATGAGTACACCTATTTTACAACAGTATAATTTACATATCCATATTTATTTACAATTGTACAAGAACTAGAAGCAAAATCATGTCTTAGTAATTCAAAATTAATAGAGCAACACATGCAGTAAAGGCAAAAAGACACATGAAGCTCTCTAAATAACTTAAGAGAATGTTCACCAACTGTGTTTAAGGACACACAGTAATTAAAAATCACCACCCAAACTTCTAGAGTTAAACACATGTAACAAAACCTTCAGTGAGCTAAATTCTCACAAAAAAAATCCAAACTCAATTTTTTCCTAAGATAGTCTTATTTAATGTGCTCTTGAATGACAAACAGTTTCATTTATAAGCCTTTGAAATTCAAAACTGTTCAATGAGCAGCAAAAGTAATCAATTCCAATTTTTCAATAATGACACTACGGCATAACTTATAGATGTGAAATACAAACTGCTGCAAAGTCTCAACTTCTAACATACCCTGTAAATATCAGGTACTGCTAGAACACCACTGAAGATACTATTCTTGTGTTCTGCAGTCTTCAGACTCAATGTGTCTTTTTCTAATCTACACAGCTCTGTTCCGTACAGCTGAAGAGTAGTGCACACAAATTGCCTCTGTACCAGCAGAAGGAAAGGAGTAGAACTGGATCCAACTCTTTATCATTCCTTACCTCCTCTTCACCATCTCCAGTGTGGACTATGGCCACCACACATGTAGGATTAGCTCTTCCCTAGCAGATGTAAGGAAGGCAGCAGGTGAACAGTCACAGTGCCCACCTGTGCTGTAGTTCCCATCAGAAGCCAAGATTCTCTAGCAATAGGCTGTCACATGGGCAATGTCAGTTCAGAAGGACATTCTTCCCTCACTGCCTGTGGGAATCTCACTAACAATGTGTCCAAAAACTTTCATGGCACTGAAGTATAATGGTATCTTTCCTTCTCCCATCCCCTGGAGCACCAATATTGGGAAAGAATAAATTTTTACTCATTAGTATGGTAAACTTACATAGAAATGAGTACATGCCTTAAGTAGGGAGGAAGTTCACCGGGACTAAACAGGGCACAAACTCTGGTGTTATGTCTTCCCTCACTCAAGGCATTGTGTTTCAGTGCATATTTCCTGAATTCTGATAATGACTGAACTCACATTATATTCTTTCATGAAGTTCTAACAGGTGGACAGACAGGGAATAGGGGTGGAGTGTGTTTAGTGGCTGGTAACAAGCATAAGAATTTCCAACTCTGAAGAATTTAAAATATTAGAAGGCTGATTGCAAAGTAAAAACACAAGTAGTAAGGCATACAGAAAGACACCAGAACAGCACTACGTGAATTATCTCCTAGTTATAGTTACTAACTTAGGGAAAAAACAATCCCCAAAATCCCTAAAGCAAATTCAAGTGTTTTAAGGAGTGACAAATGAGCAACTGACTTCTAATAATAAAAAAATGGCATATTTTCCTTGGTAAATATTCACTTACATATGAAAACTATCATTGTCAATTTAATTATGACAAACATGGCTGAATTAATGGTACCTCCAGGGCTGTTTCTTCTACTCTAAGAAAGAATATATGTATTTTTTTACAGACCCCAAAGGTTCTTCTGCAATTTAGTGACAATAGCTTTTAATGAGGAGAGGAACAATATAAAGCGTACATCCCTAAAGAAGGAATTCCAGCTACCAATGAACATAAAGAGAGCACATTTTTTTCCCAGCACTGGGTCTTCTGCATGTCTAAATTACTGAGATGCTCACATACAACTGAAGTGTTAAAGTTATTCATATAAAAACTAGTCATAATACTCAAATTTCAACATATTGCTTCTGATTAGTAGAATTTATAGGGTGTTAAAAATGTTTTAGTATTTTAGGGATGATGGAAACAAGGCACAAGAAGAAAATCAATTTGCTGAGCAGGGCAGCAGCAGAATTGTGAACAGCAATCTGGGACACCATGCTCTCCACTGATATTCAAAGCATCCACATAACCCTACATTTTTATAAGAAGTCTGACTATCTTGTGTAGCGCTGTCACACTGAATTTTACTTTTGTTTTATTGTTCCTTTCAAGTCATGAAGGAAGAAAACACGCAGGGATGGAAGTAAAGAACATTTAGCACATGGTCCAAAGATGGACTTGCACAATGTAATTTAGAGATCCAGTCCTATGTAGAATTCAAACCACAGAGTACCCAAGGTCCACAGACAACTCAAAGGCAGAACTGTGGTGCATCCTTGGGCTGCCTTCGTTCCCAAAGGCTAAACAGGAAGCTGTCCACAACAGCAGTCTTCAAACTAAGAAATGCATCCCTTCATGTGACAATAAGGGCAGAGGAGACCTTGGGGAGAGCTCAGGGCCCTCCAAAAAGGCTGTGAGTACAGCAGAAATGGTTTTACAGAGCATTTGTTATTTTACTAGTCATCTGTAAATTAGGACACAATCAAAACCTGCCAATCCAGAGTTAACCAAGAAAAAACAAATGCAGGTGAAAATGCAGAACTTCTGCTCCTCTCAAAGATTTACGTGGAAAATCACAACGGCAAAGTAACAGCCTAAAATATCTAAGTCCTAGGAATAAAACAATCAAATAAACTGTTAATATATATCACCCATATATATATATATATATATATATATATATATATATATAACTAATATTACTTATACATATACAGCCCTTTAAAATGCAGTTGCATAGAAAGTAGAGTCTTAACTTTGTAACAGTGAGACTACAAGTGCAGGAAGGATAAGCCCCCCCTCAGACTGAGGTGTACAAACTTGCACATCACCTGACACAGAAATATTCTAACTGCTAAGTCAGATGCTTCCCTCCACTTCTTTGAATGGTGTTACTCTGCTATTAGGAAATCATGAAATAAGAACAGAGGAAAGAGGTGAATATTTCCATAGTTTAGGCATCTGGTTAGGAGAAAACCTGTTATACAGTTATTTTAAAAAGTTATTCCAAATCCAGCTTAATGGTGTTTTCTAGGTCAAATGCAAGGGGTACTGGGAGCACAATCTGCATCCCTGCTTCTCCATTTAAATGCCAAAACTACTGGGTTGCAGAAGCAGAACTTCCCCAACTGCTGTCTGAATAGTCCTACAAATCTTGTACTCTCTACAACACAGACATCGAACTCATGCCAACAGGATGGGGTATTTTCTTCAGCCTAGTTTTCCTGCAGGGAAGTAAAGCAATACAAAGGCTCCAAGATTAAGAGGGATCTGAACCCAGGTTTCACATAGGCTGGACAAGGTATGTTTAAAGTTCTGAAGCACCTTCCTGTGTTTAGTGGCTGGTACATTCAGTGTGCTCAGAGGACACACACCAGGCCCAAAGCTCTATCCACTGGTGACATGCAATATTCTGCTCAGCATTTGGATCTCTATAAAACATACACAGAAACCACCTGTTGATACCAGCACCACATTAAACATGCACAGAATGTTTCCCAGCATGTTTATATGCAGCGTTTAGATTGAGCACGGGGATTACTTCACTTAGGCTCTAATTAGGCTACTAAGTAGTTGGATTTACAGGGAAGAGGTTGTAGATTTTATTAATCAGGATTTTTTGAGTCCAGCACCTAATGCTTACTTATGTTAAGAGCTAACATTTAAACCTTTCTTTGATTAATCCATTAGTGGAGTTAAATGTCAAGTTATTCTACAAACGCTAGCCTTCGATGTCTTTGGCAAGAGTAACTTCTATAGGTGAAAAGTTTTTTTTGCAAGTTGGAATCCAAGTCATTGGCAAGATTCCTAAGTTTTACACTGGGTTATTTCTTTAGCTGATGTAAAGGGAATAAAATCAGCAAACCTATGAAACAAGTATTTATTTATACTTTGTAGTAACACTGCTCTACAGTTTTCTATTATTTGAAACATCTCAGAGGAGCAGAAAGGAAAACTAGATACCTCTTATGCAACCAGTTGCTAGTATAATATTGAAGGAGTCTGTCAGAAGAACACAACATTGTAGATCGATAAGCATCAGTATAGGTAAGCTGATACTTTCTTAGCATTATAAAGCACAAATGACAACTAAGACCACATTGAATACAGTCTGCCAGAAGAGATTGTTATCCACAGAGAAACAGCACACTTATGCTCTTATAATATTGTTCAGAAATTGCTTAAGTGACTCTAAAATTTGTAATATCTTGAAAGTTTAGTAGTTCTTTGCTCTCCATATGCAAGTAAATAATAGTTTTACCAGTAAGTACTTTAACTGATTGCTAAAGTTGTGAGCCTTACAAAACTAAGGAGTAACTAAAAGGCACTCTTACTTTATGTCCAGATTAAAAAACATGTATAATGTTTAGACTACTCTCCACTCATTCCATAATTCTGCCAGATGACTTAAGAAGCACTGTAAGTTTCAGACAACACACAAGTCTAATATGTTTAGGCACAGGACCCCAAGCAGAAATCACTTCTCAACTGTAACTTGAAGAAACGTGGCAGTAAGTCACATATTAGTTACACATTTAATGGAAAAAACCACTCATTAAGCAAAGCACACAACAGAAAACAATGGAGATCCAAGCAGCTGCTTATGAAAAACTATTCCTGAAACTAAACATCCTGCACCAAAAAGCCTCAGCTAGTGAATTGGGCATGCAACAAACAAAACCAGAAGACGAGTGATCCCTCTACAAATGTGCAGTAAATTAAGATGCTTCAGTTAACACCAAACTTGTTCATTTATCCCAAAATAATCAGCACTGATTTCTTCCCCTTTTCTCCAAGTCCCCTTGAAAATCTGCACAAATCCAAGGTTATTGAGCCATACCTCCTCGGGAGTGGCATTGTTCCTGATTGCCTGCAGGAGGTAAGTGATCTTTGATGGGCCTGGAATAGTCTCATAGGTCTCCTGCAAAAAAAGAGATACAGCTTATTGTAAACATTTATTAGAAAGCATGTGTTAAGCATTAATATGAATGGACTTTCCTTTTAAAACAACATCAGTATCCATCAAATTCAAAAAATAACATAGCAGGAAAAAATATTAAACTTTTAAAAATAAAAATGTATGACCAATTTTAAAATAATGAGTAAAATCTTAGTTATCTAGAAAGACCTGCATATTGGAATGATCAAAATATGCATGACTGGCCACTTAGGAGATTAACTACAAAATATAAATAGAACATAAACTAGAAATACAACATACACCAAACCTGTCCTACTGAGAATCCATCATAGCTTTTATCATATCAAAAAAAGAATGAAGAACTTTGGAAGCCTGAGACCGAGCTGTGACCAACAGGTTAATAATCACAGACATATCTATAGTCCAAAAATTTGATCAATTCTGGTTTTGAACCTTTTTAAAACTTCTACAATGTTATGTGGCAGCCACACATCTCAACCACACATTCTGAGTAAGAATGTCTTATCTTTAAACTCCTGTCTGAATTACAGAAAGCCAGGCTATTTAGTCTCTTCCTTATGAAAACCCTCTTAACAAAATGAACAGTTTAATGAGAAGTTCAGTTACATTGTCTTACATGCTTCTGGCTTATATTTTATACATGTCTCCCTTTTGAATTACATTTTTACTTAGACACTAGAGTGAAAACACAGCAAAACAACTTTTGTTAGCCAAAACATGGTATATGAAAGCATTTTGAAACGAAATGTTTTTCTTTTAATATACTAAACCTATATAGGTAGGAGCAGGAGAATCACAAGCTAAATAGAAACCCTTCATAACATCCAGAAATAGTTCTATACTTTGTAACTCTGAGTTACTTTTTGTGGACAAGCTTTAAGATGAATTACTTCACCCTTTCCAAATATTAATTATCCCATCTTGAACTCAAGGAATGAGCCTATTCTGCAAAGCTCAGGTTCATTTCTATCAGTTTTCTGCCTGCCTATTTCCCATTTCCAACAGTGCAGGAGCTCCTTCCAGTACTCTAACAAACTCTTAACACACCTTGACAGGTAGCAGCTATTGACAATTAAGCAGTTTTGTATTTAATATTAGACATCATCTTCCTCTCTTTCTGTACCTGCTTCCTAGTAGGCCTTCTTCACAAAGTCAATCCTCATTTCATATTCTCTCCAGTTGCCAACATACACTCAGTCAATGAGACTCTGAATCCCCAATGAATTCCTACATTTAATCTAATAATTTCATGAAGACTCCAAAATTAAATGAGGTTTACGGTCAGAATAGAAAGTCTTCTCAGGTTAACCTCTTCCATGAATGTATATATTTATATTGCACTATTATCTACAAATCCAAAAACTAATACAGAAACATGATGGTTCCCCAAACCCAGGCCCAGCATAGACTTGAAGTTATGCTTTCACAGATAGCTGAAGCACAGTAAAGGGTGGCTTCCCTCATGTCAATTCTGATAACCATAAAATTCTATTTTGAGTTGTTTGTTTAACTCACTAAAAATGGCAGCTACCTAAGCAGTTGTTCAACGGTATAACTCTGTCAATTCAGTAAACTGGACTGAGAGGATGCTAAAGCAAAGGGGCACTACTAGGAATACATGGCCAAACACAGACCCCTCCCTCTGGGCTAGTGGGAAACTTCTTTGCTGGCCCTACCCATCTTACTACCAGCCTTGCCTCTAATTCTAACTATGTACCTGGATCCTGCTACATCTTACTGTATTCTTTAAGTTTACAATTAGTTCTCCAGTTATCTTATATAGAAGTACAGATTTCTCACACACCATGACCAACTTTCATAACACATGCAAGAAAGTATCTATCCTCTACACTTACTACTCATGTCCTCCCAAACCTGAGAAATGCATTTTAAAAAAGAGCATTAAATCATCAAAACAAAGTAAATAAAAGTTTCTCTATTAGAAGACAGACACTCAAGTAAGAAGAAGACAGGCTTTTATAGTCAACAAACAACATTCTAGGATGGATGGTAAAATAAATCAACCAGATTTCAGCCAACTAGTCAGCTTAAGTTATGAGCATGCTAGCTCATACACATAATCACAGAATGTTTTGGGCTGGAAGGGACATTAAAGACCATCTAGCTCCAAAACATCTGCCATGGGCAGGGATACCCTCCACTAGAGCAGGTTACTCAAAGCCCCAGCTGACCTAGACTTAAATACTTCCAAGAATGGGGCATTACAGCTTCTCTGGGCAGCCTGTTCCAGTGCCTCAACACCCTCACAGTAAAGAATTTATTCTGTTTATCTAATCTAAACCTGCCCTCCTCAAGTTTAAAGCCATTGCCCCCTGTCCTATCACTGCATGCCCTTGTAAAAGCCCCTCTCCACCTTTCTTGCAAGTCCCCTTTAGGTACTCGAAGGCTGCTTTAAGGTGCCTCCAGTCTTCTCCAGGCTGAGCAACCCCAACTGTCCCAGCCTGTCTTTCACAGGAGAACTCTTCAGTCCCTCTGACCTCCTCTGGACCCACTCCAACAGGTCCACGTCTTTCTTGTGTTAGGGACCACAGAGGTATACACAGTACTCCAGTGTGGTCTTGCAAGAACAGACTATACACATATAAATCCATAGGCATCAACTGAGTTTGGAGTCATCAGGCTTTCTTCCTCACCCTTTTTTTTTTCACAGCTTTTACTACAATCCTTCCAAACAGGATATTAGTCAACATCTCCATCAAGTTCAGTCTTCAACTGAACACCCCTCATTCTCATTTCAATGACCAAGCCTATTTGAAATAACCCTAGTTCCCTGTCTATCCATTTCTCATTCTGACTGGTTTTCACTGGATACAAATGAAAATCTGCCTGTCAATTTACCTGCAGTTATTTGAATCTTTTATGTATTCAATATTACCTTCCAACAGTAAGTACACTTTGAAAAACTGACTGGACTATGCCAATGTTTAAAACCAAATATGAGTCTTGTATGATTTTATTAAGCAAACCTTTTAAAGGCTATGCAACATTTATCCAAAGAAATCTTACTTCAAGAAATATACAACTTAACTCAGTCTAGCTACACTGTTGACAGACAGATTTATTTTTCTAGGTGAAAGTTCATTAACCCACCATGAAGACTAAAGGGGGTTCTTCAAAGCCATGCATGGTGGAAAAATAAGAGACAACAGGCATAAATTGAAAAAAGGAGGTTCAGACAGCAAGAGGTGCAATCTCTCTCTGTCCTAATGAGGACAAGTCAAGCAGGAGTGAGTAACTCAAAGAGCTTGGGCAGTCTCCATTCTTAGAGGTTTTCAAGAGTCAGCAGGACAAAGCCCCGAGTGACCTGATCTGACCTGATAGCTGACACTGCTTTGAGCATGACAGACCTCCTGGGGACCCTTCCACTCTGCATGATCCTAAACCATAAAATAATTTGCAGCACACCTTGAAAATGCTCAGAAACTAATGACAAATTCAGTGCAGATAAATAAGTAAAAAGTTATACTATTCCTTGTATTTTTATAGGAAACTAACAGACTTTAAAAGCTTGGTATCTATCATGCCAATTAGTGTTTCTTATTCTGATTGACCATAGTGCATATGTATTTATGAAGATTAAAAAGAACTCTAACTCAGTTTCAAGCAAGTTTCTGACAAAATATGCCAGTTTTAAGAATCCAAGCTTTAGAAGTCTTACCCAATGTTTTATTTAATAGGCATTGTGACACAGGTGCACAATGAACTTGCTTTGTTACAATTCCAATAAGGTTCAAAATTTTTTAGAAATGTTTTTAGGTTATATGTAGGCAGTTGAGAAGATAAAGAAATTCAGCTCCCAGTGAATGGCCTTCATTGCAGCTCTAGGTTCAGGAATGTGGGAATAATTCTTGCTGACTCTCTAGAGAAAGTGCAGTTATCAATACCAAACTTCACTAGCTTTCTAAATATGTATGTCTGCCCTCCTTCTCACTCTGGACTCATATTTGAGGAATTTTCACTGCAGCATCAGGAATAATGCTTTTTATTCTTCACCAAACAATGCGCTGAACTCTGCTGACCGCTGGAGTGATGAGAGCGATAAAAGACCCGATGCAGCCATGCAGCGGGCATTCATGCTGAACCTAGACGCTGGTATTTAATTCAACGGGAGAGATTCCCCACCAGGCTTGACAATGGAGCCTTAAGCATGACAGAGAGAAAGAATTAACGTGGCTTAGCCGCCACAAAGAATTTCAGCTGAAACAACACGTCTGAAAACTTTTTGCTGATAACAAGACAAACTCAGCATATTGAAAACACTTCTTTAGAGTGAAATACTTCTTAGATGACGAAACACTTGAACGCACACGGGGCCGTTCCGAAAAGTTAAAAAACCAAACTACCGTGCGGCAATAGAGAAGGACCTCGGTCCCGCTCCTGCCGGCCAAGCTGGGGCGGGGGCACGGAGCCCCTGCGAGGGCCGCTCGGGGGAGCACAGGGGAGCGCTTCCATCGCGCCAGGCACCCGCTCTGACCTCCCTCGGGAAACGCCTCCGCTCCCGAGGCACCGAGAGCCGCCCCCCACACGCCGCCGCTGCCCCCCTGCGCGGCGGGGCCGGGGCCGGGGCCGGGGCCGCGCTCCCTCACGCCGGGCGGCTCGGGCAGAGCCAGCCACGGGCAACGGGGACAGGCAGCCCCCGGGGGCGGTCCCGCACGGGCCACGGGGGGGG